>OZ012737.1:359696058-360231058 GCA_963859935.3 Lathyrus sativus
GTTGTTATCCATGATGGATGGTGAAGATTTTGCATCCCCGGTGAATGCGGACGCAGTAAAAAAAACTTTGCTTAAAAACGACCCGCTGGAAAGAAAAAGAATATCCAGGCAAAAATGGGGCATCCCGGCGAACCATAAAAAAGGAAAAAGGTTCGGGCAAAAATTAGGGATATAAAGAAAATAATGTACACCCGCAAAGTTGAAAACCCGGATGGGCGACTTTGGCAAAAAAGGGTATCCCGGTGAATCGAAAACCCGGAAGGGCGATTCTGGCAAAAGTTAGGGATTTGAAAAAAGTAAAAGACTGCGTTCCGCGTGTGGACTTACTTTGTTTAGTGGTTTGGAAGACCTGAGGGCCGTTTATCTGAATCAATCTCTTCTGAAGCTGAAGCGTCGGAGAGGTATCGAAGTCGAGTGGGTCATAGAGGGATCAACTCATGGTGTTCGTCTACGCCTCATTGCTGACATTTGTGTATATACTGATGTATATTTATGTTCTATTTTTGCGCGGCTTCCTCATTCCAGGAGCTTGCCTCTATTGTAAAACATTTTGACCCATTCAGGGGTTCGTTATCAATAAAATGTATACCATTCAGCAATTATGTTTGTTTGTTTAGCATTTACCTGTTTTGTTTGCGAAAAAGAACGCCGATGTTTTTGATAAAATGCGCATACATAAACTTACTGGCCTAGGCCACTGATTGTTGAAACAATGAATTACTTGAACATTGTCACCAGATGATAACCTTGATAGGTCCCTTTGAGAAGGGTATCTTGTCTGTTTGTTTGTGTTGTTGCAGGTGTAGCACATACCAGGCAGTATGCTGTATGCGTCCCCGAGCCGGATGATTCCTTCTTCTCCAGCAAGTTCAGCAGCGCCTCCCCACAGAGTCTGAACGTGAGATCGTAAGGCATTGATATGTCTCCCCAGACAGAGAAGATTCTCTCCCCAATCAGATGTATCCTGAAGGAACGTCATCTCCCCAGCTGAGTCATATACTGAAGTGTGTAGCAATGGATAGTTCCAGACTGAAGTCTCCAGGAGAATTGAAATTCCCCACAGAGAGTTGTACTCTCCCCAGTAAGCAGGATGATTCCCTCTTCCCCAGCCGAGTTTGCAGTTCCCCAAGAGAGCCGAGTCCTTGGAAAGCAGTTCGGGCCATGATTGGTCGTCCCCCAGTAGAGTGTTGAACAGTTGATGTTGTATTTCCCCGCCAGAGTCGTTATCTCCAGGAAAGTTTTGCTGCGAATGCCGTGCAGTTTATTTCTGCGATTGACATCGCTTTCCTCAGCAGGTCCAGGTTCTCGTAGAGCTTCGTTCCCCTGAAGCAGTCGACTGAAGTTCATGTCCCCAGGCGGTGTCCGATTGAGATTGGTGTAACTTTTTCTCCTCGGCGGGATGATTCCTTCCCCTACCAGAATGGTTCTTTCTCCTTGACAGGAGGATTCTCCCTTCAGCATTTATTTTGCTGATGGGGTCATGGCATTTTGCATGATTGCATAGCATTTATCCTAAACGCATAGCATTTCCACCGTGTGGAGCATTGCGCCATTGTCGAAGCATACGCATATGAAGCATGAGCTAGGTCGTTATCGTTCTTGTTTTGCAGGTGTTCCTCCGCAGAGCCGCTTGCTCAAGATGATTCTTGAATCCCCCTAGCAAAAGTTTTTTGCCCAAGATGATTCTTGAATTCTCCAGCGAAGGCGCTCGTTTAAGATGATTCTTAAAATCCCCAGCGAAGTCGAAAGAGTTGGGTTGTTCAAGTTGTCGCTTGGAGTCCCCGGCAGAGTGTTTGCTCAGGATGATTCCTGAAATCTCCAGCAGATTTATTGGTTCAGGATGATTCCTGAAGTTCCCACGGAGTTATTTGTTCAAGATGATTCTTGATTTCCTCAGCAGAGATGATTCACCCAGAATGATTTCTGGACCCCGAAGCAGAGTAACTTGATAGTTCTCCAGAATCCCCAGCGGAGATGTGTCATCCCCAGCAGGTTTCTGAACAGCGAATTTGAAACTTCCCTCGAAGACTTGATGATTGAAGTCCAACCGTATTGACGAAGCAGTTCTCTCAGCGGATGCAGAGTGCCTGATGGTAAAAGTTTGGATATCCCCAATTGGTTCATGACTGACTGAGAATTCTATTCCCGACTTAGTGATGAAGTTCGGCTGACGCCCGAAAATTTCTCTGAATGCCCGATGGCATGATTAACTTGATTGTTGACCTGATGAGTCCCGAGGAATCTTGATGCCTGACGGCATGATCGACCATGTATTACCGGTTACCGTGTGACCGATTCCCCAGCTAGTTGCCGTGCAACTAATATTTCAGTTTCCAAAGATTTGTTCCCATCAGAGTACCGTGTACTGGTGCAGTTGGCAAATTTCCGGGTTTATTGGTATTCAACCGCCTTTTACCTTGATTGGTTGAGAGCCGTTCGCTTCTCACCCAGTCAGATTCAAGCCGTTTGAATAGGGGCAGCTGTTGCACCCCAAAATTTGACCAACTTTTCTTTACCTAGCTTATGTTTCATTTCATTCACATTAGCATTATCATTTGCATTTCATTGACATGTATGCAGGAGATCAAGAGGTATGAGTACCAATCAAGATCTACACAAGAGTTTAAAGCTAGCTAAGAAGGTTATTCAGATGTTCAGGGGTTGATATCCTTGTCAGAGAAGTTAAAAGATCCTCAGAAAAACTGGTTGAAACCAAGAGGGTGTGCCCCCTAACTTTAGAGTTGTGGGGAGCCATCAGATGATTCTGAGATCATGAAGTTAGACTTGAGGTCTTGAGAGAGCTCATTAGAAATGTTGAAGATCACTTTGAGGCCTAGACAGGTCATTGTGCAAGATTGAGAAGGCTCAGCCATGAGTGGTGCAACTAGGGTTTAACTGGGTCAACCCTAGGTCAACTGATGATTTGGACAAGGTTGAGACCTAATTCAAGAGCCATGTGATCATGGGTTGACACATTGAGATGTTATAAGGATGATTCCAAGGTTAAATCATCATGATTGAAGAGTTTGAGAAGTTTCAAGCTAGGGTTTCTAAGGCTTGACAGTGTAAAATCCCCTAGTTTGACCCCTATCTTCAAGGCAGTTTAGCTCAAGATGTGATTGTCATATCATCTTTCCCCCAACATGAATGTTGTAGAGCATGATCTTAGCTTTAATTTGAGTGCTAGAAGTCCTTGATAGGATTTGTAGAACTCAATTTATGACTTTGACAAGTTACAGGTCATCTGAGGTATGTGAATTTGGGGGCTTGAAAGTTGTCCAACTTGCATGAAACGTTTTCCCAAGAAGGATGATTCCTATGAACTTTTGGTCAACATGAATGTTGCTCCTTATCCTCTTAGCTTTCTAGAGAGTACTAGAAATCCTTGATAGGATTTGTAGAACTCAAGTTATGGCTTTGACAAGTCAAGGGTATTTTGGGCATTTGGAGATTATAGGTCATTTCAACCATAAGGCCATAACTCCCATTTCCAAGGTTCAAATGGGAAAATGTTCAACATCAAACTTGTTCAAAATGATGTTTTAAGGCTAGTAAAGAGGTCATGAGATGTTGGAAATGCTTGTAGCTCAAAGTTGCAAAAATGACCTAAAATGAGGGTATAAGTTAAATGAACCAAAGTTGGAAATTGATACTTTTGATCTACACATCCAAACCAAGGCATGTAATAGGTCATTTTGACTCTAAAAAGAATTTTAAGAACATTGGTTTAGCCACATTTTTGAATTGAGGTCTAATTTGTGGACTTGCTTTGAAAAGTAGTTACTTACATCATAAGTAACATGTGCAAAACTCAAATTCAAGGCATGAACAAGATCCCTTACAAGCCAAACACTTCCAAAATGTCATGAGGGGAGAAATTGGAAGGAATTGAGATTGGTTTCAAGCTATTTGCAGAGTTGTGCACACCATGGCATATAAGTGAACTTCTCATGTCATGAGAGATTGGATTTCTCATTGGAAGGATCTAGAGGGTTCTAGATCATCCACACATGTTCTATATATTGAGTAGAAGAGGTTCAGATGAAACGTTGGTGATGATTGAAGGAGAGAGCAGAGATTGAGATTGAGATTTCATTGCTTGCAACTGAATTCGGTTACATCATTTCACTCACTTTCCATCCATTTTCTTGATTGCAATCTCTTCCATGGATGTTAGGGAATGACTCCAGATCATAATCAAAGGGAATTCGTGGCTGATTGGTGTTCTTGAGCTCAGATTTCTCCACCTGCAACTCAGATTCGAATCCAAGAGTTGAAGCTATTTCAATCAATTCTATTGCATACAGAAGCGTGGAAGTGATTCATTGAAGGAGTCTGGAGCATTTGAGGGCTTGATTTGAGGTCTTGCTACTTCTGTGCACGCGAAATTTTCAGGTTAGTAACCTTTGATCTCTGGCTTGTTTTAGGTAGAATTAATACGAATTAGGATGTTAGATGCATTGTAGAACGGTGTAGGAAGGTTTTCAGATAATTAATTTGAGAATTAGTGACCAATTAGGGATGTTGCCATTTTCGGTTGAGAATTGGTTATTGCGAATCTTGAGGCTTCAGAGAGAATAAAGGGCATGAATGAATTCAGGAGGAAATTTGGGACAAGTTTCATCTATAGACCACTTGCAATGGAGGATCCTAGAGAGAG
Organism: Lathyrus sativus; assembly: GCA_963859935.3. Classification (NCBI taxonomy): domain Eukaryota; kingdom Viridiplantae; phylum Streptophyta; class Magnoliopsida; order Fabales; family Fabaceae; genus Lathyrus; species Lathyrus sativus. Next base: position 359,700,719 of record OZ012737.1, read on the forward strand.
TTAGGGTTGGGGACGATGACCGGAGCACCACCGGTGGTGGCCGGAGCTGCGCGCGAGGTTCAGAGATTCAAAAGGTTGAAGATGACTTTAGAGCCCTTGGATTTAGGTGAACCTTTGACTGGAGAAGTGATCCAATGGCCACGAATGGATTTCAATTTGTGAAGAGTCTGAGTTTTAATGAAACGCATCGTTTCGTTTAGTTGCTGATTTTGGGCTTAGTGAATTGATTGATACCTGCACCCCCCTGATGGCCCAATCCATGATATGAACTGGATTTTATTTCTATCTGCACCGTGCATTTATTATTTTACTTGGATTTTCTTTAATTTCTTCATTTTATTCATGGTTCATGATTAAATCATAAAAAATGGAAAAATGATCCAATTGACCCCATTCTTTTTGCCTTAGATTCATGATAGAATCTAGTATTTTTTTAGATAAAAAATATTATTATTTCATGCATTTTCTGATTTTATGGGAATTTTTACATTTTAATTGATATTAAAATAGTCATGTTTGATACTTGATTTTGTGGAATTTTGTGTGATCATGGGATGATGATTTTGATCTTGATTTTTTGTGAGTAGTTAGCGTAGATATGCATGCTCCCCATATATTTTTCTCACATTTTTGTGATGAACATAGGTGGTAGTTTAGGTTGAAACCTTTAGAAGCTCCATTTTTAGGGTTTATGGTTGATACCTTTGGATTTAGGACTTAATTTTAGGACTTAATAGATGATTTAGTCCCTGGTTTTTGTATGAGGCATTCTTAATTGAATTAGGATCCCTTAGGAATTTTTGTAGAAATTTATAAGATAGTTTATTATTTTTTATTGATTTTAGTTTAGGTGCTAGTTTTAGATGATTCTAAGGCACTAATTCAACTAGATTAACTTCTTTAGTTCCCTTAGATTAGGGTTTTGTTTCTCTTGTTCTTGGATGATGATGAAGGCAAGTTGAAGATGCATTGGATTGCTTGAAGAGGCTTGGATTTGAGGATCTTCCCTTCTTTTGGTGTAGTTTTGTTTAGGTTAAGATTAGGGTTTTGCAGGCAGAACTTCTAGATAGTTCTCTTCCTTCATAAGCATGGACGATGTTGATCACTTCCATTCTTCCCTATGATGAAAGGTCCCTTTGTAAAGGCCTCATCCCTCCTTTGGTAGGATGTGTGGCTCTTTGCAAATTGGTAGAACCTTTGAGGGTCCCTCTCTCTGATGACAGGATGCTTAGTGGTGACCTTTGGTCTTCACTCTGCTACCAATCATCCAAACTTTGCTCTTGATAGATGAATCTTTCTCCCTTGTTAGAGGATGGAGTTCCTTGATTGAAGAAGATTGAAGGATGGAGTTGATACTTCTGTGTGTTTGAAGACTACCTTGAGAAGCTGAAGCTTATAGGTGAAGAGGGCCAAGTTGATACTGGTAAAGCAAAGAGAGCTGAAGCAAGAAGAACAAGTTGATACTTGTGAAGAAGATCCAATGGAGATTGAGTGAAGAGCTGAGGCTTGAGGAATAAAGGATAAGTTTACACTTACATTGATACCTTGAGAGCCTGAAGGAATCAAGTTGATACTTGTAGTTAGGGGTGAAGTCTGAAGGTGGAATTGACTGAAGAGCTGAATCTTGGAGAAGAGAGAACAAGTTGATACTTATGTTTGATAGGTTGAAACCTTGGAGGAGCAAGTGGATACTTGTTAATGAGGATGATAGCCCTGGAGAGCTGTTGAAGATTGATGACTGGACTGCTGTCAAGTTGGTTTAGTTGTAGGAGTTGTTGATCTGTTTCTTTTCTTGTCTGTTTTCTTTTCTGTATTGATGTGCCTTGTTTGACTTGCTTGATGCATTAGAATAAGTCCATATCTAGACTTATTTAAGCTTGGAGCATGATTGCACTGGAAGTTGAGTTTCTCCCTCTGCTTGTATTTTTATTGTATGGCTTTGTTTGTGGGTATTCGGTAGAGCCCAGCTCCCTTGCCTATGTGGTTTGTGCTTGCTTGATATCATTTTATTTTCTCTGTATGATTGCAGTTATTATATTTTGCTTGACAGCATGTTATTTCCTCTGTATGATTGCAGTTATTCATATCTGGCTTGAGGTTGAGATGAGCTTGTGGAGGCTGATGCCCCACACACATTTCCTCCCTCACTTGCATTGCATGCATTTTACAGTCGTTTACTGTTTACTGTTTAAGCTGATGCTTTATCTATTCCTGTTTATCATTGACATGATCCCCTAGGAATCTCACTTCCTTTGATAAGGAAGTGATGATAGAACTTTAGGTTGAAACCTATGCATGATAACTTCTAGGAGTTCCCTATTTCAAACTTCAACCATAGGATGAATCCTTGGCATGACAACAGTAGGACTTGATAGTCTCCCTTTAGTTGAGCCTGTTCTCTTCTCATCTCAAAACAGCTTAAGATACAGTAATCATGAATGATTTCTTTCGTACGCTATGAGCCTTAAGCTACTTAGGAAACGGCTGTTGGAGAGTTCTTTTCAACAGTCAGGATGTTTAGTATGGTACCCTTTGGGTGACATGCGACGCATTCACTCCTAGGTCACAAGTCTTTAGTGCGATTGAAATTGCAAACACAATAAAAAACAGTTCTTTCGTAAAAGACAGAAAACAAACTTCAAACCTTTTTGCCCCGTGGGCCCATAATTCAAAGGAAGCTTTTATGAAGAAAAGAGTATCGTTAAACTTCAGCGCCACCGCAAACAGGCTTTGTCCCTAACTGCTGGAACTGCTGTTTAACCTTACTCGATAAAACAGATGAATCTGAATTCCCATAATCCGTATTATCCTGAACTACGTAAGCTCTGATCTCTCAAGCCTGTTGAGAGTACGTAGGCACAATACTGATGTATTGGCGAGCCACCTTCCCCGTAACCCGTAGTTAGCCGAACTACGTTGACTCTGATTTCTGATGAGAATACGTAGGCATAAAGTGCGACGCTTTGCCGAGTCATTTTTCCTTTAAGCCAGCCTTGATAGGTAGATAGATAAAACCAACCCGTCTAGTAAACACAACAAGCGTGGATCCCGTCGAGTACGACGGACGTGAGGGGTGCTAACACCTTCCCCTTGCGTAACCGACTCCCGAACCCAGACAATGGTTGCGATGACCTTGTCTTATACCTATTCGTCAGGTTTTTCTAATCGTTTCCTTTCCCGTTCTAAGGGATAAATAACGAAAGGTGGCGACTCTTCTGTTTTGCCGGCACCTTATTTTCGCGGAAGCGACACCTATTCCTCTTGGATAGTGCTTTAGACTTGTTAGAGCTTCTGTTTGCTTAATTGTAAGGCTTGGTTTTGGTGTTTTGGTTCCCTTTGAGTAGATTTCTTTAAGCTTGTAAGATTAGGGTTTTGTAGAGCCTTAGAAGTTGTTTTCTTCTTTCACAAACATGGCTTGCTTTGTGTGCATTCCATTCCCATCCTATGATGCAAGGTCCCTTTGTTGAAGTCTCATCTCTCCTTTGGAAGGATGTGTGGCATACCACAAAAGGTAGAACCTTTGAGGATGCCTATCTTAGATGTATGGTTGAGTGCCATGATGGATTCATTTAGTTTCCATCATGCTTCCCATCATCATGAAATCATCTTGATGTTGATTATCATCGCTCTTGGTGGGTCATTTGAGGCTTGAAGATGAAGTCTTCTCTTGAAGATAGCTTGGGCATGGAGATCAAAATACAGACTGTTAGAAGACTGCTTTGCTGTTGAGCTGCTTGTCTGCTGTTTTGTTTGCTGTGTCTGCTGATTGATTGTATTTGTGTGACTGTGTGTTGCATTAGACTAGGATTTCATATAGTTTGTTTAGGCCTAAGTGCATTAGAGGTTGAGTATGTCTCCCTCTGCTTGTCTGTTACTGTTTGGCTTTGCTTGTTGGATGAAGGTTGAGTATGTCTCCCTTGCCTGTATGGTGTGTTGCCTCTAGCTTGCTTGCTCTAGAAGTTGAGTTGGTCTCCTTCTGCTTGTATTGTTGCATTGCATGCATTTTACTTACAGTTATTTCCTTCAGTTTATCTCTTTTGTTGTTGCTTTCCTCTGCCATGTTCCCCTAGGAACTCTGACTTCTCTTATTCAAGAGAAGTTATGACAGACATTAGGATTCTAACCATGCATGATAACATTAGGTATCTCCCTCCTAACCTCAACCATAGGATCAACTTTGTATGACAACTTTAGGATTGGATTAGTCCCCTTTAGTGCGTCCTTTCTCTCTCATCTTCAAACAAATCAAAATACAGTAATAAAGGTTAATTGATGTCGTATGCTACGAGCCTTAAGCTACTTGAGAAAGGGTTGTTGGAGAGTTTCTTTTCAACAGCTTGGATGTTAAGTATGGTACCCTTTGGGTGACATGCGACGCATTCACTCTCAGGTCATAATCTCTAGTGCGATATTAGTTGCAAACATCCATAAAAAACATTTCTTCCGTAAAAGACAGAAAACAAAGATCAAACATCTTTTTGTCCTCTAGGACCTTTAATCCTTGGAAACCATTTTCATAAGGAGAGTTATGTTAACTCTCGGTTCTACCGTAAACAGTAAATGCCTAAGTCTTCGACGAGCGAGCTGCATACACCAACTGCTAGAACCGTCTGTTAACCCTACTCGGGTAAAACACTTTTGAACCAAACCTGTGGTCTTGTTAGCCCGAACTACGTATGCTCTGATCTTTCACACTGTGTGAAAGTACGTAGGCACGAGATGCGATATCTCGGCGAGCAACCATCCCCCTTTTCCCCCGTAGTTAGGCGAACTACGTTGACTCTGATTTCTCGTTCCAGGCGGGAATACGTAGGCATAGAACTGTTGTGTTCTGCCGAGTCATTTTCTTTTCTTTTCAGACCAGCCTTGATAGGTAGATAGTTAAATCAACCCGTCAGATAAACAAAACAAGCGTGGATCCTATCGAGTACGATGGACGTGAGGGGTGCTAATACCTTCCCCTTGCGTAACCGACTCCCGAACCCAGACATGGTTGCGATGACCTTGTCTTATACCTTTTCGTCAGGTTTTTCCGATCGTTTCCTTTCCTTTTCTGTGGGATAAATAACGAAAGGTGGTGACTCTTCTGTTTTGCCGACACCTTATTTTCGCGGTAGCGACAACTGGAGACTCTGTTGGGGACTCTTTATAGCTGCTGGGGAATTTTCCCATCCCCTATGCTGGGACCGTTTCCCATCCCCTATGCGAGTCAATCCTAGCGCTTGTGTGTTTATTTGTTGGGTTTGTATTTATTTATCGCATTTTTACTTTCCGCATTTTATTTTCAGTATGATATCATTATTAAGCTGTTGTGGGAGGGGCTCTGATGAGTGATAAGCCAGACCCAGGCTTGAGTGTATACCTAGCATTAGTTGTGGAAAGTAGTGAGCGCGTGCATGCTTTGCATGTACTAGTGTCTCACGAAATCCACGCTCAGACGAGATCCTCCCGGTTGACTTCTTTTCCGACCCTTTGGGCTTGAGAGGTTGTTGGTTTGGAGGATTGTCGACTCTGGGGACCGATCATTTGTGACTCAGCTGAGTGAGGCCACTTCAGGAGATTATGATGCCACACCTTCCTGGGTATCATATCATCGTTTCTTGAAAGTCTGTGACGCTGGGAAACGCATAGGATGCCATACCTTATCTGTGATTAGGTCCATACCTGTGAGCGGGGTCGGGTTATTGTAGGAAGCCTTAACCTTCAGAATACCTGGTCTTCTTAACAGTGACTCAGTAGTGTTGGTATCAAAGGGTTCTCATCATCAGAGATGTGGTTGTTCTCGACAGTGCATAATTATTGGTCCTCTTCAGGGTTGTATTATCATAGCAGTGTTGTGATTGTGTTGAAACAGAGCCTCGGTCTCCTCAACAGCATAATCTTGATCCCCTATTGCATGATTGCATCTCGCATTTTGCATACTTATTTTCATATCATTAACGTGTGTCTGTGTTGCAGGTGCATATATTATCCCCCGGTTCCAGTAATTCTTGCCCCCAGTTATGCTAGCATGGAATCATTAAAGAAGAATGTGGCTTACAAGCTCCCTACCCCAGATGTTACTTTGCTGTCTAGTTTGATTGCCTTGGCAGATGATACAGTGAGAGGGGAATTCAGGAAATCTTATTGGAAGTTGCTCAGTCTGGTGCGTAAACCTTCGGTCTATGAGTTGAATGGGTTGTATGCCTTGCTACAGTTCTATGACCCTCCGTTGAGATGCTTCACTTTTCCGGACTTCATTCTTGCACCTACATTAGAGGAGTATGCTGAGTTGTTGGGTGTACCGGTTAAGAATCAGATGTCGTTTGTTCACATGGATGCTAAGCCTAATCTGGCTAACCTAGATGTTTCTCTTCACCTGGATGCTTCAGAGCTGCTTCTGACCAGTTGGAATTGGGTTCCTGGATTTTCTCTGCAGTTTCTGGTTGGGAAAGCCCAACAGTGTGCTAAAGACGGTTGTTGGATCGTATTCAACGCCATTCTCGCCCTCTGCATCTATGGCATCATTTTGTTTCCCAACATGCCGGACTTTATAGACTTGGACGCCTTCCATATCTTCGCATCAGGGAATCCAGTTCCCACCTTGATTGGAGATATATATCATTCCGTCCATTACAAGAATGAAAATAGAAGGGGTAAGAATGTATCATGTTGTTCGCCCTTACTCTACAGATGGTTTGATAGCCACATGCCCAAGAAGGGTCTCTTTGCTTCATCTGCAGCCACAGCCGAGTGGGCTGAGCGCTTGATGGGTTTATCAGCAGAGAGCATTGTTTGGTTTGATCGGGATAGGCTGGGTACCGAAGTCATATTCAGCTGCAGCGGTTTTCCTAATGTGCTCTTGATTGGAAGAAAAGGTTGTATTAACTACAACCCCTCTTTACTTGTCAGACAGTTTGCGTACGCTTTGAGAGGTCCGCCAAAAGACGAAGAGGTACAGGAATCTCTATACCTCACAGAGCTCCTAGAGGGGAACATGTTAGCCAAGCTCCAGCATGCATGGAATGATAGCAGTAGACGAGGGAAAGCGCTGTTGGGTAAGAGCAATAGCCAAGCTTATGCTCCTTATGTGACTTGGATTAAGAGAAGGGCAGAAACAATAGGGATGACTTTTCCACCTGCTAGGCAAGAGTGCCCTCCAGTGGTCGAAGAACCTACCACAGTATCGATTCAGCAGTACAATCAGGTGTTAGCTAAGAAGGAAGAACTGAATAAGACCAACGAGGAGTTGGAGAAAGAGCTGGTGCAGCTTAGAAGCGAGAGAAATGAAGTCGTCCACTCCTTCAAAAAGCAGACATAGCTGGTGAACCGACTGGGCACAGACTTGACCAAACAGATAGCTGACCGTGAACGTTTGGGTTTGGACTTGAAATCTATCAACGATGTGCTTTCCACCAAGAAGCAGAACCTGGATGAGGCATACCGGAGAATCTCCAAATTCAACCAGCAGTGGAATGCCACTATAGCCAGCAACAAAGAGCGGGAGGACAAACTGAAACAACAGATCTCCAAATTGAAGGCTCAGTTGAAGGCCGGCGAGAAGAAGTTGGATGATGAAACTGCTCGTAGATATGCCACTGAAGACATGTTAAACAAGGCTATTGCAAACCTGAAGGAGCGCAAGCAGATCTTTGAGTCTAAGAAGCGAAGGTTAGAAGACTGTTTTGGCCAAGGAGCGTGGGAAGACTCTGTTGAAGGCCTCCATTGCACCATCATGCAGAGGGAGTTACTTGTTAAAGGGTTACTCACTCGGCCTGATCATCCCAAAACGAAGGAGTTGCTAGAAGAGTTTCGCGCCCATTGTCGCACTTGACTCTCTTTGTAACCCTTTGTATTTTCTGATCTTTGTTGTAGGCTGACCATCACCAGGCTTGTTGGTCGAGGTCATGCTATTGATTCCCCATGTATTCAGTGACATTGTATGCTGCCTTGTTGGGCCTTATATATATACGAGACGTTATTTCCATGAATGGATCCGGACTTCTTATTCTCAGCACTGGCACTCTGGCACTAGAATCGGGGGAGAAATCTCCCTAACGCACAGACACACGTTTGCATTTGCATAAATCATTTGCATAATAGGTACCTTGAGTTGTTTCTCTAACCCTCTATCGATGCAGGTTTCAGGGTTGCCGATCAGCGAATTCATCGCTACTCTACAAGAAGTAACTGCAAGAAAGCTATGGATCAAACGCAAACTGAGATGCAGGAGATGTGCGACAAGATGGCGCAGTTCATATAGGTTATTGAAACTGTGGCCAAGGGCCAAGAGCAACTTCAGACTCTGGTGCAGCCTCTGATTGCACGAGTCGACGGTCATGGTGTGCTACATGGTGGGGTTGCTACTAATCCTTCTCAAGTCGGGACTCCCCGAGCGGGTGATGATGTACCGGTGGTCGTTCTCAATAATGATGAGAACGGTAATAGAGCTGGGAATGGGAATGTGACTGGTAATGGTAACGAACATGTGGAAACCAACGGAAATGTTGGAGCTGGAAATGCTGGTTTTGGTGTTGGTGCTGGGAACACTGGTGTAGGTATTGGTGTTGGCAGTGCTGGTTTTGAGGGCTATGGTAATCAGGGCTTTGGTAATGCAGGTTTTGGCAACGCAAGCAACAACGGTTTCGGGATGGGTGCCTACAACGCTGGCTTTGGTCCAGGTGCTGCTAATCAGGGCTTTGGTAATGTGGGGTATGGTCCCAGGTTCAATCAGAATGGCTTTGGTCCTAATGCTGCTTACGCTGGGTATGATAATGGGGATTCTCATTGGGGCGAGGATCGTCAAGAAGATGCTTTCCCTCCGCCGAGCAGGGATCTTGAGATGCCCGCAGACAATGACCGAAGGTTCAAGATGTTGGAGGAACAAGTGAGAGGTCTTGCCAATCAGAATGCCATGGGGTTGGACATGGCCAATATGGGGTTGGTTCCTAGCTTGAGGGTGCCGCTCAAGTTCAAAGCACCTACTTTCGACAAGTATAAGGGGGATACTTGCCCAAGAGTTCATGTACGGTCTTATTATCGGAGAATGTCTGCCTATTCTGATGACGAAAAGATGCTGATGCATTTTTTCCAGGATAGCTTGTCTGGACCGTCATTGGAATGGTATATGGGGTTAGAGCCCACTCAGATTGGTAGCTGGAAAGAGTTGGCGGAAGCCTTTGTAAGGCATCATCAATATAACAGCGACCTTGCGCCAAACAGGGTCCAACTTCAAAATCTTTCTCAGAAGAATGGCGAGAGTTTTAAAGAGTACGCCCAGAGGTGGCGTGAGCTTGCAGCTAGGGTGCACCCACCCATGGTAGAGCGTGAGTTGGTGGATCTTTTTGTGGGCACTTTCTCAGGTTTGTATTATGACAGGCTTCTCAATTGTACGACGGATAGTTTTTCTGATATGATACTCTTAGGGGAGCATATAGAGAACGGCATCAAGATCGGTAAGATTCAAGCAGGGGAATCAACCTCAGCTGGAGGTGGTAAAAGGGTATTTGGAAATAAAAAGCAGGGAGACAATAATTCGGTATGGAGTGATCGGAGAAGGGATAAAAGTCAGAATTGGCGCAGGCAGCAGGTCGTCAGTGTGACAATTCCTGTACCTCAACAGCAACAACAACAGCCACAGCAGCAACAGGGACAACAGAATACTTCCCCGCAAAGGTTCCAAGGTCGGGATAGGGCCGTGAAAAGAGTATTTGATGTACCTCCATGACCGTATGCTCAGCTTTTTCAAACTCTACTGCAATTGCAGCTTGTTGAGAAAAGGACGTTAGCTCCGCCAAAAGGCACGCCTCCTTTTGGTTATGATGCCAATGCACATTGTGAATTTCACTCCGGGGCACCCGGCCATAGCATAGAGAATTGTCAAGCATTCAAGCACAAAGTGCAGGATTTGATAGATAGTAAGGCTATAAACTTTGGTAATGAGGCACCCAATGTTGAGAAAAATCTGATGTCGCCTCACGGATCTGCAAAGGTGGGTGCGATCTTGGAATATACCAGTCTAAATTTGGTTATGAATGTAGATGAATTGAAGACGCCTCTAGGTTGTGTAAAGAGCAGGTTGCTGAAAGGGGGAGTTTTCCCTGGTTGTGATGCAGATTGTGTTGACTGTTTAGCCCGGCCTGAGGGTTGTGATAACTTAAGAAGAAGTATTCAAGGGCTGATTGATAAGGGTACGCTGCAATTCGATCGTACTATTGAAGAGAAGCCTGTTGAGGCAACAGCTGAAAAGCAGGGCGAAGTTACGATGGTTACGATCTCGTTTAAGACTGTCACGATATCAGCGCCTCCCAAGCGACCGACTATCACCATAACCAAAGCTGGACCCATCCCATATGAAAGCACCAAAGCCATCCCTTGGAACTATGGGGCGGAAGTTTACTGCAATGGAGAAAAGATTAACCTGGAAAGCCCGACGTTAGGGTCAGTTGATAACCTTGTAGGGGCCGGGGGCATAACCCGCAGCGGTAGAATTTTTACGTCACCAGAAGTAGAAGCTGAGAGAATTGCCAAGGGGAAAGGTAAAGTCAATGAAGGAGGGTCTTCTCAAGAGAAGGAAAAAGAGGCTTTGACTAAAGATGTGGAAGAATTCATGAGACTAATCTGAAAGAGTGATTATAAAATTGTTGATCATCTGCAGCAGACGCCTTCCAAAATCTCGATTTTGTCATTGTTGCTTTGTTTCGAAGCTCATCGGAACGCCTTGGTGAAAGCTCTTGACACTGCTTATGTACCCTAGGAGATATTCGTTAATCAGCTCAAAGGAGTGATTGCGCACGTGAACGCAGGGCATGGCCTTGGATTTACAGATTTTGATTTAACACCCAGGGGCCGCAACCACAACAGTGTGTTGCATATTTCAGTTGAGTGTAGGGGCACTGTTATGTCTCATGTCCTTGTTAACACTGGTTCGTCCTTGAATGTGTTGCCCAAGAAGGCACTTTTGAAGCTGGATACCCGAGGCATAATATGTACGCCAAGTGACTTGGTGGTGAGAGCTTTTGACGGGACTAGAAGGTTCGTGTTTGGGGAATTGACTTTGCCAATCCAGGTCGGTCCAGAGGTGTTTGATACTGTGTTTTACATCATGGACATTCAGCCAGCTTATAGCTGTTTGCTTGGACGACCTTGGATTCACTCTGCAGGGGCTGTAACGTCTACGTTGCACCAAAAGCTCAAGTATATGGTCGGTGGTAGCATTGTCACCGTGTGTGGGGAGGAAGACATCCTGGTAAGTCACCTGTCATCATTCAAATATGTCGAAGTGGATGGTGAGATCCACGAGACATTGTGCCAAGCTTTTGAGGGAGTGCAGATCAAAGGCAAGTCTCCTATCATAAGCGAAGGGCCATAGGTGGCTATGTCTTCATACAGAGAAGCCCAAGCGGTAGTTCAAGCCGGGGAAACTAAAGGTTGGGGTCAAGTTCTGGAGATTCCTGTTAAGCAGGACAAGTTTGGCTTGGGATATCGCTCGTCGTCGTCATCTTCATCACAGAGCGTGCCAAAGTTCAAGGGGCCGATTGTGTTTACTCCGGGAGGAGTCAGTTTTGAAAGAATTAATGCTATGTCTGACAGTGAAGATGGAGATAGCGACTGTGACATGGATTCATGGATCAAGCCCAGCGTGCCAGGACAAAGCCTATGCAACTGGTCTATTCAGGACTTTATTCAAGTGACGACGAAACAGTAATGCCTTGTTTTTTCGATTATTGTACAATCCTATGTCCTACCCGGGGCATAGTGATTTTATTTTAGGGCCTACTTGCTTATGTGTATGATTTGCTTTAATCATCAAATAAAGGCGTTTTTCTCATGCAAATTTTGTGATCCCTGTTTTTCTGCTTTTTATTTTACAATAAAATGGCAACGTGGTTGTGTGCTTTGTTTGCATATCATTTGAAGCATTTAACCCTTTCTCTTGCAGGATCCATATTTCAGATGACACCGATCAAGAACTCCCTATGACTCGCTTCGACTTTGAGCATCCGATACTTCAAGCCGAAGAAGAGATTGTTAAGGACGACGACTTACCAGAAGAGCTGACTCGACTTTTGAGACAAGAAGAGAAAATCATTCTGCCTCATCAGGAGGAAATTGAGGTTGTCAATATGGGTTTCGAAGAAGTTGTCAAGAATGTCCGGATAGGGGTTGCGCTGCAAAGCGATATCAAGCAAAGACTGGTCGAGATGCTTCGAGAGTATAGTGACATCTTTGCTTGGTCTTATGATGATATGCCTGGGTTAGACACGGATATTGTGTTCCCCGCCTGCCATTGCATGAAGAATGTCCGCCGGTCAAGCAAAAGCTCAGAAGAACGAAACCAGATATGGCCGTAAAGATTAAAGAGGAAGTGCAGAAACAATGGGACGCTGGTTTTCTAGCTGTTACGACTTACCCTCCTTGGGTCGCCAATATAGTACTTGTACCAAAGAAAGACGGTAAGGTACGGATGTGCGTTGACTATCGGGATCTGAACAAGGCGAGCCCTAAGGATGACTTCCCGCTTCCTCATATTAACGTATTAGTCGACAATACTGCTCAATTCTCTGTGTTTTCCTTCATGGACGGCTTTTCGGGCTATAATCAGATTAAGATGGTGCCGGAGGATATGGAGAAAAAAACTTTCCTTACCCCGTGGGGAATGTTCTGCTACAAAGTGATGCCCTTTGGTTTGAAGAACGCTGGGGCAACACATCATCGTGCTATGACGACACTCTTTCATGACATGATGCATAAAGAGATTAAGGTCTATGTTGACGATATGATTGCCAAATCCCAGACGGAGGAAGAGCATCTGGTGAATCTTCTGAAATTTTTTAAGAGGCTTAGGAAATTCAGGCTGAGGCTGAATCCTAATAAGTGCACCTTCGGGGTGAGATCTGGAAAGCTACTGGGGTTCATTGTTAGTGAAAGAGGAATTGAGTTTGATCCTGCAAAAATAAAAGCGATACAAGAAATGCCAGCACCAAAAACAGAGAAAGAGGTTTGTGGCTTTTTAGGGAGGCTGAACTACATTGCCCGGTTCATATCTCATCTTACAGCCACGTGTGAACCGATGTTTAAATTGTTGAAAAAAGATCAGGCGATTGGCTGGGATGAAAACTGTCAAAAGGCGTTTGAAAGAATAAAAGAATACTTGCAGGAACCTCCGACATTGATACCTCCAGTAGCCGGAAGACCAATAATCATGTACTTGATAGTTCTTGAGAACAACATGGGTTATTTTCTCGGTCAACATGACGAGACTGGACGAAAAGAGCATGCGATCTATTACTTGAGTAAAAAGTTCACAGATTGTGAGTCCCGTTACTCAATGCTCGAAAAGACGTGTTGTGCACTTGCTTGGGCTGCCAAACGTCTGAGACAATACATGCTAAATCATACAACCATGCTGATTTCGAAGATGGATCCGATCAAATATGCCTTTGAAAAGCAGGCGCTTTCAGGAAGGATTGCCCGATGGTAGATGGTACTAACAGAGTACGATATACAGTATGTTTTGTAAAAGGCTATCAAAGGTAGTGTGTTGTCATAGTACCTGGCCGAGCAGCCAATCAATGATTACCAGCCAATGAAGTTTGATTTTCCTGACGAGGATATCATGTACCTAAAGATGAAAGATTGTGATGAGCCGTTGCCGGACGAAGGTCTTGAGTTGGGTTCCCAGTGGAAATTGATTTTTGACGGGGCTGTTAATTCATACGGAAGTGGAATTGGGGCAATCATTACTACTCCCCATGGGACTCACATCCCGTTCACTGCCAGATTGACATTTCCAGTTGCCAACAATGAGGCTGGATATGAGGCGTGTATCATGGGTCTCGAGGAGGCTATTGATTTGAGGATTAAAAATCTTGATGTGTATGGAGACTCCGCGCTAGTCGTGAACCAGATCAAGGGAGAATGGGAGACTCGTCAGCCTAATCTGATACCGTACATGAATTATGCAAGGAGGTTGTTGCCTTTCTTTGACATAGTAGAATTTCACCATGTGCCGCAGGCAGAGAATCAGATGGCTGATGCCCTTGCGACGTTGTCTTCAATGTACAAAGTTAACTTCTGGAATAAGGCTCCCAGAATAGTTATCTCTCGCCTTGATAGGCCTACTTTCATATTCGCCATTGAGGAAGCTTCCGATGGCAAGCTGTGGTATTTTGATATCCAGAATTTCCTGAAGAACCAAGAGTATCTGATTGGGGCATCCAGCCGCGATAAAAAGACTCTTAGGAGATTGGCTGGCAATTTCTACTTGAATCCAGATGGTGTTCTGTAGAGAAGAAACCATGATTTGGTGCTACTGCAATGTGTGGATGAGAAAGAAGCTAATATGCTTATGGAAGAAGTCCACGAAGGAACCTTTGGCATGCATTCCAGCGGAGATGCTATGTCTCGAAAGTTATTGCGAGCAGGGTATTATTGGCTGACGATGGAAAAAGACTGTTTCAAGTTTGCGAAGAAGTGCCATAAATGCCAGATTTATGCAGACAAGATTCATGTGCCGCCGAGCCCTTTGAATGTTATGGCATCCCCGTGACCTTTCTCCATGTGGGGCATTAATATGATTGGAAAAATTGAGCCCGCCGCATCCAACAGACATCGGTTCATCTTGGTGGCTATCGATTACTTCACCAAATGTGTTGAAGCAGCGTCTTACGCTAATGTTACCAAGCAAGTAGTAGCCCGGTTTATCAAAAAGGACATCATCTGCAGACATGGAATTCCCGAAAGAATCATTACTGACAATGGTTCGAACTTGAATAATAAGATGATGAAGGAATTGTGCCAGAATTTCAGGATTGAGCACCACAACTCATCTCCCTATTGGCCCAAGATGAATGGCGCTGTCGAAGTGGCCAATAAGAACATCAAGAAGATAGTTCAGAAGATGGTTGTAACCTACAAACACTCGCACGAGATGTTGCCCTTCGCTTTACACGGTTATCGTACGACGGTACGCACATCAACCGGGGCAACCCCTTTCTCACTGGTGTATGGTATGGAAGTTGTCCTACCATTGGAAGTTGAGATTCCTTCTTTGAGAGTTTTGCTCGATGTCCAACTCGATGAGGCAGAGTGGATAAAGAATAGACTGAATCAGCTCAGTTTGATGGATGAGAAGAGACTTGCATCTATCACATATGGTCGGTTGTATTAGAGTCGGATGAAGAAAGCTTTTGACAAGAAAGTGCGCCCTCGGAGCTTTCAGACGGGCGATCTTGTGCTGAAGTAGATTCTCCCACCACAATCAGATCATAGGGGCAAATGGACTCCCAACTATGAAGGTCCATATGTCGTTCGAAAGGTCTTCTCTAGAGGAGCCTTATTGTTATCCACCATGGATGGCAAGGATTTTACATCCCCTGTGAACTCGGACGCAGTTAAAAAATACTTTGCTTAAAGAGACCCGCTGGACACAAAAAAGAAAGTCCAGGCAAAAATGGGGCATCCCGGCGAACCAAGAAAAGAAAAAGGTTCGGGAAAAAATTAGGGACAAAATTGAAAAGATGTACACCCGCGAAGTCGAAAACCTGAAAAGGCGACTTCGGCAAAAAAGGGAATCCCGGTGAATTGAAAACCCGAAAGGGCGATTCAGGCAAAAGTTAGGGATTGAAAAAGCAAATGACTGCGGTCCGAGTTTGATACTGCATCGCTCAGTGATTTGGGAGTACCTGAGGGTCGATTATCCAAGTCAATCTCTTCCAAAGACGGAGTATCAGGAAAGCGTCGGAGTCAGGCGAGTCATAGGAGGATCAGCTCATGGTGTTTGTCTGTACCACGTTGCCGACATGTATACAAATTTCTTTGTACCTCCGTACATATTTGTATTTGCTTTTGCGTAACTTCCTCTTTTCAGGAGTTGCATCCATTGTAAAAAAACTTTGCCTATTTACAGGCCCGTTATCAATAAACGCATACTATTCAGTACTTGATGTTTGTTTCTTGTTTTAACTTTTACTGTTTTGTTTGGGGAAAACGCCGATGTTCTTGATAAACTTGCATGTGCATAAACTTGCAGGCCTCGGACAATAATTGTTAAAACTTTGAATTGACTGAACAAGTATCACAGATATTGACCTAGATATTTCCTTTTGTATAGGATGTCTTGTTTTTGTTCACATTTTGCAGGGTCGTTACCTTTGAAGCAAATAGCCAAGGGATCGTGTTTCCCCAGCCGGAGTCCCTTAACGTAGGAGCAGGCTCTAGGTGATCTTATTCCTCCCCAGCAGACGGAAGTCGCATTTTTATCCCCAGAAGAGTTGGATGCAGGCTAGCAGGTAGTCAGGCAGATATGTGCATTCCCAACAGTTGGTCGTGTGTACATTTAATCCCCAGTAAAGACCTCACAGGGTATAACCAGGTTGTCGGTGGTTTGTAAGGATCATCCCCACGCATGACCGTCCTTTCTGTTTTCCAGCAGGTTGTCTTTCCTCCAACAGGTTGTTCATCTTCTACAGAGGTCGTAACTCCGGGTATTTTGGGTTATCCCCAGCAGGGTTGTTTTTCTTCCCCCAGCGGAAGTTTGGCTCCGTGCCTCCGGCATTTATTTTGTTGGAACGCCTCTTTGCATTTGCATCACGCATAGCATCTATCCCCAATGCGTAGCATTTCCATGCCGTATGGAGCATTACGCCATTTTCCAACATAAGCATTTTGAAACATAAGCCAGGTTGGTTACCTCATTATTTTCAGGTGTTTCTCCCTGCAGGTAATTGGAATTCTTGTTCAGGATGGTTTTCGAATATTCAAATTTTGGCATGAGATATGTGATGATAACGTTCGTCCTGTCATGCGCTCCCTCATCAGAGTTGCTTAATTAAGTTTCTCTTCTTCCCCAGCGGAATCTTCCTCAGATTGTTGTTACGTCAGCGTTTTAAAAGGAAAGATTTCATGATTATACCTACGAAGTTGTTACCCATTTTTGTTCAAGATGGATGTCTGGCAGCTGACGTCAGAAGTTCCCCGCAGAGTTGCTTGTTCAAGTCTTCGGATGCTCGGTTCGCACTTTTATTTAGTGTATGCCCGTTTCTGCGGAAATGGAAGGTCAGAGATATTGACAGTTCGCACTTTTATTTAGTGTATGCCCGTTTCTGCGGAAATGGAAGGTCAGAGATATTGACAGTTCGCACTTTTATTTAGTGTATGCCCGTTTCTGCGGAAATGGAAGGTCAGAAATATTGACAGTTCGCACTTTTATTTAGCGTATGCCCGTTTCTACGGAAATGGAAGGTCAAAGATACTGACGGTTCGCGCTTTTATTTAGCGTATGCCCGTTTCTGCGGAAATGGAAGGTCAAAAATACTGACGGTTCACGCTTTTATTTAGCGTATGCCTGTTTCTGCGGAAATGGAAGGTCAGAGATATTGACAATTCGCACTTTTATTTAGCGTATGCCCGTTTCTGCTGAAATGGAAGTTCAGAGATATTGACAGCTCGCACTTTTATTTAGTGTATGCCTGTTTCTTCGGAAATGGAAGGTCAGAGATATTGACAGTTCGCACTTTTATTTAGTGTATGCCCGTTTCTATGGGAATGGAAGGTCAGAGATATTGACAGTTCGCGCATTTATTGAGTGTATGCCCGTTTCTGCGGAAATGGAAGTTCAAAAATATTGGCGATTTGCGCTTTACGTAGTGCTTGCCCGTTTCTTCGGCGATGGAAGGTCAAGGATAGTATGTCGATATGGTCTTGTGGCTCGGTGCCCATATATTGTAGCGTATATTTGAAGATTGATTGTTGATTCAACGCCTGTGGCGTCACACAGGTGATTGATATTGAAATCAGGTTTTGTATCAGACGATTGATCAGTTTTTTGTCGTGACAACCGGATTCAATTTTCTGGATATTTTTCCCCCAAACAGTTTTCGCAGATTATTTCTTTGGTTAGAAAATTTCTGGGTTCTTTGGTATTCAACCGCTTTTTACCTTGATCATTTGAAAGTCGTTTGCTTTTCATCTAGTCAGGTCTAAGCCGCTTGAATAGGGGCAGCTGTTGCACCCCAAAATTTGCCTAACCTTTTTCTTACTTGGTTTATGTTTCATTGCATTAGCATACCATTGGTCTAGCATTTGCATAGCATATAATTATTCATTTAGCAGGGGATCAAGTGTGGTTTATATCAATAGGAGCTTATCTAGAGGTCTTATTCAAGCTTGAGAGGTCACCAAGGTCATCAGAGAGTGGGTTGTGTTCTGGAGAAGTTTGGATGCTAGTATGTGGTTCATCTCCTAACTTGGGGGCCAATTGAAGACCATCAGTGGGTTGTGAAGCCTTGATCATGGATAGGGTATGTGGATAGAGCTCATGGAGTGCCTTGAGGGTCATGGTAGAGCTCAGTCAAGTCATTATGCTAAGTGTGAAGAGCCACAGTTGAAGGTGTTGCAATTAGGGTTTTTGTCTGAGTAACCCTAAGTCAAATGTGCAATTGAAGAGGATTAAGACTCAAGTCTAAGTCTTTGAGATCATGGAAAGTTGTGTTGAGACACATGGGGTGATATTCCAAGATCCATCCAAGAAGAATTCAAAGTGTGAGGAGTTGCTAAACTAGGGTTCTCAAGGTAAAATCCCCTATTTGGTGCCTAGCTTCAAGACCACTTATCTCAAGATTCAAGTTTCTCCTTAACTTTTGGCCAACATGGAACTTGTAGAGCATGTTCTTCGCTTTAATTTGAGTACTGAAGTCCTTGATTGGATTTATAGAACTCAAGTTATGATCCAGACAAGTTACAGGTCATCAAATGAATGTGAAATTTGTCTGCAAAAGTCAACCAACTTCCAAGGAACATTTGACCTAGAAGGATGTTCCTCCTCAACTTTTGGCCAACATAAAAGTTGTAGGTCTTGGTCTTAGATTTCCAAATTGTACTAGAAGTCTTCCATCTGAGATGTAGAACTCAAGTTATGAGGTTTACAAGTCAGGGGCATTTTGGGAAAGTAAGATTATAGGTCATTTTGGATCATGGGTCATTTTCACTATCTTGTGAGCCTCAAATGAAGTTTTGTCCAACACAAAACTTGCTCAAAATGGGATTTTTAGGTTAACCATCTGTCCATGAGGCATTGATTTGGCTTAGGGCAAGACTTGGTTTGAAGAGATTTGGAAAGAGGGCTTTTTAAAGGATTTAAAGGTGAAAATTTCAAAACAATTCACAAGTGACCAAGAAATGACAAATAGGTGCTTATTTTGACCAGAAACATCATTTGGAACACTTTGGCATTACTAGAAAATCCATTTGAGGCATAATTCATGGTGTTTTACTTTGTTACTTCATGAGGAAGTTACACCTCAAATCTTGGCCATAGGATACAAACAAGGCTTCAATCTGGTTTTTTCATTCTCCACAGTCCACAAGCAAGGCATGAAAAGCTTCTTGGAGAAGGAATCACCCCAAAACCGTGTATGCCATTGTTTAACTTTCAAGCAAAATTTGAAATTTGGATATCTCAGATTGGGCCTCCAATGGGCCTCCAAATCATCCAAATCAATTCTATTTAAGTTCATAAAGAAATTCAGATCAAGTTTGGTGGTTATTTTGAGCTAGAACCAGAGATTGCAGCGAGAATTTTCAAGCTTCAACTGAAAATCGTGTTTCTGTTTCCGGAGCATTTCAGAGCAAATCAAGGTTTCTAATAGCTTCATCCTTCATCAAGGAACGGATCTGCACAAGATTGAAGCAAGAACCACAGTGTAACTGCTCCAATTTCAAGCTACAACTCAGGTTGTTAACTTTCACGGTTTCTCTAGTTTTAGAAGGATTTAGCATGAATTGAAATGAGGTTAAACATTAGGAAGATGACTAGATTTGTTGAGACGTGTAACTGCCTGATCCTTGAGTGTTAGCACGAGTTAGATAGCTTAGATTGATCCTTGAAGAGTGAGGAAAAGATCTGTGGCTTTAATTTGAGGTTTGGTGATGATCAAGATCTTGGTGATTTTTCTGGTATCTATCGTGTTTTAAAATCCAGTGAGAATTAGGAGAAAATGATGATGGATTTGGACTCAGCATGAGAAATGGAGAAGATCCATATAAGGTTTGGCTTGTTTTCATGACCTGTGAGTGATGCCTCACCGGAGAAGACGGTGGCACAGCCGCCGGACCACCGCCCTGAGTTTTTCCCTCCATCTGAAATTTGAAAGGTAGACGATGACTGCAAGCCCTTGGATCAGTTGAATTTGGTGACTTAGTCTCCCAATCGTGCGCACGAGATTTGTTCTTAAATTGGACTTTGACTCCCCCCAAAACGCACCATTTAACTAATGCGCTGGCACGTCCTAGATCTTTGGATTGGCTGACTTAGTCATAGATCCAACACCCGTGATTATTTCTCAGCATTTAAATTCTTTTATTTCTTATTTGGATTTATTTTAATTGCATTTATCATTTTAATTCATATTAAATTCATTTTTGATCAGAAAAATATAATAAAATTATGTGGATTCTCCTCATTTTATTTTTGATTTTTTGGCATGCTTGCTTGTTATTTTTGTGCAATTTTCCATTTATTTGGTATTTCTCCATATTTGTTATTTCTTTAATTTTGGCATAATTCCTCATGTTTTTGCTGATTTTTGTATGATTAATTGGTATAGAATTTAGAATTGAGATTTGGCTGGCTGTTAGTATAGATGTGCATGATCCCCTAGGATTTATTTCATAATTTTTAGCAAACAATAGGACTATTTTTGAATTAGGTTCCCATGACCTTCCATTTTAGGGTTCCCCTTTGATAACTTTAGGTTTAGAAATTCTTAGGTGACTTTCCCTTTAGATTCAATCCCTGGATTTTATACCATAGGTCCTTAATCCTCTTAAGATCCCTTAGAAAATTCCCTAGAATTTTAGGACTTGATTTCATATTTTTCTTAGAATTAACATTTAGACTAGTGTTATGATGTTTCTAACATGACCTTTCCTTTAGAATGACCTCAATTGTGACCTATAGCATGAAATAAATTTCCCATTCCTCTTGGATAGTGCTTTAGACTTGTTAGAGCTTCTGTTTGCTTAATTGTAAGTCTTGGTTTTGGTGTTTTGGTTCCCTTTGAGTATCTTTCTTTAAGCTTGTAAGATTAGGGTTTTGTAGAGCCTTAGAAGTTGTTTTCTTCTTTCACAAACATGGTTTGCTTTGTGTGCATTCCATTCCCATCCTATGATGCAAGGTCCCTTTATGGAAGTCTCATCTCTCCTTTGGAAGGATGTGTGGCATACCACAAAAGGTAGAACCTTTGAGGATGCCTATCTTAGATGTATGGTTGAGTGCCATGATGGATTCCTTTGGTTTCCATCATGCTTCCCATCATCATGCAATCATCTTGATGTTGATTATCATCCCTCTTGGTGGTTCATTGAGGCTTGAAGATGAAGTCTTATCTTGAAGATAGCTTAGGCATGGAGATCAAACTACAGACTGTTAGAAGACTGCTTTGCTGTTGAGCTGCTTGTCTGCTGTTTTGTTTGCTATGTCTGCTGATTGACTGTATTTGTGTGACTGTGTGTTGCATTAGACTAGGCTTTCATATAGTTTGTTTAGGCCTAAGTGCATTAGAGGTTGAGTTTGTCTCCCTCTACTTGTCTGTTACTGTTTGGCCTTGCTTGTTGGCTGAAGGTTGAGTCTGCCTCCCTTGCCTGTGTGGTGTGTTGCCTCTGGCTTGATTGCTCTAGAAGTTGAGTTGGTCTCCTTCTGCTTGTATTGTTGCATTGCATGCATTTTACTTATAGTTATTTCCTTCAGTTTATCTCTTTTGCTGTTGCTTTCCTCTGCCATGTTCCCTTAGGAACTCTGACTTCTCTTATTCAAGAGAAGTTATGACAGACATTAGAGTTCTAACCATGCATGATAACATTAGGTAGCTACCTCCTAACCTAAACCATAGGATCAACTTTGCATGACAACTTTAAGATTGGATTAGTCCCATTTAGTGCGTCCTCTCTCTTCTCATCTTAAAATAAATCAAAATACATTAATAAAGGTTAATCGATGTCGTACGCTACGAGCCTTAAGCTACTTGAGAAAGGGTTGTTGGAGAGTTTCTTTTCAACAGCTTGGATGTTTAGTATGGTACCCTTTGGGTGACATGCGACGCATTCACTCTCAGGTCATAGTCTCTAGTGCAATATTAGTTGCAAACATCCATAAAAAACACCTCGTCCGTAAAAGACAGAAAACAAAGATCAAACATCTTTTTGTCCTCTGGGACCTTTAATCCTTGGAAACCATTTTCATAAGGAGAGTTCTGTTAACTCTCGGTTCTACTACAAACGGTAAACGCCTAAGTCTCCGACGAGCAAGCTGCATACACCAACTGCTAGAACCGTCTGTTAACCCTACTCGGGTAAAACACTTTTGAACCAAACCTGTGGTCTTGTTAGCCCGAACTACATTTGCTCTGATCTTTCACGCCGTGTACTTAGGCACGAGATGCGATATCTCGGCGAGCAAGCTTCCCCCTTTTTCCCCCGTAGTTAGGCAAACTACGTTGACTATGATTTCTCGTTCCAGACGGGAATACGTAGGCATAGAACTGTTGTGTTCTGCTGAGTCATTTTCTTTTCTTTTCAGACCAGCCTTGATAGGTAGATAGTTAAATCAACCCGTCAGATAAACACAATAAGCATGGATCCCATCGAGTACGATGGACGTGAGGGGTGCTAATACCTTCCCCTTACGTAACCGACTCCCGAACCCATACATGGTTGTGATGACCTTGTCTTATACCTTTTCGTCAGGTTTTTCCGATTGTTTCCTTTCCCTTTCTGTGGGATAAATAACGAAAGGTGGCGAATCTTCTGTTTTGCCGGCATCTTATTTTCGCGGTAGCGATAAATATGACTATAGTTTTCAGAGATTTCTGGAAAGAAGCCTAGAGAGAAGCAAGATGGCTTCAATGATCTACGGTGTTAGCAGAAATAACAGGAAGGGTATTGGATATGAATCTTCTTCTAAGAAGGATTTAAATCCATCATCTGTTGATAAACTAATCATTAAGCATACTCCTCTGTATTCTACTTTTAAGTTGGTCATCTTAATGATATTAAACACACTCGTTCTGGTCAGAACATTCCTTTGTTTAAACCTAAAGTTAATCAGAACAAACCTACTGTCAGAAGACAGAAGTTCAGACAAAACTTTAAGGCAACTAAACCTAAAGGACCCAAAAAGATCTGGGTACCTAAAGACAAAATAATATCTATTGCAGACATCTTTAGCAGCAAAGTCAAAACACCAATCTTGGTACCTGGACTCTGGCTGCTCGCGTCACATGACGGGAGAAAGGTCTATGTTCCAAAGCCTGGAGCTTAGATCTAGAAGAGACGTCAAGTTTGGAGAGAACCAGAGAGGCAAGATAGTTGGCTCTGGAACAATTGGCAATGGTAATCTTCCTTCCATTTCTAATGTCTTACTAGTTGACGGATTAACACATAACTTATTGCCCATAAGTCAATTAAGTGACAATGGTTATGACATAATCTTCAATAAAAAATGTTGCAAAGCTGTCAATCAAAAGGATGGCTCAGTCCTATTTAATGGAAAGAGGAAGAACAACATTTATAAAATCAATCTTTCAGAACTTAAGGTTCAGAACGTAAAATGCCTTTTGTCTGTTAATGAAGAGCAATGGGTCTGGCACAGAAGATTGGGGCATATTAGTATGATATGCATATCTCAGATTAATAAACTCAATCTGGTCAGAGGATTTCCTCAGTTGAAGTTCAACTCAGATGCTCTTTGTGAAGCATGTCAAAAAGGAAAATTTTCAAAATTCTCTTTTAAAACTAAAAATGTTGTTTCAACCTCAAGACCATTAGAGTTACTTCATATTGATCTGTTTGGACCAGTGAAAACTGCATCCATCAGAGGCAAGAAGTATGGATTAGTCATTGTTGATGACTACAGCAGATGGACGTGGGTGAAATTCCTAAAACACAAGGATGAGTCACATTCTATGTTCTTTGACTTCTGCAAACAAGTCCAGAATGAAAAAGATTTTAAAATTGTTAAAGTCAGAAGTGATCATGGAGGTGAATTTGAAAACAAATATTTTGAAAAATATTTTAATGAAAATGGCATTGCACATGATTTCTCCTGCCCTAGAACTCCACAACAGAATGGAGTTGTAGAGAGGAAAAATAGAACATTGCAAGAAATGGCCAGAACCATGATCAACGAGACTAATCTGGCAAAGCATTTTTGGGCAGAAGCAATAAACACAGTTTGTTATATTCAGAAAAGAGTGTCTGTAAGACCTCTTCTGGAGAAGACTCCCTATGAATTATGGAGGAACAGAAAGCCCAACATTTCTTATTTCCATCCTTTTGGATGTGTATGTTTTATGTTGAATACTAAAGAGAATCTGAACAAGTTTGATTCTAAAGCACATAAGTGTTTCATGCTTGAGTATTCTGAACGCTCTAAAGGATACAGAGTATACAATACTGAGACACAGATTGTGGAGGAATCTATACATGTTAGATTTGATGATAAGCTTGGCAATCAAAAGCCAAAGCAGGTTGATAATTCTGCAGATAGAGAAGTCATTCTCACAGACTCTGAAGTCTCAGAGGCAGAAAAGGCTCAAGTGAAAGAACCAGAAGCAACGCCAGATGCAACTCTATTGGCTGCTCAGATGAACAACTTGAATATTTCTGAAGAACCTAATGTTAAAGGATCATCTTCCAGACTCAAGGCCTCTCACCCAGAGGATGTGATAATTGGAAAGAAGGATGGCCCTATAAGAACAAGGTCTTTCCTCAGATCATCTGGAACGTCACTTTTTGGGTTGGTGTCTGTCATTGAACCAACTTCTGTTGATGAAGCTATGAATGATAATGAGTGGATACTTGCTATGCAAGATGAGCTAAATAAATTCACCAGAAATGACGTTTGGGATCTGGTACCAAGACCAAAAGGATTCAATATTATTGGAACCAAATGGGTCTTCAGAAACAAATTGAATGAGCAAGGAGAAGTTGTAAGGAACAAAGCAAGGCTAGTTGCTCAAGGGTATAGTCAACAAGAAGGAATTGACTACACAGAGACTTATGCTCATGTGGCCAGGTTAGAGTCTATACGTTTACTCATTTCTTTTGCTGCACAAAATAACATCACTCTTTATCAGATGGATGTTAAAAGTTCCTTCTTAAATGGTATTATAGAAGAGGAAGTTTATGTTCACCAACCTCCTGGTTTTGAAAGTGATAAATTTCCAGAACATGTTTTCAAACTTAAAAAATAACTCTATGGCTTAAAACAAGCTCTCAGAGCTTGTATGAGAGGCTGAATAATTTTCTTTTGGAAAAGAATTTTATCAGAGGCAAAGTGGACAAAACTCTCTTCTGTAAATCATTTAAGAAAGATTTGTTAATTTTTCAAATTTACGTGGATGATATTATATTTGGATCTACCAATATTACGCTGGGAAAGGAGTTTACTCTTTCTATGCAGGCTGAATTTGAGATGAGCATGATGGGAGAACTTAAATTCTTTCTGGGAATTCAAGTCAACCAAACTCCAAATGCACTTACATTCATCAGACTAAATATGTAAAAGAACTTCTGAAGAAGTTCAACATGACTGATAGTAAGTTGGCAAAGACTCCAATGCATCCAACAAGCACTCTGGGTAAGGAAGAGAAAATCTGATGAATTTAAATTAGTTGGATTCTGTGATGCTGATTACGCTGGAGACAGAGTTGAAAGAAAGAATACTTCTGGAAGCTGTCAGTTTCTGGGAAGAAATTTAATCTCCTGGTACAGCAAGAAGCAACCTACAAGTGCGCTGTCAACCACAGAAGCAGAATACATTGCTGTTGCTGGATGTAGCACACAGATGCTCTGGATGAAAAGTCAGCTAGAAGACTATCAGATCTTTGAGAGTAATATTTCTATATTCTGTGATAATACTTCTGCTATATGCTTGTCTAAAATTCCTATTTTACACTCTAAAGCTAAGCATATAGAAATTAAACATCACTTCATTAGAGACTATATTCAGAAGGGAATTTTAAGCTTAACCTTTGTTGATACAGATCATCAATGGGCTGATATTTTCACAAAACCCCTTGCTGAAGATAGGTTTAAGTTCATTCTGAAAAATATTGGCATGGAATTCTGTCTAGAATAATATTTATCAGAAGCAACTTTCTCATATGCAAAATGTTTAAACTCTGAAGTATTTCATCTGTCATTTATTTAATTTCTTGAATTATTATTTATGTGTGTATCTGAACTAACAAGTCTCAGAGGATCTGAACATTGGCTAATATTTCATTTCTTAAAGACTTTTCAGAAGCACATGCAAGCAAACACGTGTAACTCAGAATCTGAAAAGATGGAGTGCACAATACTGAAAAGACGTTTGAGGTACTGTTTGAATATTTGGTTTCTCGTTTTCCCCCTAAATTGTCAGAATCATTAATGCTTGAAATGATTATATTCTTTTTATTAAATGCAATTAAATGCTAAGTGTAAACGTGTTGATCGTGTGACCTTTTTGTGCCCTAATTCTTTTTTCTATAAATGCCACAACTCAACACATTTCACACTTTTCACTCTCACGAACACTTGTTTATGCATTTCTGTTTGCTGCATTCGTTCATCTTCTCTTCCAAACCCAAACATCTCAGTACCCTAAATCTTCAAGAACTTCCATGGCTACTTCTTCATCAACGTCTACTTAGTTCCAATCTACAATGGCTGCTGTGTCATCTTCTAACATGGGTGTTGTCCCATTCAAGGAACCAGTTAGAACACTTCTCACACCAGTTAAAGAACTTGAAGTATTGTGTGAATCTATGGTGGACTTTGAGTCCATAGGTGACAATGGTTTTAATTTAAGGTCTATTGTTGATGCCCAAGGATGGACCAACTACTTTGATAGATTGGGTGGACCAGTTTATCCCAATTTGATAAAAGAATTTTGGATTCATGCTTCTGTTTTCCCCAAGTTCATAATCTCTTCTGTTCTGGGTAAAGAAATTATCATCACTGAGGATCTGATTAGGAAGCTGATTGGATATGAAGAAACTGATGGAGTTTCTCATATGCCAGCTGGGCGTGTTGATATGGAAGTATGAGGAAGTGATGTCATCTGGACAAGCTTCTAACAAGTTCAAAGATCTGAAGCCAAATTACAAGATCTGGGCTAAAATATTCATGGGTTGCATCCATCACAGGAAGTCCACAAACTCTCCTGACTACGTCAACAACGAACAGATGTACTTTATGTTCTGTCTAAGTCAGAGCATAAAAGTGGATCTGCCTCATATGCTCTTCTATCATCTGTGGAACCACATCAAGATGTCTAGAGAAGACATGAAGACTAAACACAACAAAGTCAGAAATTGGACTCCTTATGGAAGATTAATCTCAGACATTCTGATTGAGAATGGCCTGGTGGCACATCTGCATGAAGCTGGTGTAACAAAAGAACTTGATTCTGTCATAGGCAAACCTCTGAACAGCAAAAGTCTCCAGAGGATGAAAGTCATAGATGAACTTACTTATGTACATGCCAAGATCAATACAACAGAAGTAAGCCAACGGAGAATTCCTCTAGAAGATTTTCCAAACTTCTTTGCTGAAGAACCAAAGGAAGTTCTGATCAAGTTTGTTGGTTCATGTCTGGAGCAAGGAATTCTACTTCCAGAAGGTTTTCTACAACGTCAACCTATGATAGATATCTATGAGGAACATAAGAGGCAAAGAAAACAAGCTTCAGAAGAAAAAGCTGCAGGCATACAGAAGAAGCTGAAAACTTCTGAAGAACCACAACAGAAGAAGATCAAGAAAAGAAAAGATTCTGGAGAAGCACCTTCTGTCAGAGTTAAGAAAGTAAAGAAATCAGGTAATTCTACAACTTTACCTCTTATTTCTGAATCAGTACCAGTAGTATCAACGATTAACTCTAAACCGTTACCTACTTCACAAACTTGCTCTGAACCACAATCACAAAATAATGAATTTGTTCCCACACCACAACCTTCATCACAAACCTCTCATCAAGAAGAACAAATACCAGATGAACCTACATACTCTGAACCACATCCTTCTGTAACTCAAACAGAAGAATCTATTCCTATTAACCCAGAACCAGAACAACCAGAAATCCCTCAATCAGAACCCACTCAACCATCTGAATCAAATAATGCTGAATCAGATATTCAGAACATTCAACCTCTGAAAACTGAGTTTACAATTTCTTCCACATCCGTTCACACCACAGATTCTAGTGATTCCACTGAATCTGATACCACCTTTTCATCTAAAACACAACCCATTCCATCTGAACCTCTTCACTCACAAAACAATATATTCACTCCATATGATCCCAAACCTTTTGATATTGTTACCTCTAACATCAGAATCAAACATTATTTATTTCCCAGAAAACCTTCACCTACAATTACCACTTCATCTAATCCATCTCCTTCCCCAACTTATCCTCGTCCTTTATTTATTATCCCCACTTTCATCATTCCTTCAAAACCTTCTACATCTGCCAACCCTGAATCTTCTCTAAAAACATTTTTAGAAGAATTGTTTAAACCTAAACCTAGATTAAACGTTGGTACTCTGCTTGCTGGTTTTGAAACTGAGTTAAAAATATGGATATCATCTGTTGAGAAGGAATGTCTCATTGGCCTTGACACAGATGCTTCTGAAGCTATTTGGACAAGATTCAAAAACAGATTCAACTCTGTAGCTGATAATCTCCAGAACATCTGTGCTGAAGATGCCAAGATCAGAATATCTGAAGCTGTCAAACTTTCTCGTCTGAATGATTTTCTGAGTGCTCCTAGAACTTCCACTCTGCTTCTGGATCCTCCACCAGCAAAACCTGTTGTTCCTATCACTCCAGAAGACTCTGCAGCTCTGATAGATAATCCCTCTGCCCTGATGATTTTAGACAAACCATCTGCATTTGTGCCTACAGAATCTGCTGATAACGAGAAAACGCATTGATTATATTGCTAGGTTTCATTAACGTTTTATCGCATATTCACCGTTTTAACACTCGATTTCTCGAGTTTTTCTTACCATTTTGCAGGTACATCAGTACATGGAGCTAAACCATGAATTAAGAGCAAAAGGAACAAAAGAAACCATAAAGAGATGAAGAAATGAAGAAGCCTGCAAAAGACTGCATAATTTGTTGCAGCCACGATCGTCACAAGGGTGTCACGACCGTGACACCCCAATTTGAGCCATCACGACCGTAAGAGAGTGGTCACGACCGTGACACTTAAAAACCTCAAGTTACGAACGTGAAGACCTTGTCACGACCGTAACAAGGGTAAAACTTGGTTTTGACTCAGACTACGTCAAGGCATTACGTGAAGACCACTTCTCCTCTTGGCATTACATGAAGACCACTTCTCCCATTTTGTTGCCACGTTCCAGCATTCCTTCAACAACTTCAGCAAGGCCCATGCAACAAAGGACCAAAAATCCAGCCCATTAAGGACTCTATAAATAGTACAAGTTCTGTGAACACAGGGGGACAGATTTCTTTATTCAAATTTCTGCGGAAGCTCTGCCGAACTGTATTACGAACCAGCCTTTCTATTCCCGCATTATTTTTAGTTTTCTGTTTCGTTTTTATT
Source organism: Lathyrus sativus (assembly GCA_963859935.3). Lineage (NCBI taxonomy): Eukaryota > Viridiplantae > Streptophyta > Magnoliopsida > Fabales > Fabaceae > Lathyrus > Lathyrus sativus. The sequence goes on from OZ012737.1 coordinate 359,730,316, forward strand.
TGTATCCAAACCAACCATATAACAATTTCCAACATCAGGAAATTGTTATACATTTATTTGTTTCTAAACCTTCAGCATTCGTTTATTTTCAATTTCCGCCAACTCCAAGCTTTCCGGTCTGTGGAAGAAGGAGTCTGCTCGAATATTTGTTAACCAGGTTTTTCATTATATTGCAATTTAATTCAGTTATAATGTTTATTTATTTTTCTGCCATGAGTACGTTATTATTAAATTCTCTGTCTCTGTCTGGTTCAACATCGATGAGTAGCTAAACACCTTAGGGCGGTATGTAGTTATAACAAACTTAACCGGTAAAATATAACCATAGGCTGAAAATAATTAATCACTTAACATTCTGGCTGATACTTTTTAATTGAAATAGACCTTTTCGTTACGAGAGTAAGAAAAGAGTATTAGGTTAGGTCAAGACCACGAGAGTGTGAGATTTTAACCAGATAGCTAAAGTTAGGCATTTGAATTAAACACAGCGAGAGCGCTTTAAGATAAATTAGAATTACTTAGTTTCCAAAAATTACCTCTAAACACTTATGGGCTAGCGAGAGCAGGCATAGGGCTTTAGGGATAAGATCTGATATAAGACCACGAGAGTGTGAGTTGAGGGTATTTAAACTGGTAATCTCTACCGAATAGATTAAGTGAACACCTTTATAAGCCTAGGTTAGATTGACCCACCTAAGTTAGTATAATTACATATCGACCGCCTTAATATTACTTTATTTGAACTTAAATTTAATTCCGCCTTTAACAGTCTTAAAAACCAACAAAAATCGTGACAATCATTCGCCTTAGCTAAACTAGAAGTTCATCTAGCACTAAGTAACCATAGAATCCCTGTGGATCGATAATCTTAAATATTACTTCGATAGGCTGTGCACTTGCAGTAAGATACCGCTAGTCGCATAAGTAGACACATCTTTAGCCCATCAAGTTTTTGGCGCCGTTGCCGGGGATTCCTTAATTTAGTTACTAGTGCATTTAGGTAGCATTGTCTAGACTAAGGTATCAACTATTTAATTTAATCTAATCTCCGAGTGTATGCCAAGTACTCGCTCTAAAAGCGAAGACTTGCAACCTCTAATCCCTGAATCGGAACGCTTCTTACACGTAAGGAGACGTATATTCGATTTCGAAAATAATTACAATATTCCAGATCTTCAACTAGATCCGCCTAAACCAGTCGTAAAATCAGAGGACGCAGAGATGGCTGAAGAACAGACTCATCCACTCAAGTATTACGCTAATCCTTCGCGAGCTGAACCGCATACAAGCATTGCAGCACCGGCTATCAACCGAAATGATTTCGAACTAAAACCTTCGTTGATATCAGCCGTGCAACAAAACCAATTCGCCGGAAATCCTACCGAGGATCCGAATCTTCATCTTTCGATCTTTGTGCAATATGCAGATACCGTAAAAGCCAATGGAGTTACCCCAGAAGCTATTAGACTACGTTTATTTCCTTTTTCGCTTCGAGACAGAGCAAGAGCTTGGCTTCAATCTCTGCCTTCGAACTCAGTAACTACGTGGGAAGAACTTAAGAGAGTTTTCTTGAATAGGTATTTTCCGCCTAGCAAGACAGCTATGCTGAGAGCTCAGATCAACGGATTTAAGCAAAGAGAAAGTGAATCATTATTCGAAGCTTGGGAACGCTATAAGGATCTACTGAGACTTTGTCCACATCATGGATTAATAGACTGGATGGTCATCCATACCTTCTATAATGGACTCTTGTACAATACAAGAATGACAATTGACGCTGCCGCGGGTGGTGCATTGATAGACAAAGAATATAAGGATGCCTATGCACTTATCGAAAGTATGGCTCAAAATCATTACCTTTGGGGAAGCGAGAGAGTCGCGACTGAAAAACCAACAAAGGGAGGTATGTACGAAGTAAGTAGTATGGACCAAGTCAATGCGAAGTTCGACCAACTAAGTCAAAAGATCGATAACTTGGCCATAACACCTATAGCCACCGTGGCTGCAGTAACACCTAACTGTGAGTTATGTGGAGTCCCAGGACACGAAGTTTCTGATTGTCAACTATTGGCAGGAACTCCCACTGATCAAGTGAATTATGCTCAAGGAAACCCTTACTCAAACACATACAACCCAGGTTGGAAGAATCATCCGAACTTCTCCTATAAGAATAACAATGCTTATTACGCACCAGGTCAAGCACCAGCTACATCACCAGGATATCAAAAGACTGCTCCTAATATCCCTAGAAAATCGAACCTTGAATTGATGATGGAGAACTTTATAGCTAACCAATCTCAAACAAACAAGGACTTCTTAAACCAAAACATTCACACTAGTGAGCAGATTAAACAATTAGTAAGCAAAGTAGATGCATTAGCTACACATAACAAAATGCTTGAAACTCAGATTTCACAAGTAGCTCAACAACAAGCACCTACTGCTGCACCAACTAGAGTATTCCCTGGACAACCTCAACCTAACCCGAAAGGACATGCTAACGCTGTAATATTAAGAAGTGGCAAGGAACTTGACGGACCTACCGATCCAAGACTTGACAATCCAGCCATGTACCAAAAACCGGATAAACCGACTGAAGTGGTGAATGATCCAGAAGAAAAGGAAGATGACAATCGAGAGGTAGCGGAGAAAGAACAACCTTATGTGCCTCCACCACCCTATAAACCACCAATTCCGTACCCTCAAAGATTAATAAATTCCAAGACGACGGGTCAATTTAAGAAATTTGTCGAACTTCTGAAACAGTTGAATATTACTATTCCGTTTACAGAAGCAATTACCCAAATACCCTCGTATGCTAAGTTTTTAAAAGAAATCTTATCCAATAAGAAAAAGATAGAGGATAACGGAACAGTTACACTTACTGCCGAGTGTAGCGCCATAATTCAGAATAAAATGCCTCCTAAGCTAAAAGATCCAGGAAGTTTCTCTATACCCTGTGTAATAGGAAAATTCGTCATTGACAAAGCTCTATGCGATTTAGGAGCCAGTATCAGTGTTATGCCCTTAACGATTTGCAAAAGGCTAGACATGGGAGACCTAAGACCAACTAAAATGTCTGTTCAACTAGCTGATCGCTCTGTTAAATATCCTGTAGGCATACTAGAAAACGTCCCAGTACGTATAGGACAATTCTACATCCCTACTGATTTTATAATCATGGACATCTCTGAAGACTCCACTACACCTATCATACTAGGAAGACCATTCTTAGCTACCGCCGGAGCTATAATAGACGTAAAAAGAGGAAAGCTAACCTTTGAAGTAGGTGAAGAGAAAGTTGAATTTATTTTAACACAATTCTTACAATCACCAGCTATAGAGGATACATGCTATCTATTAGACGAAATTGACGAATGTGTAAGAGAAATGGAACTGAAAGAGACCACTTATTCTGAAATAATGAAAATTCAAATCCCTCTGATTTTTGAAGATGATAATTGGCAAAAACCGTATCAGGATGATAGTCTAAGCGAAAGTTTAGCACTTACACCGGATCCCATGCCAAGTAAAGATAAACCTACATTAGGATTAAAAACTTTACCTCATAACCTAAGGTACGAATTCTTAGACGTTGAATGTAAAAGACCAGTTATAGTAAATTCCAGTTTAGGAACTATAGAAACAAAGAAACTTCTAGATGTCTTGAAGAAATATCCAACTGCATTAGGATATAACATATCTGATCTCAAAGGAATATGTCCTTCAGTTTGTATGCATCGTATTCTACTAGAAGAAGATTGCAGAACCTCCAGAGAATCGCAAAGAAGAATTAACCCAACCCTTAGCACTGTAGTAAAACAAGAAGTTAAGAAATTATTAGATGTCGGGATAATATATCCAATCTCTGATAGTGAATGGGTTAGTCCAATACATGTAGTGCCAAAGAAAGGAGGTATCACTGTTGTGAAAAACGCTCAAGGCGAATCGATATCGCAAAGAGTAGTGACGGGATATAAAGTGTGCATAGATTATCGTAAACTAAATAAAGCCACTCGAAAAGATCATTTCCCACTACCTTTCATAGATCAAATGTTAGAACGATTAGCCAAGCATTCTTACTTCTGTTATCTTGATGGTTACTCAGGATTTTTCCAAATCCCTATCCATCCTGATGATCAAGAGAAGACTACATTCACATGTCCTTATGGAACGTTCGCTTATAGGCGAATGCCCTTTGGATTATGCAACGCTCCTGCAACCTTTCAAAGATGTATGATGTCAATCTTCGCAGATTTTATAGACAACATCATGGAAGTGTTCATGGACGATTTCTCTGTATGCGGGCAAAGTTTTGAAGGATGCTTATCAAACTTAGAAATGGTGTTAGAAAGATGTGTAAAAGTAAATCTCGTGCTTAACTGGGAGAAATGTCATTTTATGGTCAACGAAGGAATAGTATTAGGTCATGTAATATCCGACAAGGGAATTGAAGTTGATAAAGCTAAGATTGAAGTAATAAAAGATCTTCAACCCCCTAAAACCGTTCGAGAAATACGAAGCTTTTTAGGACACGCCGGTTTTTACCGACGATTCATCAAAGATTTCTCGAAAATCACTAAACCTCTTACTGGTTTATTAATGAAAGACGCTGAGTTCATATTCAATGAAGATTGTCTTAAAGCATTCGAAACTCTAAAAATAGCCCTCATCACCGCACCAATCATGCAACCCCCTGACTGGAGATTACCTTTTGAAATCATGTGCGATGCGAGTGACTATGCTGTAGGCGCAGTTCTAGGCCAGAGAAAGGAAAAGAAACTTCATGCGATTTACTATGCCAGTAGAACCTTAGATTCTGCCTAGATGAACTACGCTACTACAGAAAAAGAATTGTTAGCAGTTGTCTTTGCGCTTGACAAATTCCGTTCTTACCTAGTTGGAGCAAAAATAATCATTTACACAGACCATGCTGCTATCCGATATCTATTAACTAAGAAAGATGTTAAACCAAGACTCTTAAGATGGATTTTACTCTTACAAGAGTTTGATCTAGAAATAAAAGATAAGAAAGGTACTGAGAACGTCGTAGCGGACCATTTATCTAGAATAGAAGGTATTAAACCCGAACAAGTGCCGATTAACGATGATTTTCCGTATGAACAGCTGATAGCACAAATAGGAGGCGAGCTAGCTCAACTAGATATAAATGAACCAGAATCCGTGGAAACAATCCAGACAACTGTAGGACTGCCATGGTACGCTGACATTGTCAACTACCTAGCCGCAGGAGCTCTTCCACCCAATCTAACCTATCAGCAGAAAAAGAAATTCTTTCATAATCTGAAACATTACTATTGGGATGAACCATTATTGTTCAAAAGAGGATCAGATGGAATCTTTCGCCGATGTATTCCCGAAGAAGAAATAGAAGATGTCATTGCTCAATGCCATTCATCTCCTTATGGTGGACATGCAAGCACTTCCAAGACTTGTGCAAAAATCTTGCAAGTCGGCTTATTCTGGCCTAATCTATGGAAGGATGTCCACATCGCTGTCATAAATTGCGATCGGTGTCAACACACTGGCAATATTTCAAGAAGAGATGAGATGCCTCAAAAAGGAATTTTAGAGGTAGAAATCTTTGACGTCTGGGGAATAGACTTCATGGGACCATTCCCATCATCTTTCGGTAATAATTACATACTCGTAGCTGTTGATTATGTTTCGAAATGGATTGAAGCCATAGCTTCTCCTACAAACGATACACGAGTAGTAATAAAGCTTTTCAAAAATATAATCTTTCCCAGATTTGGTGTGCCTAGACTCGTCATAAGTGACGGTGGCTCGCACTTCATTTCAAAAATCTTTGACAAGTTACTATCTAAATATGGAGTAAGACACCGTGTGGCTACACCATATCACCCACAAACAAGTGGACAAGTCGAAGTCTCAAACAGAGAAATTAAACAAATCTTAGAAAAGACTGTCGCCATATCTCGGAAAGATTGGTCATCTAAACTTAATGAAGCTTTATGGGCCTATAGGACCGCTTACAAGACACCCATAGGTACTACACCTTTCAAACTAGTTTATGGAAAATCTTGTCACCTCCCAGTAGAACTAGAACACAAAGCTTATTGGGCGATCAGAACTCTCAATATAAACTATAATGCTGCAGGAGAAAAGCGAATCCTAGACATTAACGAATTAGAAGAATTAAGGTTAGATGCATATGAGAATGCTAAGATATATAAAGAAAGAACTAAGCGATGGCATGATAAACGCCTATCTAGGAAAGAATTTAGTGTGGGAGACGTTGTACTCCTCTTTAATTCAAGACTTAGGCTCTTCCCTGGAAAATTAAAATCTAGATGGTCAGGACCCTTTGAAATAACTAAAGTATTCCCGAGTGGAGCAATAGAAATTAAGGGTAGGAATAGTGAACCATTCATAGTAAACGGACAACGCTTAAAACATTATCATAAAATTGAAAATAGAGATTATGCGAATAATCTAAAGCTTATAGAATTGTCCACTAATTCCCCTGATTAATCTAAACCTAAGCATTATGTCAGGCTTTTGACGATAAAAACAGCGCTTAGTGGGAGGCAACCCATTTACTTATTTAATTATTTAAACTATTCTTTTCTTTTAGCATATTGTTATTTATCGTTTTACTATTTGTTTAATTGTTTTGTCATTTTATAGTTCTATTTTATATTACTTTTATTGCCATTACATTATGCATTTCATTTTCTTATTTTTATCTTAAATCATTTTTTACAGATTTTCCAAAGTCTTTTCCACTGATTTGTTTCCCCCATATTTGCACTGACCATGGCTAACCAACCAATTAACCATATGGAAACCAAATTTAGAGGTAGGAACCAAAGAATGAAGTTTGAAGAGTTATCACAGAGGCAAATGGATTTGACTCTGTACCCGGATGATAAGACTATGGAAACCCTAGGTATCCATGATAGTGTCATGTACTTGTTAAACCGACTCGGATGGGAGAATGCATTGATCCAACATAAGTTTGTGACTTACCGCGAGCTCACCCTTGAGTTCCTTAGCTCCTTAATGTACCTACCTGAGCGCGGTTTTGGATTTAGGAAAGGATTTATTAGTTTCCGCCTATTTGGAATAGAATATGACTTTAACCATAAAGAACTAGCTGACTTGTTAGGATTCCCTAGTGGACCATTTGCTTTTACTACCACACAGGTAGAATTGATGGATATGGAGCTAGATTTCTTTTGGGGAACTTTAACCGGAAACTACCACCCTGAACCAAATAACATGAATAACGATGAGATCCATAATCCTGCTCTCCGTTACTTCCATAAATTCCTTGCCCACACCTTCTTTGGAAAAGAAGAAAACATTACCGGAGTTTCTAAAGATGAAATATTTATTATGTCATGTTTCACTAATGGACAGCCTGTTAATGGTGTACCCTTCATGATGCAAACCTTCACCCGTATCCAAGAAGAATCTGAATTACCTATATTAGTAGGAGGTCTTGTAACCATGATTGCTGATGCCATAAGGCTTAGGTACCAACTGGACAGGTGCAACCGTCTAGGAACAATCCGCCCTATGAATCTTATTTTCTGCTTCAATAGGCATATCATAAGGAATTTAGGACATCCACCTTTTGAGTACCTAATCCGGAACGAAGTAGTAACCCTGTTCACATTGCCTAATCATGCTAGAGTAAGTGTTCACAATAAGGATAACTGGCTTTATGAGTTAAACCCGCCTGATTATCCATCTACTCCTGAAACACCTCAGTCTTACAAGATAAAAGATGATATAATGACCAATGTCGAAACTGACCCTGAGACACCTCCTGGTTACCATAACATTGACCCCACTGGAGCAGTACATGAAACCCCTGAAGTGAATCAAGGAGATTATGCTAACAACTTACAAAACATCATGAACACTCTCAATGCCTACCAAACTGACATTAATATATTTAAAGAAGACATTAAGAGCATGCGATTGGACATCATAGGATTGACTGACATAACCTGCGAACAATTCTATCACTTGAACTCCGCCATCGAAGACTTGCAGAAACGCTTTTGAAAATGCTATAAGTGATTTAGTTTATTTTTCTCATTGTTTTCGTTTCTAGTTAGATTTATTTCTCGCAACAATTTCATACCGTAATTTCCGTTTATGTAACTTCATTTTCAATTACTTTATGCAATGCACCTTTAATTCCAAAACTTCTCCATTTTTAGCAATTTATATATTTTTTCATTCTATGTACTGTTATGCTTACATTATTTCATATTATATACAATCTCTCATGCCATGCAAGTTAGTATAGTACTGTGTTGCAATTATATACTATATGGTGTTTATTTAATATGAGTGTTAGTGAAGAAAATACATTATTATTAAATTATGAATTAAGTGAGAAAATGTTTTTTTTCTGGAAATTATTCAGCGAAGCATGCCCTCACGGTCGTCACACCCATCTCACGATCGTGACGTGCTTAAATAGTGTGTCACGACCGTCACACCCCTGTCACGACCGTGACAACCCCTATTACAGGAATCGTGAGAAACAGAACTGTTTCTCATCGTGTCTCTTCTTCTTCTTCCTCCATAACTTCCCCAAAACTACCCATTTTCTCCATAACCTCCGTAACCTCCCCATTACCAATTTTAAACCTCATTAACCCCCCATTATCATAACCTATCATATTCTCCCTCTCCATTATTTATCCCGAACCTCTATTTCCTTCATTCTACCATTTTTTTCACAAAACCTCAAAAACCTTCTTTCTTCACTCTAAGCTCTTGAATGCTATGGATTCCATTACTTTTAGAGAAGGTGCTGCTGGAGAAACTCAGAGAGAACGTTTTCTCCGATTCCAAAACCGCGGTGTGCAACCTACACGTTACATTGACACTGTCTGTTTGAGGGAACTCGGACTGCTTGCCAGTGTTCAAAGCCTGCTGCAAAAAGTCGGTCTGTGGGATCTTTGCAGTCAACCTCAGCCCACATTCGAACTTCTGACACTGGAGTTCTTAAGCTCATTCAGTTACATCACCCCCCCCCGGTTCTCAGAGTCAGCTCACCGGTGTCGCCACATTCAGATTGCATGGCCAAGAGTTCAACATTTCCCAAACCAGGATAGCCGAGTTGTTAGGCTTCGATCACGGAACTGAAGCTCACCATCGCGTGCCCGATAATTTTAGTGAACAAGCTTTCACTCTATGGCACGATTTAACCAACACACGTGCATCCACCTTCCAAAGCCTCAACGCTATGCACATCCACAACCCGGCGATCCGCTATTTTCACCGTGTCATATGCAACACCATCTTCGCTCGAGAAAGCAACCATAAGCTCAACTCCAAGGAGCTTCTATCCTTACACTGCGCTCTTAATGACGAGCCGATCAACGCTGCCCCTTTCATGCTTTATCATATCCAGGCCATTGCACACAGAGGCTCCTCCTCGTTCTTCATAGGCGGCATTGTCACCACCCTCGCCATTCAGTTGGGGCTTGGTGACTTGGTCGCTAATCAGCCTTACCTAGCCGCAGAATTCCTCACCAAGAGTTATTGCAGGTCCGCTCACCTGATTGCGCAGCGAGAGGATGGCAGGTATAGCCCTGTTGTCAATGGCACCATTTTCCATCATATCATTCTGCCGTCCCGCAACCGCATCGATCCATCCAACCGAGCCAACTGGCTCTTTGTTTTACCTGTTGCTGCCGATCACGTCCCTATTCATGATGATCAGGCAGACCCTCCAGCGGATGAGATGCAGGACGCTATGGATGCGGCTGAGCCTGTCCAGGATATACCAGAGACATCTACCCGATAGCCCCCTGCTCCCGAAATCACACTTGAGGAAGTCCTCCTTGCGATTCATCAGCAGAACCAGATGAACGCCGCACTGGAGCGAAGGCAGAAGGCGCAGTATGATGCTTTACTCAACACTATTGCAGCAAACCAGGAAGCTACTAATGAGAGATTTGGAGAAATTTTCAGCGAGCTAGAAGCCCTCCACATTAGCATCACTGCTGCCTCCGGCACCGGTTCTGATCCTGAAGCGACTCCTTCCAGACGCCGCTCCCGCACCAGAGGCCGAGCCCGCGGTCCTCAGCAGCCATAGTTTTAATTTGCTTATGTTTGTTTTTCGTTTTTGTCATTGTACTGTACTTTTAGCGCATTTATATCACAACATTGAGGACAATGTCTGATATAGTGTGGGAGAGGTACCTTTCATCTCCGCATTTTCCCTTTTTCGCACTTTTCCATTTCGTTGTATTTTCAATTCCGTTGTATTTCTTTTCGCAAGTTAATGAAATGAGCAAATCTTTGTGCTATTTTCTTTAATTTCGAACTTTCCCCGATTATTTAGCTATACCAGAAAAAAATCTTTAATTATTCGCATTACCCGACTTACCTACAGAATCGTAAGTAGGAAGCCGAGAACGATTAAACAAGACCAATACAATCTTGACATCTTTGACTCCCTACTTAAGAAATTCCATCCCGATTACCATTACGAGTACACTTTTAGTTTCAGTTCAAAAGTAACCCCTAGTAGTTTATACTAGCAGTCAGCACCGTCTGAACACAAACCACGTGGGGAGCCGATGAATATAAGCGTTTGATGCCTAATCAATAATGATCCTTCATATCTCGATGCAAAATGAAAAGAAATTGCACCAAAGTACACGGTCGCATATAAGAAACGAGAAATATGAGAAGGAGTCCGTTGCGAGTTGGTTCAGAGGTATTGGTTCTGAACTCGGTAGGGCGTGCTATGGCTCGATCCCCCACAACCTCCAAATCGGATAAAATGTGTAGGGTTACCACACTCGTGTACCAGACCCCGTGCTAAAAAAGGATCAAAGTCGCTAACCGGCTACTCCACTACGTGCGTGCTAAGGCAAAGGGCTTAATGTGACTGCGCTAGAATGAAACCGCGCGAAATAAGATCGAAAAACTCCAGGTGAAATCGTAATGTAATTGCCGATTGTTTCGTTTAACGGGAAGTCGACGACATAGCTTGTTGCTTGTGTCATTAGTGTATCGGTAGTGTTCTATCAAAGTACCGGGAAATCCGACAAAACGATCCCTCGTACGGTTTGTTATGAGTACGCGTGAATAAAATCTTGTCCGCCGATTTTCAACCGACTATTTTCTTGAGGACAAGCAAAGGTTTAAGTTTGGGGAAGTTTGATAACGAGAAAACGCATTGATTATATTGCTAGGTTTCATTAACATTTTATCGCATATTCACCGTTTTAACACTCGATTTCTCGAGTTTTTCTTACCATTTTGCAGGTACATCAGTACATGGAGCTAAAACATTGAATTAAGAGCAAAAGGAACAAAAGAAACCATAAAGAGATGAAGAAATGAAGAAGCCTGCAAAAGACTGCATAATTTGTTGCATCCACGATCGTCACAAGGGTGTCACGACCGTGACACCCCAATTTGAGCCATCACGACCGTAAGAGAGTGGTCACGACCGTGACACTTAAAAACCTCAAGTTACGAACGTGAAGACCTTGTCACGACCGTAACAAGGGTAAAACTTGGTTTTGACTCAGACTACATCAAGGCATTACGTGAAGACCACTTCTCCTCTTGGCATTACGTGAAGACCACTTCTCCCATTTTGTTGCCACGTTCCAGCATTCCTTCAACAACTTCAGCAAGGCCCATGCAACAAAGGACCAAAAATCCACCCCATTAAGGACTCTATAAATAGTACAAGTTCTGTGAACACAGGGGGACAAATTTCTTTATTCAAATTTCTGCGGAAGCTCTGCCGAACTGTATTACGAACCAACCTTTCTATTCCCGCATTATTTTTAGTTTTCTGTTTCGTTTTTATTTGTATCCAAACCAACCATATAACAATTTCCAACATCAGGAAATTGTTATACATTTATTTGTTTCTAAACCTTCAACATTCGTTTATTTTCAATTTCCGCCAACTCCAAGCTTTCCGGTCTGTGGAAGAAGGAGTCTGCTCGAATATTTGTTAACCAGGTTTTTCATTATATTGCAATTTAATTCAGTTATAATGTTTATTTATTTTTCTGCCATGAGTACGATATTATTAAATTCTCTGTCTCTGTCTGGTTCAACATCGATGAGTAGCTAAACACCTTAGGGCGGTATGTAGTTATAACAAACTTAACCGGTAAAATATAACCATAGGCTGAAAATAATTAATCACTTAACATTCTGGCTGATACTTTTTAATTGAAATAGACCTTTTCGTTACGAGAGTAAGAAAAGAGTATTAGGTTAGGTCAAGACCACGAGAGTGTGAGATTTTAACCAGATAGCTAAAGTTAGGCATTTGAATTAAACACAGCGAGAGCGCTTTAAGATAAATTAGAATTACTTAGTTTCCAAAAATTACCTCTAAACACTTATGGGCTAGCGAGAGCAGGAATAGGGCTTTAGGGATAAGATCTGATATAAGACCACGAGAGTGTGAGTTGAGGGTATTTAAACTGGTAATCTCTACCGAATAGATTAAGTGAACACCTTTATAAGCCTAGGTTAGATTGACCCACCTAAGTTAGTATAATTACATATCGACCGCCTTAATATTACTTTATTTGAACTTAAATTTAATTCCGCCTTTAACAGTCTTAAAAACCAACAAAAATCGTGACAATCATTCGCCTTAGCTAAACTAGAAGTTCATCTAGCACTAAGTAACCATAGAATCCCTGTGGATCGATAATCTTAAATATTACTTCGATAGGCTGTGCACTTGCAGTAAGATACCGCTAGACGCATAAGTAGACACGTCTTTAGCCCATCATCTGCATCTGCAATGGTTATTGACTCTGCTCCTACTCTTGCATCTGACTCCGCTCCTTCTGCCTCTTCTGAAGTTAAGAAAGAGAATCTAGAACTAGAAGACAAGATTGCTGTGCTGGAAGCTGGTCAATCTGAAATTAAATCTTGGATGGCAAAACAAGATGAGAAAATTGACAACATACATAAATGGATGGCTAAGCAAGATAAATCTTCATTTGAAATTACCAACCTTCTGAAGATGCTTTTATCTCGACCATCTTAGATCTTGTTTTCTTATCTGATGTTTGTGCACATGATCATGTTTGTCTGATGTTTTGGTTTTCTGAATGTACTTTGAATATCTTTTATAAATGAATTTTTTATTTCCATATCTGTTTATATCTTTTCTTCTGTTATTCCTTTATGTCTTTAAAAGTTTTCTTTTTGATTATGACAAAAAGGGGGAGAAAAAGAAATTCTGAATGTTCAAATAAACAGTTACTAAAATGGAATTCAGACATAATGATTATAACTAACATTGAATTTTAGTATTTCAGAACTTCAATCTTTCATCTGACAAAATTCATTGAAGGTATCCTGAGAATCCCCAAATCAGAACTAATTCAACCAGACTCTGTTTCTGAAACATTAATTCTAATCAGGCTCTGATTCTGAAACGTTTAATCAGACTCTGACTCTGAAAAGTTTATCCAAACCAGACTCTGAATTTGACAAGAATACTTATGCAAAAAGGGAAGTTTTCTATTCAATTAGAGTATTCATTTCAGGGGGAGATTCTGTATCTCAGGGGGAGTTATATATTTATTTCCATTTATTGAACAAAATTTCCTATGTTTTTGTCATCATCAAAAAGGGGGAGATTGTTAGAACACAGATTGGTGTTTAAATATATCTCATTATTTTGATGATAACACTAATGAAATTTTGTATTAAGAAAATATATACTCTAATTTTGTTCAAGTGTTTTTTGTTTCAGATATTAAAATTGAATATTCTGATAAAGGCAAAAATACATCTGAATGTTCTCTACGCAAGGCTCTGAAGTATCAGAAGCAACTCCTTAGAAGATTCTGAGCACTACCAGAAGACTCTGAAGCACAAGCTGCAGAAGACTCTGAAGCGTAGCTGAAGATTTTGTATGAAGAGTTTCAAGCATTGTTTCAAAAGACTCTGAATGTACTTTATGTTGCAAGTACAGAGGCTCTGAATAACCAGTATGCTATGATCAGATCACTCACGCTAAAGCACTATGGCTGCAACTCTAATTTCATTGAATCTGATCTAAAGAACCAGAAGCACATCAGAGGATCTGATGTTGTTTACATTTGAAAAGATGTCAGCACGTGAATAGACTTGGGACTGTTCTCAACGTCCTCTCCAACGGAACTATTCCTTATTTGTGATAGACACAAGGATTCAGGCAAAAGGCATTTCTCTGAACATTCTACTTGTGAGAAAGGAAAAGTCATGTGAAGACAAAAGGCTACAGCTACTCTACTTGCACAGTCTTCAAGCTTTGGACTCTCAGCACTATAAAAGGACGTTCTCTTCATCTCTTCATAACTAACGATCTATTGAAAAACTCATTGAAATTATTCTTAACTCTCATACAATCATTCAAAGCTGAATAGTTTTATTTGTTCTTAAACTTAAGTGTAAAAATCACAGTTTGTGATATAGCTTTTTAGAAGCATCAAACACACTTATTAGTTTACATTTATTTGTAAAGGTTCCTTAAGAAGACCAAGTTGTGGTCAGTAGTTCTTGAGAAGACTAAGACAGTTGTTCTTAGTGGTTGACATTGTAATCTGTTTGATTATAGTGGATTAAGTCCTTGAGGAGAAAGACAAATCACTCTTGATAGGGTGGACTGGATTAGTTGAGTTCAACGAATCAGGATAAAAATCATTGTGTTTTTATTGCCATAATATTTTTTAAACCCTTATTCAACCCCCCCCCCCTTCTAAGTGTTTTCTCACCTTCAATTTCCTCCGTCGTCCTCGATCGGGATACGTCTGCCCTCAATTCTAAAAATAGAATTGAGACCTGTATATAGAACCTGTTGCAAATTTTTTTACAAGAGAAGCAATAGAAATCAAACACTCAATCCTAATTGTTGATGTTGAACCTATGCCTTCTCTTCCCTTGATTCAAGATGAATTAAGTCCTTCGAATATGATGAGTAAACCTCCGATTACGGCACCACCTTTGAACCACCCAACGGTCTTCAAATATTTTCCCAACTGATTTCAAACACCCACAATTCGAACCCAAACCTTCCTTCCACAATCCTCCGGTTAACGCTACTAAATTGATAGAACTTCCCGTTCTTCAATTATCTTAGCTCAGCTGAATCTGTGAAGGAACAATTTGTGCAAAACCCCCAAAATCCAAGATTCTTGGAGGACAAAACCCTAACGGTTTTATTAAAGAAAAACCCACTGATATATCAACCCAAACCCGATACACCGATCCTATGTTTGGATGTTATCACCTCAATGATGCAGAATGCACAACAAAAATGATTGTGTATTTGTTAAGAGAATGTAAGAAAGGGGATGAATATGATGAGAGAAAAATCAGTGTCTATTTTCACTTTTCTTGTTGTTAGGTGAAGAATGAGCTCAAACAATATATATGTGAAGCTTGGACCAAATAACCAACATAATAGACATTTTGAAAGGCAAACATAATAGAAAAATAGTGTAAAACGAGCGAACGGTCGACCTAAAGAATAGTAGGGTCGATCTGAGCTCTCCCAATTACAAAATTATGCAGAAAATATCTCTTTGCGTCGACCGAAATAGGTCCACGCGTCGACGCAAAACAACCCAATTTTGACAAATAGAAATGCAAACAGTATGAGTCGACTGGAGGGTCGACGCGAGCTCTCCTGGGAGAAAATCATAAAAATTCACTCTGTATGAGTCAACCTAAGCATGCTTTGAGTCGACTCAAAGGCTCAGAACTTGCAAAAATGCTAATTTTGATATGTCTTGCTATTTCTAAGTGCTTCTAATGCATATCTAAGTCAACCAACATGGTTAAACTCACATAAAACACATATAATGATTTTCTATATGAACGAACACATGTTTTTGATAAATGCTTGACACGAGAGGACAATGAATGCATATGCGACTCGATGATACCGTCCAAAGTACACATTACTAACTAGATATGTTTTGACATCCTTAAAACAAGTATTGAGACAACTTGCCTTCACAACAAATAGGGGGTTGTTTCCGATTACGTAATCAATAAGCATATCGTGATTGTATTCGACAACCACAAGGCGACTACATATCTTAGCATTCACAACAACATCACATGCTCCATATAGTACTTCACCTCTCCACTAAACAAATACTTATCAATGATACACACCTAGACATCGTTTGCATAAGCATTTCCATCTAAGTCCTATATCATGTCCTAATCATCTTACTAATTCATTTTATTAATGGGTAATAAGGGTTTTCTCACTATTGTTTATAGTTTTGCAATTATGTTAACATTAATCACAAGCAACCAATAATACATGGAAGTCATGCATAACAATTATAATCCATGGTAATTGACATAAATAATATTAAGGCATGCATGTGAAACACCAAAACAAATAACCAAAATAAATTGCCAAAATCCTGTCTTGGTCGTCTGGCGAGTAGCCAGCGAGGCTGACTCGCCTTTGGTTTGCCCGGCGAACCCCACCAGAGGGGCAGACAAAACCAAAATGCATCACGGTCGCCCGTCGGGACATCAGCGAGGTAGCTCGCCTTTTGTTCGCCAAGGCTTGCCTGAAGATGGTAGCAGAAAAACAGACCGCCACGGGCTCGCCCAAGCTTGCCTGGCAACCGCGTCGTTTTCTGCAAAAATGCCAGCAAAACCAAGGCAGTCATGGAGTTTTTTCCACCCACCCCTAAATAAGTTCCAAACACAACCAAATATCAACACACAATGCAACATTTCAGCACATACAACACGAATAACAACATATTCATAAGACTTTCATGGTATTGGGGAGAATCACATATTAACAAATTCCATTTCTACCTCAAAACCTAAAATCATTAATTTCTACGATCTATGGTATCTACCTAGAACCCACCTTACAATTGATAAAAAATTGTTGGATGATGAAGATGAGATGATGTTGTTGAAGACTTCTAACTTTCTTCTTCTCCTTCTAGGTTTTCTTCCTCTTCTTTCTATTTCTCTTCTTTCTCTCTATTTCCTTTTTTATCTATTCTCTCTAGTACTCACACTTTGTTGGAAATGAAGGAAAGAAAATGATACATAGAAATATCATTTAGAAGTTAGTAAGACCAATTGGCATGTGTGGTAGAAAAAATGCTATTAGTAGTAGAATAAATATTAAGTTGTACAATGCTCAAAATTTGTTTTATTAGAGCAACTGACTCATTATTAATATTATCAAAATGTCTCTATTGAATCAATTAATAAAATATCAATATTGAATAATATTAATTAAATCAATCTAAACTTGTTAGTTGCTCTAATTATCCTAACTGATAACTCTCAGAATACCTAAAAATTCAGCTGATCTCAACCAATATCATTTAGAGCATTTTAGAAAATACGGAGTATTACAAAAGAATATGGAATATTGACACTGATGTATAAATAAACTCCTAGTAGAGTAAGGCCAAAGCATATAGGTGTTGAATATGCCTGGAGAATTGGAGCTCTTAACGAAGAACCACTCTAATATGATTTGTGAGTGATAATATTAGAGTAAACTTAAGAATCATCTTGAGAAATGGATCTAATATAATCTATCTTAAACTCGTGATAACAAATTGAAGCTTCATGTTCATATTTCCTCCATACTTCACAATGAACATAGTTATCCCAACAACCACGACTACAAACATCACGTCTACAAC
This sequence comes from Lathyrus sativus, assembly GCA_963859935.3. Taxonomy (NCBI): domain Eukaryota; kingdom Viridiplantae; phylum Streptophyta; class Magnoliopsida; order Fabales; family Fabaceae; genus Lathyrus; species Lathyrus sativus. The sequence goes on from OZ012737.1 coordinate 359,748,021, forward strand.
CACTATAACCATTTGAAAATGGAAGAAGGATATATCAGTGTTATTTGACGAAGGAGAAGTAAACAGAATTCAACAAGATATATTAAACTCCTCTAAGTTATTCGATTCATGATTGATCTTAAGACAAATATCTTTTAACTAGTTGTTTCTATGACCATATGAATCTATTTAAAAGGCAAGAGAACCATAAAAGTGCAACTTAAAGCATCAAATATTTCGTTGGAGTTTAATTAAAGATAAAACTTTCTTTAGTTAAATCTGTACAAGTGATTTATTATGGAATATGAGTAATGGACTAATTTTGTTTATTTTTTACATAAATGAATTGGTCTTTGCTTTACCACATGACACACTTGCTCAACTTAAGAATTTGTCACAAATTGTAGCTAAACAAGGTAACAAACTTATTTGAATCCATCGTGAAGTAGGGCAACAAACTCGTATTCTAAGTTTTCACTCAAAACCCATCTCAATTGCATTCTAGGCCTACTCTTCATTTCATTTCCAAATTATCATTTCTTCCCTCAAAATCAACACTCTTTCAAGCAACCATGTTTCGCATAGCATCAAAATTTTCTTCAAGAATCTCTCCCAAAGCTCTTGTTTCTCTCACTGCAAAACCCTCTCCCATTTCATTCAGGTCATTCAGCAATGGCTTGGCGTTGGATAAAAGCTTAGCTATCGATGATGTTGTTCGGATGAGCGCATACGCTTTGAGACAAGCTAGGTCTGAAAAATCAGGTGAGATAAAAATGCAATTTTTCCATCAGAAACTTTGGTTCTTTGATGACCCATTGGTGTGTTTTGTTCAAAGTTATCATCTTTGTGGTTTTTTTATTTTGGGTTTGTTTATTTTTGTGTGATTAGTGGGATCATACGGTATGGGTTATTTGGTGTTGAAGCATTGTCTTACAACCGAGTTAACGGAAGGAAATGACCCAAAACATGAGAATTCCAAAGGAATTGCTTTGCTTGCTATGTCTACCTTGTTTTCTGAAAGGTTCTTTCTATTGGACTCTCAATTCACATTTTAGAGTGGTTGGTTTGTGTAAACTCATTAGAGCTATGTTTTTCTATAACTTTTCTCCAGAGGAGATTATGTTGATGCAATTGAACAGCTAGACGGTGTTCAAGAATTGACGAATTCTTACTTGGGTATTAGAGGTAGATTTGTTTGATCCTCTTTTGTTGTTTACTGCATTTGCTAGGGTTTTGTTTTAAATGGGAATTTTTTCTAGTGATATTTAAATTGTATTTTGATTTCTTGTTGTAGTTGCTGCCTTTGAAGCTCAGGCTGGGCTTCATCTAGAATTGGAACAGGTTGATATATGTTAGCGGATATAAATTATTTGGTCGTTTTTTTTACAGAACCATGATGTTTATTTATAGTTACTTTTGTACATAGGATGATATGGCATCTGCGGTGGCTGATAAATGTATAGAGCTGGTGGAGAACGAGAAAACAGAAGATTTTGAAGCTTTAAATGTTCGTGCTAGAGCGCTAAAAGGGCTTATTGAACTTGTCAAGGGAGATATTAAATCAGGTAGTGCTAAATTCTAGTGGTCTTTTTATTTTCAATTTATTGCTGATTCATGATGAGTGTTTATTATGTTTTGTTGCAGCTGAACCTTACTTTGACAAAACTCTACGCACCAAGCTATGCGAAGGTATCCTTCTTTCTTTCTTTCTGTGTTATTGAATCAGTCATTCTTCGACTCTGGATTGATGTTTTCTTATGTAGGCACTGCTGCTCTATCGTATGCGGAGTTCCAACAAACAAGGCAGAACTACTCAATGGCAAGAGAGGTTTACCAGAATGTTATAGAAGGAGCCGCTGACCTTAAAGAGAGTGGCAATGTATACTTAGGAGGTGGTAACATGAACATGGAGGGTTTAATGATGGGGGCCATGTGTGCTTTAGGACAGCTTGAATCACATTTGTGGTAGGCTTAATGTTTTTTTGTGTGGTTTTCGTTTTCCTTACCAAACGTTCCTTTTTAACTTTTATGTCGTCATACGTAATACATCACTAACCAGTAATAACTTCTGTTTTAGTAACTTCCGTAATGCGGAGGAGCATTTGACAAAGGCATTAACTAAAGCAGAAGAGATCTATGGTGACTTGTCTATTCTTTTCATCTGTTGCTGTTACCGGAATTCAATTTAAAAATTCATATTGTGTTATCACTGTTCCAGGTCATGGCATATTTTTCCTAATATTTGTTGTTCTCTATTTATTGAAGGAGAAAAACATCCCAAGGTGGGTGTTGTCTTAACATGTATGGCTCTTATGTATAGGCATAAAGCAATTGTTCAGCAATCAAGTTCGCTTATGGTTCAAGAGGTTAGAACTCTCTGAATGTCAAGTACTTGAGTTTTAAATTAATAACTTCATTAAAAAAGTATCAAAGGACTATTGGTTAGGACTCAAAATGTGAAACAAGCCCGCAGTTGGGTAGTTTTTATTAGGAAAAAGTATAGGAACATGATGGGAGGAATGTGACGTGGCAGAGGGGAAGAGAGGGACTCAATTGTGGGGTAACTTGTTTCAGATATATAGGAAATGTGAGGAGAGAGAGGGGGTATCATTCATCATCTACAGTTAGAATCCTTATGGTTTGGGAAGAAAGAGGAGTGGCTCTTCTCTGAGGAGCTTTGGCTATGGGGTTACAGGGATTTACTTCTGTAATACAAATGTTTTCAATCAATAACATTAAAACTTCCTCACGTGGCATGAAAACCTAACATGTCTCACTTGACTTTTTAGCATTGCCATGATTCTTCGGATTTCTTAGCTATAGTTTTTCTTTCAATTTAAAGGGTAATTGTAACGGGGCGATCATTTACAGGGCCTCTACAGAAAAATTTCAGGGATTTTGAAGTTTCCATCAGCTGAAACTGAATCTGAAGGTAATATTATTTTGCTGCTTGGTTCCCTTATGTCCATGTATTATCTCTAACTATTATACATGCCCACACCGACTGAGATGAGCTTGCTGCTTTTTTCTACAATGGGAGCTACCTCGAATTTTTCTCTATCATTTATTTAATTCAGTATTGAAGTCTAACTTTCTTTGTGTAGGTACTAATGCTGCTGCACCATCTGTAAAGAGAAGTGATATAGTGGCTCTTTCAAGTGGTATGATGGATTCTTCGATCCTTTATAATCTATGATGATTGTGTTAGTGATAATTATGCATGCTACAATTTGTGTATGGATAAAATAATGATTTCTTAAATCAAATAGAACTCTCTTTCACGAATGCCGTGCTCATCAAATGGTAACAATTATAGCCACAACAGAATCAATACATGTCTTATTGTAGCGATATAAGAGAAATGCTTAGATGAGAAATGCCTACTATAGATACTTCAATTGTCTACTATATTTTGATGCTGTGTGATGAATGGAAAATTTCAAATTCTCCGCTCTCTGTTCGTATAAACTCATCTATGAATGTGATTATATATATATATGCTATGTTCAATTTTAAGGCTCATTCTAAATGCTGGTAACTTGATCATGATAAGTGTTGTATATTGATATTGATTAGTTTGCTCAATATTATAGGTGGATATGCAGAAGTACTTAATGTCCAAGAAAAGAGAAAGAATGAAGGAGAGAAGCTGAGGAACTTGTCTGATTCTTTATGGAAAAACAACAGGATGTCTCTGGATGATTATCTCGGAAACACAGAAGCAAATTTATGTCCTGTTATTGATGCTCGCATATGCAGGCTTCTGTAAATTGATCCATCTTCTGCTGCTTGTCATGCTGCTGTAGGTTTAGGTTGGACTAATGAAAAATGAAAAAAAGGGTGCCAAATTAGTTCATGGTGTTTTCTTGTAGTTAAAATGTTATGATGGCATATACAATGTTAATCCATTGTCGTGTACATAACATTTCTAAGGTGTATAAGGACACGGAAAGCGTAAAGCGTTAACTATGGTGAAGTAACAGATGAATTCTTTATGGAAGAAGTTGCAATTTATTACACTATTTACTCAAACTTGATTTTACATTTGAGATAACAAACTCTCTTTTATCCATTTCCGGTCGATCTTGAAAGTCAACGACCACCGGAGAGATGCGATTCAGCGATAGACATAGAAGAATGCGACATTGTCTTGTCCATAGAAGATGGATAAGACATTGGAAAATCCTCAAAATGTTCTTGGTACCCAAACGTTAATCCTGAAGTAGATAAACTAAGCAAAGACAAATCAGGCAATGGTATATCCATCTCCAAATACTGCACAACTTGTCTCATACTTGGTCTAGCCACAGGCTCTGAATGTGAACACATCATGCCAAGTTTCAACACCAACTCAACCTCTTGAGACACATAATATATTCCCAAATTTACATCTTTTGCCTCAAGAATATCACCTCTTTTCCAACACTCAAACACATAATCAACAAGAATTACACTCTCATTTTCTCCTACATGATCTATAGGCCTCCTACCACAAACAACTTCAAGAAGAAATGCACCAAAAGCAAACACATCAGAAAATTTAGTTGCTTTACCTGTTCTAGTATGCTCAGGAGCAAGATACCCTACAGTTCCAACCAAATGAGTTGTGTGAGGATCAGCACCATGATCATACAATCTTGCAAGACCAAAATCTCCCAATCTACCATTCAATTCACTATCTAATAACACATTACTAGCTTTTATGTCTCTATGAATCACAACTTGCTCCCATCCTTCGTGTAGATAAAACAAACCCGAAGCAACCCCTTTGATGATTCTAAATCTTTGACTCCAATTCAACCTCACTCTTGGTTGGTTGTACAGATAGTTGTCTAAGCTTCCATTAGACATGTAATCATAGACCAGAAGTAACTCGCCGTTTCGTCTGCAATAGCCGAGAAGCGGAACAAGATTCCTGTGACGAAGACGACCGATACTAACAATTTCCGAAACGAATTCCCTCATTCCTTGTCTTGATTCATGAGACACCCTCTTCACAGCAACCTCAATTTTGGAACCTGGCATCACACCTTTGTAGACTCTACCAAATCCACCAACTCCCAATAGCCCCTTTTCTCTGAAACCCTTTGTGGCAAAGTATAGATCTTTGAACTTAAATCTATGTGGGCCATATTCATGTTCCCAATCTTCAAGCAACTCTTCAAATTTCTTCTTCCTTTTTATATAATAAATAACCCCTAAAGTTATCATGAAAACCAAACTTAACAAAAGCAAAGGTAACCCAACAGTTAAAAATTTGGATTGTTTTTTCTCACCAAATTTTGGTAGCTTAGGAAGTTTAGAAATCACAAGGTTTTGAGCTTGACCATTAACCTTAAAACTCCAACCAAGAATATAATGAGAAGTAAAAACTGATCCAGTAGCTGATGAAAATCCAACATACATACTATTGTTAAGAATTGGAGAAAGATCTTTGACAAACGATAACAATGGTTGTTTTGGCTTAACAACATCAATAGGAGCTAAAGTAACATCAATCTTCTTCTTTTCACCATCATATTCAACCCATACCTGCATAGAATAGCCACTATAAAGGGTCAAATTCTTCTTCTGACCATTACTATCATAATATCCTGCAGGAGCTGATTCAGCAGATTTCAAATCATTGATATCAATACCAACATGGTTATCATTTATATCATTAAACTCACTGCTTTGAATAGTATCAAGTTCCACCCCAAAAACATGGTTGCCACTGTTTCCATTGTTGGATTTGCCAAAGAGACCAAGGTACTGACTTTGCAGTGAATTTGGCAACCCTTTTGTTGGAGAAACAACAAAAACAATTCCATGACCACTAAGAGTTGCATATTGAGGTCTTATGGCAAATACAAAAGTGGTTGAGAAAGAAGAAACACTTCCATTGGAAGTGTTTTTGAAAACTATAGGATTTGGATAGAAAGCATGTGCTTTTTCTTGTTTGGTGTCATTGGTGAGTCTTAGTATGCCATTAGAGGTTAACTCAGCAATACCATCAAGATACAAGTGAGATGATTGGAATCCATTATTATAGATGAAACTAACATCTTTACTTGCCACAAATGTAACAAGAAAAAACAACACCAATAGAAGTTTGAGAGACATGACATGTATAGTTTGTGAATACTATGCTTCTGTACACAGTTCTGTTCAATGGTTATTTATTATTCATAAGATCTTGTCCTAAGTTAAGCATGATAAGAAATGTCTTGGAACCTAACTTAGATGCAAATTATTATTAAAAAGAAATATGCAAGCTAGTTTAGTAAAAAAGAATTTATGTGTTGCTATAAGTAAGGACCATTTGAATAATCTATCGTTCACATGTGAATCACAATTTTTTTTTCCAACTTTGGATGGTAGTCAAATTTGATTGCGTGGATTTGAACGGTCACTCTAAATTATGTGAGTTTATGATTTTCTTGGCGGCTAAGTAAATGATGAATGGAGAAAGATATCATTGATATTGATATCTTATCTACATCTTATTGTTTTTTTCTCTTTCATGTTAATAGGTTTATTTATTAGGTTGGATTATTATAAACTTATAATGTTAGTTTATGACTTTTAACTTTTAAAACCTATTATTCAGAAATCATTTGAGCTTATAAGTAGTTAAATGTGATTGGATTATATACATTAAATTTTTAGTTTAGTTATTAATTTTGTATAGTCAAACTCCGATAGTAAGAATATGATAGGTAGTTAGATTTTTTTTAAAGAGGGTTAGATGAAAAATATAAAAGCTGAAATCGTTTCTTTTTTGTAGAGGTGAAAATCGATGGCGGTAAATATTTTTCAGCAGCAAACAAATGAGGGATAAACTCAAATGAACCTTGATTGATCTCTGACCATTGGAGGCAAGAACTTTCCTCTCCAATTGAAAAGGTGGAGCGAACTCTTGTTTGAATATGCTAGAGTTCGAATATGTTTTACTGGCTTCAACCAGATCTACTTTGATTAGAGATTCTTGCTTGCCATGGCTTCTGTTATAGGCATCACAATCAAAGTAGATAATAATACTCAAAAGTGGAATGCAGAATTGGTTAGAGTCAGTGTAAAATTAGACTTTACTCTCTCGATTGTCAGACAAATTTGAATCAAAGGTCATTAGTACATAGTCCAATATGAAGAAACCCATATCATTTGCACTTGTTGTGGATGAAGGTGAAAAAAACACAATAAATAGGAAGTGGTTGAATTGCATTTGAAATTGCTCTAGAGTATTTCTATTTCTTTCTTTGTGGGTGTTTTGTTGATTGTTGTTATGTTTACTTTAGTAAGTGACTCTCTCACAATAAGCACTGTTGCATGTCTCTTTAATAAACGACTTTTGCATGCATACAATAGGACTTTGATTAAAAGTCAATGCAATATTTATTTAAATTAGCAAGTTTGTGACTCAAATTAAGAAGTTTTCACATGCATGATTTAAATCATGCTGAACCTTGATTTGAATCAAACGTTGATATTTGGTTATGTAAACGTGATTCAGATCATGAGTAAGTTTATAAAATTGGATTATGCTTATAAAAATGTGATTCAAATCACTATCATATTTGATTTGAACCACAACTAGTTTGGTTTTGATTCAAATCATGAGTTGATTTGACACGAATCATGAGCGAACTATACCATTTTAAAAATAGTTTTGAATTCTTGAGACGAATCATAGTTGAGTGTGATCTAAATCACATGACTTGAATCATGACACAAATCATATAACGTAAATATGAGTCTTTTGACTGCATGATTATCTCTCTCTCTCTCTCTCTCTCTCTCTCTCTCTCTCTCTCTCCACACACACACACACAACCTATTTGAATAATTCATTATATATTTTACTCGAATCAAATGACTATTTTACACTTATTTTTGCGTCTCATGTCTAGTACATATATGATATCTTTCTCTATTAAATTTTAAAAATAATCTTTGAAAACTTTTGTTATTATTCATTCACACATTATATTATATCTAAGAGAAACCTTGAAGAAAAACTTTTTTTAAACTCAATCTCTTATGGTCTTTGAAGGTGACAAGATCATATCTCTTTGAGATTTTAGAAGCTTTGTGAGTTACGTGCAGTTGAAGAAGAATTAAGAATTAGGACCGTAAGGTTTTATGATTAATTTTAAGTATTTCACCATTTTGTCTTTGATTATCATCTATACATAAGGACACTATAAAATTTCATAGTAAAAGACTACAATCAAATTTCAGGTAGTTTATCATCAGAGATTAGATTAGGTGTTATTCGAGGATGAAGACACCGAACTAGTATAAATCCGGAGTGTTATCTCTTCAACTCTACTTCTTTATTTATTCTTTAGAACTTGCTATAGCGGAAAAGTTTGAGGTTAAACTATTGATTAACTTAACTCATAAAACAAGAGTCGTCACCGCACTTTTATTTTTCAAAGGAAATGGAAAAGAGCAAACAAAACCTAAAAAAGTTTTAAAATAAAAAATTAATAAAAACAGAGACATGGTAAGGGGGTTGGTTACACAAAGGGAAGATGTTAGCACCCAAAACGTCTATAGTACTTATAGGAATCTCTTTGAAAATCTAGCGTTTGACTTAAAAGGTGTTGTTTGCAAAATATTGTGGAGGTGAGAAGAGAAGTATTTTTTTTTTATATTTTTGTTTGACAAGACTTACTGAGTCTTGTGCCTACGTACCCACAGAGTGCAATAGAGGATCAAAACCTCATAGTTAATGGTAAAAATAACAAAAATAATGTGTTATGATTCATTTTAAATGAAAAGACAACTTGTCATTTTAAGGAGAAATCTTCAACTAATCACCCACAAGTATGTGAAAATGGACCTTTGCATCACCATGAGAAGGGTTCTAACTTGGATAAAATAAAAACGTATGCCACTAAATCTCTAAGGTGGAAAAGAATAAACTCTTTCAAACAATACTATGGGGATAGGAGGATCACATCTCAACTATAAATGACTCATGTCTAAAATTTATGAAAAGTTTTAAAAGCAAAAAGTGCACAAAAGGCACAAAATAATTTGAATGAGTTAAGTGTTTTTTATGTCTTTTGAAAATGGTCTAAGTATGCTTAATATTTATTAGAATTTATTAAGAAAATTAAGTTTGAAAATGCACTTGGTAAAGTCAAGGTTTATTAAGAAAGTGGTTCTAGTTTGAAAGAAGAAAGTTTTGAAAAAGGGAGAAGATTTTGAAATTAGAAAAGGGGAGGAGATAAAAAGGCTATCCTAAAGCATAAAATAAAAGTTAAGGAAGGAAGGATCTAACCAAGATACAAGCCTTTGACATAACAAGACAAAACTCTTATCCTTTGGATTCAAGCAACCAGATAAGTAATAAGATAAGCAGAGAAATAACCAAGTATCAGATGAAAGCCAAATCTTCAAGCCAAGTCTTCAAAGAGGAATATCAAGATCAAAGTACTAGATAAGATCCAAGGTCTCAAGATATAACTCCAAAGCGTAGGGCAGGGAACCTAATTCTAAGTCCATCATCCATGAGCAAAGGATAGTCACCAAATAGTCCAAGGAATAATAAGAGTTTTTTTTTTTATGGTTTAAGCCTTTATTAATGTCTTAAAAAGAAAAAGAAAGTCCAAATGGACAAAGAGAAAAAGGCATAAATATAAACAAGATGATAATATGATATGAAATGATAATAATAAAGCAATATAAAGTGCAAGAAAGTAAATAACTTAAAGATAAATGTGCATAAAAGTAAATGACATAAAAAATAAATGTTAGCACAATTAAAGTCAATGTTAGTATTAATGAAGACATTTTGTCATTTAAAGTATATTACTCAACTAATCAATCCACCATGTGTGAGAATTTTGCGTCATCCTTTGAGAAGGGCTCCAACTTGGATAAAATCAACAAGTATGCCACTAGCTCTATCAGGTGGAAAAGAATCTGCGCACTATGGAGATAGGAGATTTACATCTAAACTAAATATGACTCATATCTAAAATTGGACCAAAATGATGACTTTCCGATTAGGGACAAATTTAGGGCCATGTTAAGTAATCGTAGCACAATCTATAAGGAAAATCATACTATAGGAGGCTGATCAATAACAATTTATATACCATACATGTTAAAGATATGATATAAAGATCATACTCCTAAAACATGTAGCACAAGTCAAAACAAGGTTGATCAAGATCTAAGTCAAGGAAAGATGAATCCATTACACCAATCAACCTCTCATAGTACTTTGAACAAACTTATACATCAATCCGAAGTATCTTAATTGATCAAATGATCAATCAAATGGTAGATTTGAAATGCTGAAAGTTCATCAAGTACCACTCAAGATCTAATGAACAAGATGACCTACACATCCTCCAATTGATCAAAGAAAGGGTAAAAAAGAAAAAGAAAGGGATGAAGAAGAGAGGATCAAACAATACGGCAAAACCAAATTGGATTCAAGTGATGATCAAGTCATCATCAAAATCAATCATCCATTTTGGTAGATTAGGATTTTCACCCCATCAACACCCAAGATCCATTGAGTTTGATGAGACTTGTGACCAAATCACCCAAGATCCACAGCCAACAACAATCAACATACGTCAAACCAATATAAAATGTAATAATATGAATTAATATGCACTAAAATGAATTTTAAAATGAAAATAAAGATGAAAATGCAAATGATGCATCAAATCAAATCACAAATGATCAAGAAAAATCAAGCAAGTCATAAACAAGTCACAAATTCTATATAATTTTTTAAAGAATTTTTTAATGCATAAAAGTATTTTTAAACTAATTAAAATGCTTCTAAAAAGAGAAAAGTCATGAAAAATAGAAAATGATGAAAATAAAAAATGAAAAATATCAAATCAGAAAGAGAAAAATAAAAGAGAAATTTAGAAATTGTTTTGAGATTTTTTGGATTAAAAATGAAATTTCTATGAAATTCTAAATGAAAATGCATTTTAAAATAAAAATCAGAAAATAAAATAAAAGGGAAAAAGGAGGAACGCAAGATCTAACTTCATTAATTGATGTGGCAGATCCCGCGCTCCTAAGATGATGATGCACAGTGGAAATTACCAGAAATAACACACATGATCTAATTCAAATTAAGCCAATAGAAACATTTTAAAGTGTCAGCGTGTCTCACCTCTGTAGGTCATCATCCACTTCACTGGTGAGATGCTCACCAGAGATTGCTAAGTGGTAAGGTTAGGGCACGAGACCATCATCATTGCAACCGTCTCATCAAGGAGAACTCAACCTCAATCTCCATTTCCATTTATTGAAAAGGAGTAGAGAGAATTTTGAGGAAAATCAGAAGAATGAAAATCACGAAAACAAAAATTAAATATGAACACCAGCTAGGTTACGGGAAACATTCAGCAAGCAAATGACTACATTGTGGTAACTTGTTTGATTGAAAATGGAGCTTCAAACTACCTTGTCCAAAAATGACCGGAGGAGCTCTGAAACTGGATTTGGTTGGAGAAACTCAGGGACTCTTAGAGCTTGATTCTTGTTGTAGAAGCTTCAGAGGAATACAATGGAGCTAACTGAATCAAGAAATTGAGTTGAAAGTAACTGGAAATCAAAACACGATAACTCACTTTTTGTAGAAAATTTGAAGGTGGAACAAGGGTTTTCTGGCTCTCAAAAGCTTGAAAATGAAGGTAAATGAGTTCTTTATTTATAGGATATGATGATGGAATTCTGAGGGGGTTGGAATGATCCAAAACTTGTTGAATTTGTGTGCACCATCAATCATGAAGAAAGTGTAACTTGAATAAGCTTAAAACTCAGCAAAACCATGCGTTTTATGAGTCATTTAACTTATGGGAACTTGATTAAGCATGTTTAGGTTCAAAACACGTGGTAATTTGGCTTGTAATTGAAGATTAGTTGGGGTAAAAATCTGATCATGGTGCAAATCTTCAGTTCCAAGTAACCATGTTTGCATCAATGGGGCACCTTGTACAAGAGACTTTTTGATTCAATTCTTTTTGAAATTTGTTAAAATCATGGAAAAGATCACAATGTGCCAAGAAAGGTTTCATTTAGATGCTTGAGCAAAAAGTTATGTCATGTTGAAGTTGGCACAAAAATTTGGCAAACCAAACTTGGAAAATTCTAAGTCCAAATGGCAGAAAATGACCTATAATGTGTCAATGAATTCCATGGCCTTCCAAGCATAATTTGACTTTGACCCTTGAGGAAATCTTGTAGAGAGTATCACAAATGATATTGTGCAAAAAGAATGAGCTTCATATGTTGAAAATTGAAGAAGTTATGGTTCTTGAAAGTTGAGAAAAAGTCACTTGAAAATAAGCAAAATTTCCACAAGTCCACAAATGACCTTTAATGTCCTCAAACTTTTGATGATCCTCCAAGCATAATTGGCTCTTTTCATGTAAATAGAAGTTTAAGAGGATGTTGATAAGAGTCATATGCAAAAAGAAGAATTCAAAAATATTGAGAATTGAAGGAATGGTGATCTTTTGAACTTTGACTTGAAATGTTAACTTTTAGGTCAAACTAACTTGAATCAACTTATGATCTTGGATTTCTCTTACATTTCAAAGCACATGGTGTGAGGGAAAAGTGCCTCATACTTGGTTATACTTGTTTTAATGATGTCAAAACATATATAGTTTGAAAAATGTACTTTGGACGGTATCATCGAGTCGAATATGCATATGGTATCTTTCTTGTGTGAAACATTTGTCAAAACATGTCTAGATACATATAGAAAGAGCACTATGTGTGTTCTATATGAGTTTGATCATGTTGGTCAAGTTAGAGATACATTAGGATGTCTTAGAAGTAGCTAAATATATGAAAATCTGCATTTTTGCAAGTTCTGAGTCTTTTAGTCGACTCATAGCATGCTTAGTTCGACTCATACAGAGTCAATTTTCATGTCTTGCTCTCAGGAGAGCTCACGTCGACCCTTCGGTTGAATCATATTGTGTGCATTTGTGCTTGTCAAAATTAGGGTGCTTTGCGTCGACGCATTGACCTATTCCGGTCGACGCAAAGAGCTATTTCCTGCATAATCCTGAATTCGAGAGAGCTCAATTCGACCCTCCCCTTGTTTTAAGGCAACCTTCACGCGTTTCTCACAGAATTTCTGTTATACTTAACATTCAAAGTGTCTGTTATGTTGGTTATTTGGTTTCAAATTTACACACACACACACACACAAATATATATATATATATATATATATATATATATATATATATATATATATATATATATATATATATATATATATATATATATATATATATATATATATATATATATATATATATATATATATATATATATATATATATATATATATATATATATATATATATATATATATATATATATATATATATATATATATATATATATATATATATATATATATATATATATATATATTGAGTTAGTTCATTCTACACAAAACAACAAGAAAAGTGAAAATATACACTAATTTGGTTCTCATCATCTTCATCCTCTTGCATTTTCTCAACAACTACACATAATCATTTTTGTTGTGTATTCTGCATCATCAAGGTGATTGATAGACCTAAAATATACTGTTTATTTGAATCGATTTTACGCACGTTATTTAGTATTTTATTTCTATTTTCTTGTATTATGTCTCTACTTTGTTTCTTTTTCAGGTTTTTGTATTTTCAAGGTTACTCGAGAAGAAATGAAGAAAAACGAGCTAAAACCCTACTTTTTGAGGAAATGTACACATGGTTTCCACCATGGCGAGTGCCATAGGAGATGCCATGAGAAGGATGCAAGCCAATTGCTGACAACTGCCATGTCTCCCACTCTCTTCCACCCTAGTACATGTGGCGGGCGCCACCTTCACATGGCCATTTCCCTCCCAAAAGGAGTTGAGGGGCATCCCTGTCTTTGCCTGTACTTTCCTGCCTCTATAAATAGCAGAGTTCTGATTCATTTCAAACCATCCAAGCTTAGAGAACAGAACTCAAGCCATAAATTTCACTTGTCTGTAAAGTAATAAACTTCTCGCGTCAAGGGGTTATTACACCGTGTAATCGAGTCTGTAATCGAGTTTGGAGCACTTGGGTAGAAGTTAAACCTGCTGCCATTTTTATTTCCGCATTTACTTTCAGTTGTACAAGATTTTAAAGCCTCTCGTTTGAGCAGGTTTCTGTTTATTACCTTTATTTACCTGCCTTTTATTGTCGCGCCTTTATTTACTTGCCCTTTATTTAGCGCACATTTTTATCGCACTTTATTTATTTATCCGCACTTTACTTTCTCGTATGTATTTACCATGTCTGGCTAAACTTTAAGGGCTAGGATGCGAGGATTATAGTTATAATTAATATTTCAAACGATTGTCGATAGAATTACTTAAGGGTTATTTTAACTTTTAACACTTATTTTTTGCATTTAAAATCTGTTGGGTAAGATCGAAAACCGTCCAACCTTTAGATAAATTTGGTTAGTTTTGACTGTTCCAAGAAAGCGAAAGCGCTTGGCTCAGTCAATTAGGAATCTTTAATATTTAAGAAAACCGATTTTAAAACTATTTTCGGACGTGTTTATGGATTTGAAGTCCGGTTCGTAAGAACCCCTTTTTATTAGAAATTCCAAGTTAAAATACTTTTCAACTAAGTCTAGAAACTATATTTCTTAAAAATAGGTTTATTAGTCCTAACACAATGCGCATATTCTTATAAGTGACAATAAGAGGGGTCGATTAGGGATAAACTCGGTTCTGAATACGCAAAAGTTACAATTCCTGTTAAATTAGTTCTTTTCATGAGTAGAAAATATTACCCTATAATGAATCCTATCTGTACACATCTAGAATACCACGTAGCTATATGAATTGCATCTATGCCTATTGCTTCATTATTTATAATTCCGTACTTTACTTTTATTTTGCACAACCAACCCCTTAATTGACTTGCCTTAGATAAACACCGTAAAATAGTACTCGATTGATTGACGTTTGGTCTCTGTGGGATCGATAATCTTTTGTATTACTTTGACGCTATTCGTGCACTTGCGAATCGCCCATCATGTTTTTGGCGCCGTTGCCGGGGACCAATTACGCCAAAATTTTGTACCTTGTTGTTACACCGTCTAGACTAAGGCTATACCCGCCGGTCAATGCGAAGAACTTGCAGCACCGGTACCCTTATAGATCCTTTAGAGGAACCTGAATGTTACGCTCGCGCACATATCTTATTTCGTAGATTTAAGAGAGCTATGGACGAAGACAGTAACCAAAGACCCCTTAAGGATTTCGCTCAACCATCTAATGACGAACCTAGTTCTAGTATTGTGAACCCTAATATTCCTGCTCACAATTTCAAGCTAAAACCGTCCTTATTACAATTAGTACAACAAAACTAGTTCGCGGGACTCGCTACCGAGAACCCGAACCAACATTTAAAAACTTTTATTCAACTAGCTAATACTTTTAAAACCAATGGTGCTACCCCTGAGGCGATTAGGTTAAGATTATTCCCTTTTTCCCTTAGAGACAAAGCCCTCACTTGGTTAGATTCCCTTCCAGCCAATTCTATAACAACTTGGGAAGACCTTAGGAGAGTTTTTCTTGCTAGATATTCTCCCCCGAGAAAAACCGCTGTTCTTAGAAACCAAATAACCAGATTTACCCAAAACCAAGGTGAATCTCTCTTCGAAGCTTGGGAAAGATATAAAGACCTGTTGATAATATGTCCACACCATGGCCTGGAATCATGGCTAATCATTCATACCTTCTATAATGGACTTCATTATAACACAAAGATGACCATCGACACCGCCGCAGGTGGCGCCCTGATGAATAAACCTTACCCTGAAGCTTGCACTCTCATCGAGGATATGGCCCAAAACCATTGTCAATGGGGGATTGAGCGAGCAACAGTGGAAAAGAAAGAAGCCCAAGGAGGAATACATGAGATAAGTTCTATAGACATGATGCAAGCCAAGATGGACGCTTTAGCCCTTAAAGTCGAACATATGTATGCAAACCCAGTAGTTGCATCAGCAGTTTCAACTGAGTGTGAACTATGTGGTACTCAAGAAGACCAATCGGTAGAATGCAATCTGCTGAAAGAAACTCACTCAGAAGAAGTCAACTACGCCCATGGAAACCTATTTTTAAATACCTATAACCCTGGATGGAAGAATCACCCAAGCTTTTCCTACAAAAACAATAACCCTGTCCAAAACCCTGCACCCTCGAGACCATTCGGTTATCAAGCTCAAAGATAAAACCCGCCTATGCAAGCTGTGCAACCTAAGCCAAACCTTGAGAAAATCATGGAAGATTTCATTTCGGCTCAGACCCAGCAAAACAAGGAATTCCTGAACCAGAACATTCATGTAAATGAAATGATCACCCATTTAGGAACCAAAGTAGACCAAATAGTCACACATAATAAGATGCTTGAAACCCAGATATCTCAAATAGCTTTAAAACAAGCTCCTGAGACTACACCCAGAGGACAGTTACTTGGTCAACCCCAACAGAACCCCCGAGGGCAAGCTAATGCAATTACCTTACAAAGTGGGACCGCTTATGATGAACTGGTTAACCCGACATTAAGCGAACCTAAGACTCCTAAGGAAAGCATGGTACCCACGAGCGAAGTAGAGGAACCAGTAGGATCTGAAAAGCAGAAGGACAAGGACAAAACCAACAAACCACCACCGCCATATAAACCTCCCATACCCTATCCACAAAGACTAAAACAAACCAAGATCAATAACCAATACCAAAAATTTATTAAAGTCATAGATAAACTTCATGTGGAAATTCCTTTCACAGAAATTCCTTCCAATACCAAGATCGGGTCGTCAAGTCTACGTCAAGATCCTGGAAATTCCTCCATACCTTGTATTTTAGGAAGTCATGTCATCAATAAAGCTTTTCTAGATTTAGAAGCTAATGTAAGTCTTATGCCCCTAGCAGTTTTTGAAAGGTCAAAACTAGGAGAATTACAGCCTACGAAGATGTGACTTCAGTTAGCCGACATATCCGTTAAATATCCGGTTGGCATATTGGAAGACGTCCTAGTTAGGATCAGTCAGTTGTTCATCCCAACCGATTTTGTTGTCATGGAAATTAAAGAAAATGATGACATTCCTATCCTCCTAGGCAGACCATTCTTATCAACCGCTGGAGCCATAATAGATGTCAAGAGAGGGAAGTTGACTTTTGAGGTAGGTGACGAAAAGATAAAATTCATTCTGTCGAAGTTTCTTATGGCACCAATATTAGGAGACACATGTTATGCCATAGACATCATCGATGAATGTGTTAGAGAGCTAGAATTAGAAGAAACCATCAGACTACCTTCAACCCTCATAAAGGAAGATGATGGATTTATAGAACCCTACATTGATGATAACTTGTACGAATCTTTATCCCTTACCCCAAATCCTATACCATGCCTATAAAAACCAGCTTTAGAACTTAAGGAACTACCTAAGAACCTAAGATATGAATTCTTAGACGAAGAAATGAATCGTCCAGTGATAGTCAGTGCTACCCTAAACTAAGGAGAGACAGAGCAACTCTTAGTCGTCTTACGAAAATATCCCTCTGCCTTAGGATATAACATCTATGATCTAAAAGGTATAAGTCCATCCGTGTGCATGCACCGGATCTCGCTCGAGGAAGACTCAAAACCCTCTAGAGAACACCAGAGAAGAATAAACCTTATAATGAGTGATGTTGTTAAGAAGGAAGTTCTCAAGTTACTAGAAGCATGTATAATTCATCAGATCTCTGATTGTAAGTGGGTAAGCCCCGCGCATGTAGTACCTAAAAAGGGAGGCATCACGGTTGTGCAGAACGAAAGAGGTGAAAATGTGGCAAAACGGATAGAAGAAGGATGGCATATGTGTATAGATTATAGGAAATTAAACAAAACTACTAGGAAAGACCATTTTCCCTTACCTTTTAGACCAAATGTTAGAACGTTTGGCCCAACACTTCTATTTTTGCTACCTGGATGGGTATTCTAGATTTTTCCAAATTCCCATACACCCGGAGGATCAAGATAAAACCACCTTCACATGCCCTTATGGCACTTTCGCATACAGACGAATGCCTTTCGGTCTTTGTAATGCACCTGCTACTTTCCAACGTTGCATGATGGTAATCTTCGCAGATTACCTTGATGGGATCATGGAAGTATTCATGGATGATTTCTAGGTATGTGGTTTTGATTTCAACAATTGCCTCACTAACCTTGAGAAAATCCTGAAAAGATGTGTTGACGTCAACCTAGTGTTGAACTGGGAGAAATGTCACTTTATGGTCACCGAAGGTATAGTCTTGGGACATATAGTGTCTGAGAGAGGTATTGAAGTAGATAAAGCCAAAATAGAAGTGATTGAAGACCTTAAACCCCCTAGCACTGTCAGAGAAGTCTGAAGCTTTCTTGGACACGCTGGTTTCTATCGGCGTTTTATCAAAGACTTCTCTAAAATTACCAAATCTTTAACTGGCCTCCTGATGAAAGATGTCGAATTCAGCTTTGATGAAAAATGCCTTGAAGCATTTAACTTTCTAAAACAATCCCTGATCTTGGCACCCATCATTCAACCTCCAGATTGGGACCAACCACTCGAAATCATGTGTGACGCTAGCGACTACGCTGTAGGAGCTGTTCTAGGACAAAGAAAGGATAAGAAATTACATGTTATATACTATGCTAGTAGAACCCTAGATGCTGCTCAACTTAATTACGCTACCACAAAGAAAGAGCTTCTTGCCGTAGTTTTTGCTATGGATAGGTTTCAATCCTATCTGGTAGGAGCCAAAATCATAGTTTAAACAGATCATGCTGCCATCCGTTACTTATTGAGCAAGGATGTCAAACCTAGGTTACTTCGATGGATGCTCCTGTTACAGGAGTTTGATCTGGATATTAGAGATAAGAAAGGCACGGAAAACGTAGTTGCCGACCACCTTTCTAGGCTCGAGTATCTAAAACCAGACCCACTCCCCATTAACGATGATTTTACCTCTGAAAGGTTAATCGCTAGGATAGAGGCCATGGAAAGCAACCTAAAAACTTCTAAGAACCTCGAGAGATCTCTAACAGTAAGCAACGTAGCTTGGTACGCATATTTTGTAAATTACCTAGCTGCCGATATTATACCCCCTGATTTTAATTACCAGCAGAGAAAGAAGTTCTTTAGCGATGTAAGACACTTCTATTGGGACGAACCGCTCTTATTTAAAAGAGGCACTGGCGGTATTTTCCGTCGTTGTGTCCCAGAAGAAGAAGTAAGAAAGATAATAGAACACTGCCACTCTGCACCTTATGAAGGACACTCTAGTACATCCAAAACTCACGCCAAGATTCTTAGAGCAGGCCTGTTTTGGCTAACAATGTGGCGCGATATACACATCTATATAACCAAATGTGACCGGTGCCAGTGCACTAGAAACATCTCAAGGCGTGACGAAATTCCTTTAAGGAACATTCAAGAGGTAGAACTCTTTGATGTTTGGGGCATAGACTTTATGGGACCTTTTTCGTCTTCCCTAGGAAATAAGTACATCTTAGTTGTAGTCGATTACATGTCTAAATGGATCGAGGCCATAGCCTCCCCCACCAACGACACATGAGTAGTTATTAAGCTATTTAAGAATTATATTTTCCCTAGATTCAAAACCCCCCGTCTTATTATCAGTGATGGAGGATCGCATTTTATATCAAGAATTTTCAAAAAACTTTTAAGAAAATATGGAGTTAAGCATAGGATAGCGACACCTTATCACCCACAGACTAGTGGCCAAGCAGAAGTATCCAATAGGGAAATAAAACAAATTTTAGAAAAGACGGTTTCTATATCAAGAAAGGACTGGTCTCAAAAGCTGCAAGATGCGTTATGGGCCTATAAAACCGCCTTCAAAACCCCGATTGGAACAAACCCTTACCAACTAGTCTATGGAAAATCTTGTCATCTTTCCTTTGAATTAGAACACAGGGCCTATTGGGCCATAAAAACCCTAAACTTTGATTATTTGACCGCTGGACAAAACCGCGTCCTTGATTTACATAAACTATAAGAACTCCGCCAATCCGCCTATGAAAATGCCATTATCTATAAAGAAAGAACCAAAGCCTGGCACGACAAGAAGATCGTAAAGAAATATTTTCATGTATGAGACCCTGTTCTCCTGTTTAACTCTAGATTACGAATCTTTCCTGGCAAGCTCCGTTCGAGGTGGACAGGTCCCTTTACAGTTACTAAAGTTTTACAATCAGGAGCAGTTGAGATCCAGAATCAGTCATGTAGTCCATTCGTTGTGAACGGGAAAAGATTAAAACTCTACGAAGGAGGAGACATTCCCGACGATTACTCCAGCCATACCTTGATTGATCCACCATTGCCTACTTCAGACATATATGTTTTGTTCGTCAAGCTAACAACGTTAAACAAGCACTGCGTGGGAGGCAACCCATGAATTTCTTTACGCTTTATCTTTTTATTTTATTTTATTTTATTTTTTGTTTTACTTCATTTTATTTTTCTTTTATGTGTCAACTGACGATTTATGATGATTATGCTTTCAGGTTTTCTGAGTTTTATTTTTCAGGATGCAGCAGCGCGATGACATGCACATCACCTTCCGAGACGACAGGAAAAGAGAGAAGTACTTGATTCTCCGACAATGCCCCATGGCACCGACCCGATATCCAGATCAAGCTTGCATGGAGGCTCTAGGGATCGAGCCCAACATACGATTCCTCTGGCATCAGCTCCAATGGGGCCAATATGCCAATGAACTACACCATAATTACAAGAACCTCACATTAGAGTTTCTCATCTCATTCCACTACGAGCCATACATCAGTGAGGAAGGTTTGGCTACATTCATACTTTTTGGAAGAGAGTACGCCTTCACCAACAAAGGATTCAGAAACCTACTTGGATTTTCGACCACTCCTGATTCCATTCCTGACCTTCCAATGGGATACTTTATGAGCAGAGACATTAATCAGTTCTGGAAAGACATCACAGGAGGAGGGAGCCTAGATCCATCGACTCAGTTGTCTCCGGTGATTCATAACCCGGCCATGAGATATTTTCAGATGATTGTGGCTCACACCTTCCTTCGAAAGGAAGATTCTAACATGCATGTTAGTGAGGAAGAGATATTCTTCCTATTCTACGCTAACAGGTTGCGCCCAGTAGCATGTGGGAATTTCTTGCTGTACAATTTCGAAGGCCAAGTTAGATCATCCGAAGGAGTTATTGATGTCGGAGGCACCGTTACACACATAGCCATTGCATTGGGACTAACCAATCAATTGTTACATCTGACCCCTTATTGTGGATCTACTTCACTTGATATTAATTTCTGTTTGGATCGTGGGCTGATGAGGAGAGCTTCCTTTCATCCTGATGCTTTCAGACTTCTCATCGATTACCAGACGGTCCATTATTTCACTCTACCTGAACCAGTTGTGACTAGTGTGCATGATCCATACAACTGGAGTTATGCGTTGGAAGGGTATGGTGATACGATCGACGAGCCACATACACCGCCTTCAGCAGAATACCATCCCTCTCCACCTTCTCCGAGGATGACTGTGTTTTCCAATAATCATGCATTATGAAGACCTGACTTGTATACCCAGATAGCTGAGCTACGTTCATGTCGCTACTGCGAAAAAGAGGTGCCGACAAAGACAAAAGAGTCGCCACCTATCGTTATTTATCCCAAAGAAGGGAAAGGAAACGATCAGGAAAAACCTAGCGAAAAGGGATAAGATCGGCCGCAAGGGGAAGGTATTTATCCCAAATCTCTGGGTTCGGGAGTCGGTTACGCAAGGGGAAGGTATTAGCACCCCTCACGTCCGTTGTACTCAACGGGATCCACGCTTGTTTGTTTATCTGACGGGTTGTTTATCTATCTACCTATAAAGGCTAGTTTAAAAGGAAAATAAAAGAGAAAAAGTGACTCGACAGAGCATCCCTGCTCTGGGCCTACGTATTCCCTCGTGCAATGGGAAAGTCAGAGTCAACGTAGTTCGGCTAACTACGGGTGATGGGGGAAGGTTGCTCGCCAAGATATCACATCTTGTGCCTACATACTCTCAACAGGTATGAGAGATCAGAGCAAATGTAGTTCGACATAAAACGAAACACAGGTTTGTTCAATTGTTTTTACCCGAGTAAAGTTAACAAACAGTTCCAGTAGTTTGGTGTATGTAGCTCGCTCGTTGGAGACTTATGCGTTACCGTTTGCGGTAGAACTGAGAGTTAACAACACTCTTTTATCTAAAAATGTTTTCCTGATTAAAGGAGCCCCAAAGGGCAAAAAGAGGTTTGAATGTTTTTGCATCTTTTACGAGAAGGAGTGTTTTTTATGAATGTTTGTAATTCATATTGCACTAGAGACTATGACTTAGGAGCGAATGCGTTGCATATCTCCCAAAGTACGTATACTAAACACTCTAGACGATTGAGAGGAGACCGCTCAATTATCATTTTCCAAGTGGCTTAAGGCTCGTAGCGTACTATACGAACTTGCCTTTATTAAATGTTTTACTGTTGTTTGAAGGTAAGAAAGTGAAAGGAATCTATAGGGGAAACTATCAAGCATCCTACTGTTGTCATACAATATGGTCCTAATGTTGAGTTTGAAGGGGAATCTATCCTATATGTTATCATGCATGGATTCATCCTAATGTCTATCATCACTATCCTTATCAAAGGAAGTGAGAGTCCTAAGGGAACATGCAAAGGGGAAAAAGAAACACAGTTATCAAGCAGGTGAAACATAAAGTAATTGGATGCAGATGCAATGCCGCAGTACAAGCAAGGGAGACAGGCTCAACCTTAGATTCAAACATGGGATGCAAACAGAAATGCACAGAAAAACACACAAGTAAAGGGAGGCACCCCTCAACCTTTAATGCAAACATGACAGGTATGAAAGCAGAGAAACAATCAAGCAAAGGGAGACAAGCTCAACCTTTAATGCAAACATGCACCTAAACAAAAGTATTCTACTCATGCAACTCTATCCTAATGCAACACAGTAAGCAGAAAAACAGGGAGGAGAGGGGTAAACAAGATGAGCAACAAGGAAATCATCCCAAGGCTACATCAGGTTTAGACATGTATCAACACAAGAGTCCATCCCAGGTTCAACCTCTTTGTGGAATGCACAGAATTCAACCAAAGGAAGAATTAGGCTCTCACAAGAGGGATCCTAAGAATATAGGACAGATGAGAATGGTGGAACCTAGATGTCAATCTAAGGTATCTGGTTAGTATGTATCAAAACAGAATGTCCATCAAAGGCTCAAACTTCTCATGGAATGCACATAATTCAACCAAAGGAAGAATTAGGCTCTCACGAGAAGGATCCTAACCATGTAGGACTTGGAGAAGGAAGACAGTGTAAACCAAAGGAATACACTATGCCATTGAATGTCCATCCAAGGCTCAACCTCTTGAGGAATGCACAGAATTCAACCAAAGGAAGAATTAGGCTCTCACAAGAGGGATCCTAATAAGGACTTGGAGTGGGAAGATAGTGTAAACCAAGGGAATACACTATGCCATTGAATGTCCATCCAAGGCTCAACCTCTTGAGGAATGCAAAGAATTCAACCAAAGGAAGAATTAGGCTCTCACAAGAGGGATCCTAATCAGGGCTTGGAGTGGGAAGATAGTGTAAACCAAGGGAATACACTATGCCATTGAATGTCCATCCAAGGCTCAACCTCTTGAGGAATGCACAGAATTCAACCAAAGGAAGAATTAGGCTCTCACAAGAGGGATCCTAATCAGGACTTGGAATGTTAAGATGGAAGGAACAAAGCAAAACCAAGCACAGGAACCACATAAGGGGGAGCAACCATTCACAAAAGCTTCTAAAGAAAACCTACAAGCAAAGCTCTAAAGGACATCTATACTAAGGGAGCTAATGACCTATTAAAGGCTTGAGAACTACCCTACAAAGGACTCAACCTCGGTACTAAGGGTTCATGTAATGATTGAATGCTTGAGGTTTGCTAAAAGTTCATTTAAAGGCAAAACTATGAGAAGGTCATGTGTAGGACACACTAAAAACAGCCATAAGGTAAAATCTAAGAAAAATAGAAAATCACTCCTAAAAAATCTAAGAAAAATTTTAAAGATCATTTAAGGTCTTAAGAGTCTAGGGATAAAATATTGGATTAAAATTATAATCCTAAGGGCATTTACAAAGAGCAACATCCTAAGGTGTGCTATGGAAGGTGTAAATGGGAAGGCTCTAAGAATTTGCTTCAAAACCTAGTCAAAAGTTATCTAAACAAATACAAGAAAAATACTACAATATTATTCAATGTATGAACAATCATCATACAAAAAATAAGGCATTTATTTGGATTATTGAAGAAGAAAGAAAATCACAACGATAACATGTCCAGTTCACATTTATTAAAAACACATAATATGAGAAATATGCAATTAAATGGAAAAAAGAATTAAAATTGCAATTAAAAATACATGCCAAACTACCTACATGAATTTTTCTAGGATTTATTGAGTCAATTATCAATTTTAAATGAACTAAAAATGAAACAGAAAATAAAATGTGAAATAAGAAAATAAAATGAAAGGGAAAAAGGCTAGGGGTGCAATTATTAAGGCTTCACGTTGTAATTGGTTTGGGCCAGTAGGAGGGAGGTGTAAAGAGTAAGCTGGGCCTAGGTCCGTTCTCACTTAAATGAAACGCTGAGTTTCATACGCGTTCAGTGTGGCAAGTCAAAGGATGGTACACGGTGAGTCTTAATCCTAACCTTACAAGGCAAAAGTAATCTGATCCAATGAATATCATGCTGCCACGCAAGCAAGTCCACGATCAACCTTCTGAAACTTGTTCTCACACGTTAGATCAACCTACTAAGTCATAAGATCTAATGGCCATGCTTTAAACTGAGATTTTAAAATGAAACGGAGGGAAACTGTACACGCGAGCCAGACGGTGGATGGGAGGATTTGCAGACGGCGGCCGGCGCAAAGCTGATCATCTTCTTTGTTGGGTCGCTACAGTGTCATACTCAAAACTCCACCAAACTTCATGATTTTTTATCCTAAAGTGATCTCCATTCCACACTGATCATGATTCTAGCAATTGTTTTCGTTTTTGAAGCCTAAATCACCTAAAACGCAAGCTTGCAAGATTTGGAGCTCTGTCAAGAATTATTGCAAACGGCCATGAAAACTATCCTAAATTCATCTATGAGTCTAGGGGAGTTTAAATCTATAAAAAATGATGCGCAAGGGGATCAAGAACAGAGAGTATTGGTGAGAAATAAATTACCTATTGGAGCACCTCCAATGGGCCTTCAGATGAAGCTCAAACTTGTGGAAAATGTGCAGAATCCTTCACTGATCATCAATGGAGCTTCTGCATTCCTTGATTTGGCTTGAAAGTGGCTTAATCTTCAAACTCAAATTTCAATTTTGCTCCACTTTCTTCTAACCGAATTCTGTTATGATTGGCTCCAAAATCCGTTTTTTCTGTTAGGAATCATCAAGGAGATTATATACAATAGATTTTGATCAATTTCAGGCCCAATAGAAGCCCATGGGAGTCCAATTGAATTTTCACTTTTTCTCACTTGGACCTTTATGGTTTTGATGAAAACAGAGCTTGAATCCTTCTAACTTGGTTCATTTCACTTGCTTGAGGTGTAAGGAATATGTATGGCTGAGATTGAAGCCTTGGAAATGCATCAATGGTTGATTTGAGTTATGTTACTTCAAAGTGAAGTAACCTTGAATTTGGCCATGGAAATGAACTCAAAATTGATTTGTAATATTCCCATTGTTCTTAAAACATTATTTGGACTCAAAAAAAGCAGAAATATGACATGAATTGGTTTAAATGGCATTAAATCCAAACTACCCTTTTTCAAGCTTCCTTTCATGAGATTTTATTCAAGCATTCTTCAATCCAAGCCATATCAATGAATCCTTGAGGTTTTTTTGAGAAAATGATCCCATTTTGAGAAACTTTCAAGTTGGAAATATTTTCATTTGAAGTATACAAAGTGGTGAAATTGACCTATAATTAAAATGACCTGTAATCTTACTTTCCCAAAATACCCTTGCCTTGCAGGCTTCATATCTTGAGTTCTACAAATCCAAATGAGGACTTCTAGTACTCTTTCGAAAGCTAAGATCATGAGGAACAACTTTCATGTTTGGGTCAAGGATAGGAGAGACATCCTTCTAGCTCAAAAATGTCCTGGAAGTTGGCTGACTTTCAAGTACCAAAATCACATTCATCTGATGACCTGTAACTTGTCTGCTTCATAACATGAGTTCTATAAATCCAATCAAGGACTTCTAGTACTCAAAAGAAAGCTAAGAACATGCTCTACAAGTCGCATGTGGATGTTAAGATGAGATGAAACTTGTATATTGAGTTATGTGGTCTTGAAGTTAGGCACTGAAATAGGGGATTTTACACTATCAAAGCTTAGAAACCCTAACTCAATAACTTCTCACACTCTTGAATATTGATGAATTGATCTTGAAATGATATATGACATGTCTCAAAACAACATTCCATGATCATAGTTGCTTGGAGATGAGTCTTAATCTCCTCAAGACTCACAACTGACTGAGGGTTGACCAGGTGAAAACCCTAATTGCACCAATCTTGATTGTGGCCTCTTGTACTTTGCATAATGGCTTATCCAAACTCCATAGTGGATCTCAAGACATCCCATTAGCTTTCTTAATACTTTACATCTACATCCATGGATTCAAAACCATCTGCTGAGCTTTTCATGGCCTCAAAGATAGGAGGTGAACCACATACATTCATCTGCTCTTTGACCTTTATGATGGCGATGATAAACTCTTGAATAGCTTGAATACAACCTCTTGATTAGGCTTGGGCTTTGATAACCTCTTCTTGATGAGCACACCCCCCTTGATCCCCTGTGAATGGATAATGATATGCATAATGCTAATGCTATGCTATGCTATGCTGATGCTATATGAATGCGATAAAACAAAAGCCAGGTAAAGCAAAAGGTTGGGTAAATTTTGGGGTGCAACAGCTGTCCCTATTCAAACGACTTGGACCTGACTGGGTGTAAAGTGAACGACTCTCAACCAATCAAGGTAAAAGACGGTTGAATACCAAAGAAACCCGGAAATTTGCCAACCGCAGAAATAAACTGCGAAATTTGAAAAGGTGATAACGATTTCCGAAAAAATTGGAGTGACAGTTGCACGACCACAGCCTAACGGACCTGGCATCTGTGTGACACCATAGGCATCAAACCCAAAGGACGGATCAATAACGATTGATGAGGATTTCTGACATTATTGCCAGACATCTGCTTATATCAAGAGAAATGTCGACTCCAAAGTTGAATCAATAACGATCTTGATTACATCTGCTAACTAAAGCAAGCAATCGCTAAATAAAAGCGAGCATCAAACCAGAAGGCCGGATCAACCGAAGGTGACAGCATCTATCTGCTAACGCGCAGGTATCTGCTAGATAAAAGCGAGCATCGAACCAGAGGGCCGGATCAACCGAAGTTAACAACATCTATCTGCTAACGCGCAGGCAATCACTAAATAAAAGCGAGCATCGAACCAGAAGGCCGGATCAACCTAAGTTGATAACATCTATGTGCTAATGCGCAGGCATCCGCTAAATAAAAGCGAGCATCGAACTAGAAGGCCGAATCAACTGAAGTTGATAACATCTATCTGCTAACGCGCAGGCAATCGCTAAATCAAAGATCGAACCATAAGGCTGGATCACTGAAGTTGAGAACATCTATCTGCTAACGCACAGGCATCCGCTAAATAAAAGCGAGCATCGAACCATAGGCCCGGATCAACCGAAGTTGATAACATTTATCTGCTAACACGCAGGCATCCGCTAAATAAAAGCGAGCATCAAACCATAAGGCCGGATCAACCGAAGTTGAGAACATCTATCTGCTAACGCGTAGACATCCGTTAAATAAAAGCGAGCATCGAACCATAGGGCCGGATCAACCGAAGTATATAACATCTATCTGCTAACGTCCAGGCAATCGCTAAATAAAAGCGAGCATCGAACCATAAGGCCGGATCAACCGAAGTTAAAAACATCTATCTGCTAACGCGCACAAAATCGCTAAATAAAAGCGAGTATCGAACCAGAAGGCCGGATCAACCAAAGTTGATAACATCTATCTGCTAACGCGCATGCAATCGCTAAATAAAAGCGAGCATCGAAGTAAAAGGCTGGATCAACCAAAGTTGATAACATCTATCTGCTAACGTGCAGGCATCCGCTAAATAAAAGCGAGCATCAAACCAGAAGTTCGGATCAACCGAAGTTGCTAACATCTATCTGCTAACGTGCAGGAAATTGCTAAATAAAAGCGAGCATCGAACCATAGGGCCGGATCAACCAAAGTTGATAACATCTATCTGCTAAGGCGCAGACAATCGCTAAATAAAAGCGAGCATCGAACCATAAGGCCGGATCAACTGAAGTTGATAACATCTATCTGCTAACGTGCAGGCAATCGCTAAATAAAAGCGAGCATCAAACCAGAAGGCCGGATCAACCGAAGTTGATAAAATCTATCTGCTAACGTGCAGGCAATCGCTAAATAAAAGCGAGCATCGAACCATAGGGCCGAATTAACTGAAGTTGATAACATCTATCTGCTAACGCGCAGGCAATCGCTAAATAAAAGCGAGCATCGAACCATAAGGCCGGATCAACCGAAGTTGAGAACATCTATCTGCTAACGCGCAGGCAATCGCTAAATAAAAGCGAGCATCGAACCATAAGGCCGGATCAACCGAAGTTGATAACATCTATCTGCTAATGTGCAGACATCCGCTAAATAAAAGCGAGCATCGAACCAGAGGGTCGGATCAACCGAAGTTGATAACATCCGCTAACTAAAGCAGGCAATCGCTAAATAAAAGCGAGCATCGAACCAGAGGGCCGGATCAACCGAAGTTGATAACATCTATCTTGATGAATCCCAAGAATATGCCGTTGGGAAGAGAGAGAACTTGAACAAGTAACTCGACTTTGGGGAGAACCTATCTCTGCTTGGGGAGACAACTCAGTGCTCCCAGTCCAATATTCAGACTCTGTGGGGAGACCCAACTGAACCTACTGAGGAAACTTTACTCCTGCTTGGAAAAAACTTGCCATGAAAGGAACTCGAGATGGCTTGCCCTAGTATATGTAACAACTTTTGATAAACTCTGCAGATATGGAGAGGAACAATTCCTTCGTCTTTGACTTTGCCCCAGCTTGTGGGATCTACGTAACATATTCCTCAAAAGAAACTCCGAAATCTTTGCACACTGATGGTTTGACATGAAAGGTCTTAGCACTTTGAACCTTATAGAGGTGCCTCAAGTTAATCGTCTTCAGGATAAGGATAACTTTGGTGCTCTCGGGGTCATCTGCCCCAGTCTCGCAATAGCATTTCCCCTGATTGGCGGATTTGGGGAACAATACCCTTGGCTGCGAAAGATTCACTGAATCTCGACCTGATTGCCCCAGATTAACTGACTTTTGGATGGCTGACTCCCATGCTGTGATCATTTGATATAGCTTGCCCCGGTTCACCGGAATATTCAGGCGTTCTGCATTCTATCCTGATCAAATCTTTCCATTGTGGAAACTTTCCTACTGTCAAGCGCTTACTCGCTAGTAAAACAAGTTATTATGCATAAAAGATATATTAAATGCAATATATATGACAGTTTTGAAAATCCAGTTCGGTTCATTGGAAAAAATTTTGTGACATAAAGTGTATGAATCATTCATCAACATGTCAACATTAATACAACACTGTAAGAGGAATCCTTTCAGGGAATCAGTTTCGATGCGATCTTTACCGAAGTATGCTTTCGAAACAAACCTGCTTCAATTAGGACTTTTTTAGGTTGTAACGTGGTCAGGTTCACGGTTTACAAGTAAAGGATATAGGCTCAAAATTCATTTTAACCCACCCATTCTCCGGGATGTTCTCCAATCCTATATTCAGCTAATTCGACCTTATCGCTCACCTCTCACAGGTAGAAGTGATAGTTCAGGAAATCACGCTTTTTTCAAAGTGACAGTTACTCACTTTTCGTCTATGGGCGTCCGGAGCCACACGATTTCGTTCTTGTTTGAGGATTTTTATTTTGTAATCCTTTTTGCTTTTTGTTTTTTCGTTTTCCCCTAACTTTTCCCTGGACTAACTCTTTTGAGTTTCTTCGATTTTGAAGTCCAACGGGGTGCCCTAATTTTTGCCTAAGTCGCTTGTTCTCAAGATTCGACTTAGCAGGCTTTTTTCTTTTGATTCTTTTCTTTCTCTTTTTTTTGTTTGAACAAATCGTATGACACCGGCTTGCCTGACTTGTTAAGAGCTATTGTGACTGTTTCACTCCTTGTCGGCAAGGTTTAACCATCATGGCTTTTTAGGCACGACATATAGAGGTGTGATTGATCCTCGACCGGACACTCCTTTTGCAATTTGGACGCTTGGTCAAATTATCTGACACCTACCCTGCCCCAGGTTAAGATAGAGGGTTTTTCGTTTTTCAGAAAAAAACTCCTACTACTAGGCTCAAAGGGGTTGACAAGGGATTATCTTCCTTATATCTCCAGTGTTTAGGAATTTGAAACAATGCCTGTACATCATCAACAGGTTTTTTATTCAAAAGCATACAATCGGAAGCTTACGCGTCTTGAAATTTCGTCATCCTCCCCGGGTTCCACTTAAACAAGCGTTGGAAATAAATGAAAGCAATAGAGTGAACATGAATGGATTTATTCAAAAACATGCATATTTATTTCATTATCAATATAAATTCAAAACAATAAGTTTTACAAACGAAATTTGCAATTAAACAGGAAAGAAATCACAAATGTAAAGGAAATTACATGATAAAAATGCAGATTGCCAGCTTCTCGGAACTGGGTTTCTTCTGTTTTGACTTGTTGGCGAATCAACCACCTCCAACTTGTCCGTGGTTTGGCAGAGGATTCCGTATAACGTTGGGAACATCATCGGAGAAGTTGATTGCCTTGCTATCGATCAAGTCCTGTACCTTGTGCTTGAATGCTTTGCAATCATCGATAGTATGACCGGGTGCCCCGGAATGGAACTCGCAATGAGCGTTCGCATCGTAGCAGAATAGAAGCGTACCTGTTGGAGAAGCTAATGTTCTCTTTTGAATAAGCTGTAGTTCCAGCAAAGCTTGAAGAAGTTGAGAGTACGACACCGACGGCACATCACATACTCTGTTCACCGGTGTCGCTACTGCGAAAATCGGCGCCGGCTATGACAGAAGAGTCGCCACAGTGCGTTATTTATCCCAAAGGAGGGAAAGGAAATGCTCGAAGTAAACCTACCGCAAAGACGGGAAAGGAATGGTCATCGCAACCAAATCCTGGATTCGGGAGTCGGTTACGCAAGGGGAAGGTATTAACACCCCTCACGTCCGCCGTACTCGACGGGATCCACGCTTGTTTTCTAGTACGGATTGTTATTTTATCTACACTAAGGGTCAAGGGTTAAAAAGAAAATAAAATGACTCGGTAAAGTATCGAACTTTATGCCTA
Organism: Lathyrus sativus; assembly: GCA_963859935.3. Lineage (NCBI taxonomy): Eukaryota > Viridiplantae > Streptophyta > Magnoliopsida > Fabales > Fabaceae > Lathyrus > Lathyrus sativus. The sequence goes on from OZ012737.1 coordinate 359,779,621, forward strand.
CGTATTCCCGTCTGGAACGAGAAATCAGAGTCAACATAGTTCGCCTACCTACGGGAAAGGAGGGGAAGGTTGCTCGCTAGGATACGACATTCTATGCCTACGTACTTTCATACAGCATGAAAGATCAGAGCAAACGTAGTTCGGGCTACGGAAGACACAGACTTGTCTGAATGTTTTTTAGATCCTTCTGAAAAGGTTTTCTTCTGATTAAGAGTCCAAGCGGGAAAAAATGACACTTTGATATTTGTTTTCAGTCTTTTACTCAAGAACTGTTGTTTATGATGTTTGCAATCTCTGACGCACTAGAGACTATGATTTGAGAGTGACTACATTGTATGTCACCCCAAGGGTAACACACTAAGCAGTCAAATTACTGAAGAGTGGCCCTCCAGCAACCCTTTCTCAAATAACTTAAGGCTCGTAGCGTACGACATCGATTATCCTTATTACTATTTTTTTTGAGTTGTTTGAGATAAGAAGAGAAAGAAGCTCTAAAAACCTAGGGTTGAAAAGAGAATAAAAACTAACCTAATGTTGTCATGCATGGGTTAAAACCTAATGTCTGTCATGTTTCTCTCTTGCACAGAGGGAAACAAAGATCCTAGGGGATAAACAGAAAAGAAACAGATATATACATTAAGCAGTAAACATGCATGCAATGCAGCAGCACAAGCGAGGCAAGGGAGTCCCACTCAACCTCGAACCTGGGAAAACAATAGGCAAAGTGAAACAGCTTCACTTCAAACCTAAGGGGCAAGCTGAGCAAGCCAACAAACAGTACAGACAAAGAAATAAAATCCAACACCAGCTCTGACAGCAACACCAGCTCCCACAGTAAGCAACACAAGTAGCAACAGCTCTGACAGCTACAGTTGATTAACAACAAAGGGTTGTCAGTAACAACTTCTCCAAGCAAGACCCCATCTTAAATCTTCAATGACCCCAAGCTTTAGAAAAGCTCCTATCTTCAAAAGTATCCCAGCTCTAGCAAGCATGAACCTCAACCAGTAGACAGCTTCAATCAGCAGCAAAACCTTAGCTTCAACAGACAACCAGTTTTGACAGTCACCAGCTTCATCTTCACCAATCTTCAATGAACTTTATCTTCAATAGGTTTCCATATTCAATGCAATCACTCCAGAAGAGAATCAATTATGAAGTTGAAATGTTAAGAGGCTTAGTGACAACCCAAGGAAATCACTAAGATATTAACATAGCAAGTGAAAGGTATCCTCAAGGTTCTACCCAACCAAAGCATGCTCTACATCCCTCCTAAGGAGAGATGGAACTTCTTTGGGGGACCTTGTGTCATGGGATGGAATAGAGGCACAAGAATCTCTCTATGTTTGAAAGAAGAGACAAGACTATTCTAATGTTCTTCCTATGTGCCCTAATCCCTAAGCCTCTGATAAACACTCCAACAGATGAGAAATCTTCAACTTCAAGCCTCTTCAAGCCATCCAAAGCAACTTCATTTGATCTTCAAGTCATCCAAGCAAAGTCCCCACCAAAAGCACTCCAAAATAGCCACACACAAGCATAACCAAATCCAATATCCAAAGGAGAAACCCATAATCATCACACAAGTTGCAAAAATCAGATAAAATGCTAAAGCTTATCAGAAAATCCTAGGTAAATTTCTAAGGGAACCTAACCCTATACCCAATACCCCATAGGAATCCCAAACCCTAAATCAACCATTTAATCCTTAAACTATGCACAAAACTACAACTATGTGTCTTGAAACCCTAATTCTAACACCTCTCCCATTCACCTCTCAAACTAACCTAAATTTTATTCACAAATATGTGATAAAATTTATAAGGGTACATGCTTCCCTAATCTAATCAATCCAACAAGAATCAACTTAAAATCATCCACCATTTATTCACAAGAAAATCAGCAAGAACATGTATCAAATATACCAAATTTAAAGATAATAACAAAATGGAAAAATTCAAATTAAATTGAAAAAAGGATAAAAATGGGATTTATTAATTTCATAAAATCACAAATAAATCCAAGATCATGGAGGTATTTTTAAAATATTTTTTGGATCAATATTGGATTTATTATGAATTTTAGAAGTCAAATGGATTAAAAATAAAAGAAAATCAAATAAAAGAAATAAAAAAAACTGGATTAAATGGGAGCCATCAGATGGAGAGACCGGTAAGCGCATCTGAGAGTCATGAGCGTGTCCATGTGAAGGTCCAGTCACCAGCTGACTGGATAAATGAAACACTGCGTTTAGCAGTCAAAGTCAGCCAAATCAAAAACAAGTCGTGGCCGTTGGATGAGTTGAAAGAGTCAAAGTCCAAACCAGATCTAACGTCTAAGAGGTCGTCTCCTACCTCTGAACTCAGGTGAGGCCAACTGTTCAGGTGTGGTGGTCCGGTGACTGCACCACCTCCTTCTCCGGTGAGTTCAAGATCCAATGATCCAGAAAATGCAAACTTCATATCAATTCTACTCAGAATTTCACCAGGATTCCAAATCTCCCATCCACATTTCCTAACTCTCAAAGGATTTTGAATTTCGAATCAATGTTCAGAGATGACATCCAAACTGATTATCACTAATGGCCAAACTGAAACCATAGAAATGTTCCTCATTCTTCAGTGATCATCATGATCTATCCAACTTGATCTGAAACTTCAAGATCATGTATAACCATCCTCTAACAGAAATTGATCATCCATCTTAATTGTCACTAATCAACTCCAAACCAATCCAGAAACGTTCCCTAATCATCCTAGGTCCTAACCGCATGCACATTCTAAGCTAATTCTCCCTAGATTATGAAGGAATTCAAGAATTACATACCTGTGAAAATGGGATCAATAGAGGTAGAAAATGATGGATTCAAGCTGTGCAACTCTTCAAACACGATCAATGAAGCAAGATAAAGCTTTTCCAACCCTCAATTTGGCTTGAATGTGCCTTGAACTCCAAAACCGATTCTGAGTTGAAGCTCTTAAAACTCAACTTCAATCTTCCTCTCCTCCACGAATTCTGCACCAAAACCAATATGAATTCACTTTAGAGCTTAAATATGAAGTGTTTGTGGGCTTATTCAATCTAACTCAGGCCCAATTCTGTTGATTCAAAATTATGATTTGGGCATGAAATTCCAATGCTACAGTCACGATTCTGAGCTTCCAGCTTACTCTAGAATGTTCTATTCAACTGCAAATTGGTTATGGAGTGTGTTTAGGTAGCTAGCTTGGCCTGAATTGCCCTGATTTTTGTTTTGGCATTGTGACTTGTAAGGTAAGTAAGCTCTTTACAAAGTAAGTCATAAAATTAAGCCTCAACTCAAAAATGTGGAAATCTCATTGTGTTTAGAATCCAATTTCCATTCAAAATGACTACCCATATGCCATGTGTATGTCTAATAATCCAAAAATCCCAATTTCCCTCCTTTGAATCATTTGAAAAATCATTCTTTTTAGGCCATTTTGGATTATTTTGTGAAGAAAGCCATTTCAATCACCCATGACTTCTTATCTGACCTAAAAACATCATTTTAAGCACATCTCATGTTGGACATTTCTTCATTTGAGGAGTGGAAGATAGAGATTTTGACCTATGTTGAAAAATGACCTATAATTCAACTTTCCCAAAATACCCCTGGATTGCCAAGATCATAACTTGAGTTCCACAAATATTATTGAGGACGTCTAGTACTCAAATTAAAGGTAAGATCCAGCCCTACAATTATTATGTTGGCCAAGAATCCATTTGAAAACTCCTTGATGGGAAAAAGTTGCTTGGAAGTCAAGTGACTTTCACAGATAAATTTCAGTGTCCTCTGATGACCCATAACTTGCAAGAACCATAACTTGAGTTCTACAAATCTCCTTGAAGACTTCTAGTACTCAAATTAAATATATTGAGAAGCTCTACAAGTTTCATGTTGGCCAAAAATCCATTTGAAACTTGTATTTGGACTTGTGTGGCTTGGAAGTCTAGTGCTATACATGGGATTTTACCCTAGGAACCATGTCTCAAACCCCTCCAACCACTCTTGATTCTCTTGAATTTGATCTTGACTCATCCATACACATGCTTCAACATCTCAACCCATGACTTCCATGACCTAGAGCTAAGTCTTGGTGCCCTTTCCTTGCTCTCCTTGACCTAGGGTTACCCAGATGAAACCCTACTTGTACACACCTCAACTGTGGTTCCTGAACTTGATGCCATGACTTGTCTAAGTCTCAATAGGACTCTCTAGGCCTCCCATGGGATCCATACACACCTCAAATTCATACTCCCAGGTTGATGATCTTCAATACACCTCAAGTTAGGAGAGAAATCCACCTGTTGACACTCAAATCTCCTCAAAGTTTCAACCCATTCCTTGATGACTTGGATGTTCTTCAGCTTGAATAACACACCTTGCTAAGCTCTTCTTTTGATAGACACCTTGATCCCTTGTTGGAGGCATGCCATGCTATGATATGAAAATGATTAGACTGTGTATATGATGTAACTATGCAAATGAAATGCAATGAAACATAAACCAGGTGAAATAGGTTGAGCAAATTTTAGGGTGCAACAACTGCCCCTATTCAAACGGCTTGGACCCGACTGGGTGAAGAGCGAACGACCTTTAAACAATTGAGGTACGAGACGGTTGAATACCAAGAACCTGAAAATTTTCCAACCGCAGAAATAAACTACGCAAACTGCTTGGAAAACAACAGCCACCGACTGAATCCGGTTGTTATGGCAACCCACTGATCAATCATCTGATATCAAAACCTGATTTCAATGTCAACCGCATGAGTAACGCCCCAGGCCTTGAACTCTCTCTTGTCTAAACATCCCGCCTTTTGTCCACGTTAAAATTCCGCCGTCTGTTCATACGGAGAAAACATATTAGCGACCGTGCTGGGGATCATTTTCATCAACCCGAAAAAAGATTCTATCATCACGGGGATAGAACTTTGTCCATGTTAGGACTCTACATTTCATCAACACAGAAAAATCTCGACGACTTCGTTGGGGAAACATCTCTATTTAATCACAGGGAACTCATCTGCCTATCCCTACAGGAAAATCATCTGCCTATACACAGGAAACCCCATCCGTCTACTTCATATGGGAAAAGTCATCTGCCTGATTACAGGAACCTCCATCCGCCTGCTTCCTACAGGAAAAGTCATCTGCCTGATCACAGGAAAATCCATCTGCCTGCTTCATACGGGAAAAGCATCTGAATACCGTTTCTCTGCCTACCTCAGCGGTAGCCAACTCCGTTGGTCCCAACCCACAAACGACTTTGAGGAGGACTCTACTGGGGATAGTAACACGAGGAAATCACGGAGACTTCCTTGGGGAAAATACTTTTGTCAAATATCGGAACACAACTCATAATCTCAGGCGATCACGGGAGAATTATCTATCTGGATACCGGAAAGTTCATCCGCCTGCTTCATACGGGAAACTCCATCTGCCTGCTTCATACGGGAAAAGTCCATCTGCCTGAACACAGGAAACTCCATCCGCCTGCTTCATACGGGAAAAGTCCATCTGCCTGAACACAGGAAAGTTCATCCGCCTGCTTCATACGGGAAAATACATCTACCTGATTCTTATAGGAAAGTTCATCCGCCTGCTTCATACGGGAAAATACATCTGCCTGATTCTTACAGGAAAGTTCATCCGCCTGCTTCTTACGGGAAAATACATCTGCCTGATTCTTACAGGAAAGTTCATCCGCCTGCTTCATACGGGAAAATACATCTGCCTGATTCTTACAGGAAAGTTCATCCGCCTGCTTCATACGGGAAAATACACCTGCCTGATTCTTACAGGAAAGTACATCCGCCTGCTTCATACGGGAAAACACATCTACCTGATTCTTACAGGAAAGTTCATCCGCCTGCTTCTTACGGGAAAATACATCTGCCTGATTCTTACAGGAAAGTTCATCCGCCTGCTTCATACGGGAAAATACATCTGCCTGATTCTTACAGGAAAGTTCATCCGCCTGCTTCATACGGGAAAATACATCTACCTGATTCTTACAGGAAAGTTCATCCGCCTGCTTCATACGGGAAAATACATCTGCCTGATTCTTACAGGAAAGTTCATCCGCCTGCTTCTTACGGGAAAATACATCTGCCTGATTCTTACAGGAAAGTTCATCCTCCTGCTTCTTACGGGAAAATACATCTGCCTGATTCTTACAGGAAAGTTCATCCGCCTCCTTCATACGGGAAAATACATCTGCCTGATTCTTACAGGAAAGTTCATCCGCCTGCTTCATACGGGAAAATACACCTGCCTGATTCTTACAGGAAAGTTCATCCGCCTGCTTCATACGGGAAAACACATCTACCTGATTCTTATAGGAAAGTTCATCCGCCTGCTTCATACGGGAAAATACATCTTCCTGATTCTTATAGGAAAGTTCATCCGCCTGCTTCATACGGGAAAACACATCTACCTGATTCTTATAGGAAAGTTCATCCGCCTGCTTCATATGAGAAAATACATCTGCCTGATTCTTACAGGAAAGTTCATCCGCCTGCTTCATACGGGAAAACACATCTACCTGATTCTTATAGGAAAGTTCATCCGCCTGCTTCATACGGGAAAATACATCTGCCTGATTCTTACAGGAAAGTTCATCCGCCTGCTTCATACGGGAAAATACATCTGCCTGATTCTTACAGGAAAGTTCATCCGCCTGCTTCATACAGGAAAATACATCTTCCTGATTCTTACAGGAAAGTTCATCCGCCTGCTTCATACGGGAAAATACACCTGCCTGATTCTTACAGGAAAGTTCATCCGCCTGCTTCATACGGGAAAATTAACTTGGATATAGCTTCTTTACCTATTCTTAGCAGTAGCTAACTCCACTGGGGATATTCTGAAAATAACTGCCCAACACCCGTTTCGACAACAAGTGACCACTTCTGAAGTTTTGATTTATGAAACCCTGAAATGCTGTCGTGACAGCAAAATCTGAAGAAAAACACTCCGCTGGTCTGATAATAGAAACTTCAACTAGTAACGCTGTGGGGAATGATAACAAGAACTACATCGTCATATGTCTCACGGCGAGACCTCGATCATCTGGAAATAGATCTGAGCCGTAACTTCATACTCCTGCTGAGAAACACACCTGAAAGCAAAAGGTTAACCAACCTGACTTATGTTTCAAAATGTGTATGTTTGGCAATGACACAATGCTCCATACGGCATGGAAATGCTACGCGTTTTTTTTTGGTAGATGCAAATATGATAATATATGCAAATGCAAATGCAGGTTCTGGCTGTTGGGGAAGCTCTGACAAGCCTGCTTCAACACGGCTGTTGAGGACAAATACCACCCTGTTGGGGATGAACGGGTATCGCGAAGTATTCTAGTAAAATAAATGCCGGAAATACAACCAACTCTGTCGGGGAGAGATTACACATCGGTTTCCATTGGGATGAAAGAACAACACCTGCTGGGAAGATTAACTCAGCTGGGGGGGAGAAGCGACCCTTCTGGGAGACCACTGTCTGGGTATAGTTTACAACTCGGAGCTACCACTCCGCTGGGGATAATCATCCAGATGACAGCACGACGACCTGTGGGAAGAAAGAAAACCATCCTCGGTGGGGATAATCCTTCTGAACCTACTATGACTTGGTTACGTGCCGCGGAAATCCTCCCAGCTGGGGGTTGAACGCGCACCTACTCGACTCTCTGGGGAGTATAACCTCTGCATGGGACACTGATCTTGTCTTGCTGGGGATATCCTGTGGAAAACTTCCATGAGGATACCCTTCTGGGGAAAATAATCCTTCCTTCGGTAAAGGATAACATCATCTCAACCTCTGGGGATGAGGTGCGACCTGCTGGGAAATAAGGTCAAGCCCTTCTTCCAGGGCCCCTGGCTGGGCCCACCATTTTCTGATTGTCCGCTTCAAGGGAGAGAACCCTGCGAAACACAAACGAGACAAAACAAATCTATACAACCAAATCTATTCGGGTTAGCATCCGCGACATTACTTCAGTCAATTCGAAGTTTTAGCAATTATTGGCAAGGGCCAATAAAGTTATGCACATGCGCAAGTTTATCAAAAACATCGGCGTTTTCCACATACAAAACAGTAAAGCACAAACATCAATTACTGAATATCATGTTTTATTGATTGAGCCTGTAAATAGGCTAAGCTTTGTACATCGGATGCAACTCCTGAAAAGAGGAAGTTAAACACACACACATACATATATGCACAAAAAACATAAAAATACAAAACAATATTTGTATACATGTCGGCAACGTGGTGCAGACAAACATCATGAGCTGATCCTCCTATGACTCGCCTGACTCTGGCGCTTTCCTGGTATTCAATTTTCGGAAGAGATTGTGTTGGATAAACGAACCCTCAGGTACTCCCAAACCACTAAGCAATGTAGTATCAAATCCGAACCGCAACCATTTGCTTTTTCAATCCCTAACTTTTGCGTGAATCGCCCTTTGCGGGTTTTCAATTCACCGGGATACCCTTTTTTGTTGAAGTCGCCCTTTTCGGGTTTTCGACTTCGCGGGTGTACATCTTTTCAATTTTATCCCTATCTTTTGCCTGAACCTTTTATTCATTTTTTACGGTTCGCCAGGATGCCCCATTTTTGTCTGGACTCTCTTTTTACTGTCCAGCGGGTCACTTTCAAGCAAAGTATTTTTTAACTGTGTCCGAATTCACAGGCGACGTAAAGTCTTCACCATCCATGGTGGACAACAACAAAGCTCCTCCAGAGAAGACTTTTCTAACAACGTATGGACCTTCGTAATTAGGGGTCCACTTTCCCCTGTGATCTGTTTGTGGCGGGAGAATCCTCTTCAGCACAAGGTCGCCCGTCTGAAAGCTTCGTGGACATATCTTCTTATCGTATGCTTTCTTCATCCGGCTCTGATACAACCGACCGTATGCGAGAGAAGCTAGCCTCTTCTCATCTATTAAGCTGAGCTGATTCAGTCTATCTTTAACCCATTCTGCCTCGTCAAGTTGGACGTCTCGTAAAACCCTCAAGGAAGGAATTTCAACCTCCAACGGTAACACTGCCTCCATTCCGTATACCAATGAAAAAGGGGTTGCCCCGGTTGATGTGCGTACTGTCGTATGATAACCGTGCAACGCGAAAGGTAGCATCTCGTGCCATTCCTTGTACGTCACAACCATCTTCTGGACAATCTTCTTTATGTTCTTATTGGCCGCTTCAACAGCGCCATTCATCTTGGGTCGGTAAGGAGAAGAGTTGTGATGTTCAATCTTAAAATTCTGGCACAGTTTTTTCATCATTTTGTTATTCAAATTCGAACCGTTGTCGGTGATAATCCGCTCAGGGATTCCATATCTGCAGATAATATCTCGTTTGATAAATCTGGCGACCACTTGTTTGGTGACATTGGCATATGATGCGGCTTCCACCCATTTGGTGAAGTAATCAATTGCCACCAAGATGAACCGGTGTCCATTTGATGTCGTAGGCTCAATCTTGCCAATCATATCGATTCCCCACATCGAGAAAGGCCACGACAATGACATCACCTTCAGAGGACTTGGGGGTACATGGACTTTGTCCGCATAAATTTGGCATTTATGACACCTCTTTGCAAACTTGAAACAGTCTGTTTCCATAGTTAGCCAGTAATAACCTGCCCGCAGTAGTTTTCTCGTCATAGCATGCCCACCAGCATGTGTACCAAACGTACCCTCATGTATCTCTTCCATGAGCAACTTTTCTTCTTTCTCATCTACACAACGTAGCAACACCAAGTCGTGGTTTCTTTTATATAGGACACCGTCCGGGTTCAAATAGAAATTGCCATCCAATCTCCTGAGAGTCTTTTGATCTCGACAGAATGCCCCAGCCGAATACTCCTTGTTCTTCAGGAAATTCTGGATGTCAAAGTACCAGGGTTTACCATCGGGAGCCTCGTCAATGGCAAATATGAAGGCAGGCCTATCGAGTCGAGAGATTACAATCCGGGGAGCCTCATTCCAGAAGTTAACTTTATACATTGAAGACAATGTCGCCAGGGCGTCAGCCATTTGATTTTCTGCTCGCGGCACATGATGCAATTCCACCTTGTCAAAGAAAGGCAACAATCTCCTTGCATAATTCATATATGGTATCAAATTGGACTGACGTGTCTCCCATTCTCCTTTAATCTGATTCACCACTAGAGCCGAGTCTCCGTATACATCCAGATGTTTGATTCGCAAATCAATAGCTTCTTCCAGACCCATGATGCAAGCCTCATATTCAGCCTCATTATTGGTAACAGGAAAGGTCAATCGGGCAGTAAAGGGGATGTGCGACCCCTGAGGAGTGGTGATAATTGCCCCTATTCCGTTACCGTAGGAATTTACAGCTCCGTCAAATATTAACTGCCACTTGGAACCCAACTTTGGTCCTTCGTCTGGCAACGGTTCTTCACAATCTTCCATCTTCAGGTACATGATATCCTCGTCATGAAAATCAAACCTCATCGATTGGTAGTCCTCAACAGGCTGCTCCGCAAGGTACTCTGACAGGACGCTACCTTTAATAGCCTTTTGTGAGACATATTGGATATCGTATTCGGTTAACACCATCTGCCATCGGGCAATTCTTCCGGAAAGGGCTTGCTTTTCAAACACATATTTGATTGGATCCATCTTTGAAATTAGCATGGTTGTATGATTCAGCATGTATTGCCTCAAACGTTTGGCGGCCCAGGCTAGCGCGCAACACGTCTTCTCGAGCATTGAGTATCTGGACTCACAGTCAATAACCTTCTTACTCAAATAGTAGATCGCATGCTCTTTACGCCCGGTCTCGTCATGTTGACCGAGAACACAACCCATACTTTCCTCAAGAACCGTCAAATACATAATCAACGGTCTCCCGGCCACTGGGGGTATCAAAACAGGAGGTTCCTGCAAGTATTCTTTTATCTTGTCGAACGCCTTTTGACAATTTTTATTCCAGGTCACAACCTGGTCCTTTTTCAACAACTTGAATAACGGCTCGCACGTCGCAGTTAAGTGAGATATGAACCGAGCGATATAGTTCAACCTCCCTAAAAACCCACACACTTCTTTTTCTGTTTTAGGCGTCGGCATTTCTTGTATAGCTTTTATCTTTGCAGGATCAACCTCTATTCCCTTTTCGCTCACAATAAACCCCAGCAGTTTACCCGATCTCACCCCAAAGGTGCACTTGTTAGGGTTCAGCTTCAACCTGAACTTCCTGAGCCTCTTGAACAATTTCAGCAGATTAACCAAATGCTCCTCCTCCGTCTGGGATTTGGTGATCATATCATCAACATAAACCTCGATCTCTCTGTGCATCATGTCATGAAAGAGAGTCTTCATAGCACGTTGATATGTTGCCCCAACATTCTTCAACCCGAAGGGCATCAGTTTGTAACAAAATGTTCCCCAGGGAGTAATAAAGGTAGTCTTCTCCATGTCTTCTGGCGCCATTTTGATCTGATTATAGCCTGAGAAGCCTTCCATGAAGGAGAATACAGAGAACTGAGCAGTGTTATCAACCAGCACATCGATGTGAGGAAGTGGAAAGTCATCTTTCGGGCTCGCCCTATTCAAATCACGGCAGTCTACACACATTCGCACTTTATTGTCTTTCTTCGGCACTGGCACAATATTAGCGACCCATGAGGGATATTTTGTAACAGCTAGGAAACCAGCATCCCACTGTTTTTGAACTTCCTCCTTGATCTTCATAGCCATGTCTGGTCTGGTTCTTCTGAGTTTCTGTTTAATAGGCAGACATTCCTCTCGTAGTGGCAGACGGTGAACAATCATATTCGTATCCAACCCAGGCATATCCTCGTATGACCAGGCAAATATATCACTGTACTCTTTGAGCATCTCAACCAACCTTTACTTGATGTCGCTCTGCAGCACAGCCCCTATACGGATGTTTCTCACAACCTCTTCCGACCCCAAATTGATAATCTCAATGACTTCCTCATGAGGCAGAATGATTCTTTCTTCTTGTTTCAATAACCAGGTCAACTCTTCTGGTATGTCGCCATCTTCCATAATCTCTTCCTCAGCCTGAAATACCGGGTGCTCGAAGTCGAAGTGAGTCATAGGAGGTTCATAGATGTCATCTGAAATTGTAATCCTGCAAAGGAAATGGTTAAATGCTTCAAAACACAGACAAAGCAAATAACCACATTGCCATTTTATTGTAAAAGACAAAAACAGAAAAACAGGGATCACAATATTTGTATATGAAAAACGCCTTTATTTCATGATTAATAATGTAATGTACATAACCAAATGGCCCTAAGCAAAATCACTATGCCCCGGGTAGAACACAGGATTATTCAACAATTAAGAAAACAAATCATTACTGTTTAGTTGTCACAGGAACAGTTTCCCGGATAGACCAATTGCAGAGACTTTGTCCTGGCACGCTTGGCTTGATCCACGCGTCCATATCACAGTCGCTATCTCCGTCTTCAGTATCGGAAATGGCATTGATAGTCTCGAAGCTCACCCCGCTTGGCGTAATCGTGACTGGTCCCTTGAACCTGGGCGCTCCTGAAGGGGCTGTTGACGACGAAGGATGATACCCTAGCCCGAACTTGTCATTCTTCACGGGAATCTCCAATACCTGCCCCAACCCTTGGTTTTGCCTGTCTGCACTAGAGCCTGAGCCTCTTTGTAGGATTACACTGCCACATCTGATATTTTGCTGGAACTCTGGGCTTTGTCTTTAATTCGCAATCCCTCGAAGGCTTGACAGGGTGTTTCGTGTATTTCGCCGTCGACCTCAACATATTTAAACGAAGACAGATGGCTAACCAGAATATCTTCTTCTCCACAAACAGTGACGACACTATCCCCAACCATATACTTCAGCTTTTGGTCTAACGTGGATGTGACTGCCCCGGCAGCATGGATCCATGGGCGCCCAAGAAGACAACTATACGCTGGCTGGATGTCCATTATATAGAACTCAGTTTCAAATATTTCAGGCCCCACCTGCAACAGTAATGTTATTGATCCGAAAACTGACCTCCTCATTCCATCGAACGCTCTCACCACTAAATCACTGGGCGTGCAGATAATCCCCCTGATATCCAATTTCATCATGGCTTTCTTTGGTAGCACGTTCAGGGAAGATCCAGTGTCTACTAAAACATGGGACATGACCGTGCCCCGGCATTCTACTGACACATGCAATGCCATATTATGCTCTCGCCCTCTCGGAGTCAAATCAAAGTCTGTGAAGCCCAAACTATGCCCCGCATTGACATGTGCCATCACCCTTTCTAACTGATTAACAGAAACTTCTTGAGGAACAAACGACGTGTCTAGAATCTGTAGCAAAGCGTTCCGATGGGCCTCAGAACATAACAACAATGATAGGATGGAAATTTTTGACGGCGTTTGCTGGAGGTGCTCAACGATTTTGTAATCACTTTTACGAATGAGCCTCATAAACTCCTCCATATCCTTAAGTGATGTGTCCTTTTCATTCGATTGAGAAGGACCACCCTCGGTTACCTTGGCTTTGCCCTTGGCTAATCTTTCTGCCTCTACCTCGGGCGACGTGAAGATTCTTCCGCTTCTGGTCATACCCCCTGTTCCGACAACATTATCTACAACCCCAGCTGGTTGTCAATTGACTTCAATTTTCTCACCATCGCAATATACCTCCAACCCGTAAGTCCACGACACTGCTTTAGTACTCTCAAAAGGGACTGGTCCTGCTTTAGTAATTGTGATCGTCGGCCGCCTGGCAGGCGCCGTTATCGTTATTGTTTTCCTCGGAGTCGTCACCGTTGCAACATCGTTCAGCTCATCACACAACGCCTTTACAGGCTTTTCAACCGCGGTTCTATCAAATTGCAAGGTACCTTTATCCATCATAGCCTGAATACCCTACTTCAACTCATTACAACCCTCTGGCTAGGTCCAACAATCCAAGCAAAATTCATCACAACCCGGGAATACACCCCCTTTTAGCAACCTGCTTTTAATCTCACCCAACGGTGTCTTCAGCTCATTGACATCCATCACTAGATTCAGATTCTCTTCTGTCAAGATGGCGTTTGCCCCATGATTGGGCATAGGCTGTTGTACTATATTTGGACCCACTTGTCCAAAGTTGATAGCTTTGCTGTCCAACAAATCCTGAACTTTGTGTTTAAATGCCTGACAAGCTTCTACATCATGCCCGGGTGCCCCGGAATGGAATTCGCAATGCTTGTTGGCATCATATCCGTAAGGAAGTACTGTCCCTGTAGGCGGTGCCAAAGTCCTCTTTTCAACCAAATTCAACCCTAGCAAGGTCTGGAGGAGTTCTGCATACGTGGAAGGAGGTGCGTCGAACACTCTTTTCGGCCTCGTATTTTGTGCCCTTCTCTGACCAGGGTTCTGTGCTTGTTGTTGCTGTGGTTGTTGTTGTTGTTGTTGTGGTTGCCTCTGTTGAGGAAGCGGGATAGTGACACTAGCTATCTGTTGCGGCTGAACATACTGATTTCTTCCTCTGCCCTTGCCCCTGCCACCAAACACGGCACTAGTATCACCCTGTCGTCTACCACCAAATGCTTTTCTGGCACCTCCTGCTGAAGTAGACTCACCTGCTTGGAACCTTCCAACTTTAATCCCGTTCTAGATCATCTCCCCCATAAGAATCAAATCTGAGAAACTGCTCAATGACACACTAAACAATTTTTCATAGAACACCCCCGTAAATGTCCCAATGAACATGTCATTCATCTCCCTTTCAATTAAAGGAGGATGCACCCTCGCTGCCATATCGCGCCACCTTTGCGCATACTCTTTAAAACTTTCACCGTTCTTCTGTGACAAACCCTGCAATTGGACTCGGTTTGGCGCCAGATCGCTGTTGTATTTGTAATGTGTCACGAAAGCATCAGCCAACTGCTTCCAGGTTTTAATCTGCATGGGCTCCAGCCCCATATACCATTGAAGTGAAGGTCCTGATAAGCTATCCTGAAAGAAATGCATGAGCATCCTTTCATCATCTGAATACGCGGACATCCTTCTGTAATAAGAGCGGACATGGACCTTAGGGCAGGTGTCCCCCTTGTACTTGTCAAAAGTGGGAGCCTTGAATTTCAACGGCACCCTTAGCCCTGGTACCAAGCCCATTGTAGTCATATCCAAACCGGTGGAGTTCTGATTCACTACCCCCTTCATCTGTTCTTCAAGCATTCTGATCCTCTGCACAGGATCAACAAGTCCTTCAAATCCCACACCTCTTCCAGAAAAGGCGTCCTCCTGGCGGTCTTCACCCCAATTCACATTTTCATTTTCATATCCGTTGTAACCAGTGTTGCGACCAAACCCTTGCTGATTGATCATGGGACCTCGTCCTCCGTTACCGAAACCCTGGTTGACCCTAACAGGTCCAAACCTAGTGTTGACAAGAATCACCCCAGCACCATTCATATTACCAAATCCACCATACCCCTGGTTAGCGTTACCAAAACCGTCATAACCGAAACCCTGAGTGTTGAAGCCGAATTTCCCGTCCTGATTAACGTAATGAAATCCCTGATCATTGTAGCCGAAACCATTACCTCCATTGTTGTTACCACCGCCTTGGTTGGCGTCCCCAAATCCAACATTGTTAACAACAGTCTCATTTCCATTCCCTATGTTGCCATTGCCAGCGCCAGCGCCATCGTTTACAACCACAACAGGTGGGGTCACTACAGGTGGAACCACAGGCGTAGGGGGCCCATCCTCCGGAATAGTTTCAACGTGCGCAAAATTGTGGTCATTGTTGCCATTCCCATTAGTCCGCGTCAGCAGCGGTTGTAACAAAGTCTGGAGGCTCTCCTGGCCCTTAGCAATGTTCTCCATTGCTTGCATGAACAGATTCAGCTTCTCGCGGATTTCCTTCATCTCCACTTGGAATTGATCCATGATTCTCTTGCAGTTGTTTTGGGTTGAGTAGCGGTGGACTCTTTGTTCATCAATCCTGAAAAACCTGTGATGCAGGAAATAAGATACAGATTCAAGAATACCAGTCATGCAAGATGAATGCAGATGCAAATGTGTAAATATGCTACAGGTTATATTCCCCCCAGATTCTAGTTTCGGAGAGAAAGCCATCACGACAATGGAGTCCCCATCAAGCAAGGAATCAGAAAACCCTCATATATAAACAAATGCCAAGAGGCTGAGTACAAGAGTACAACTGCATACAACTGAAGAGACCTCGGCCAACAAGCCTGGTGATGGTCAAAATACAAGTACAAATAACAAAAGCAAGGCAAAGATAAATCAGGCCAAATGGCGTGCTCTGACATCTTCCAATATCCTCAACGTCTCTAAATGCCCTAGTCGGGAGATCAGCTCCTGTATCAGTAATGCATGTCGCTCAGCCGTGGATCTCAGCTTTTTGGCGTCGTCCTTGCAGGTTCCTTCGCCAAAACACTCGTCAAGTCTGCATCTCTTGGAGTCGGCCTTCACTTCAAAACCTCTCAGCTTCTTGTCAAGGTCACTTACTCTAAGCTCAACAGCGCTCCTAAGTGATGTCTCTTCAGCAATCTTTGCGTCTTGGGCTCTAATCTGTGCCTCTAGCGTGGCAATCTGCAGCTTCAGTTCATCTTCACGCTCCTTCCGCTTGGTAAGCGTGGGATTCCACAATGCTTCCCACTTGCTGAGGCGGGAATAAGCTTTGCTTAAAAGTTCCTTCTTGGAAGTAAGCACCTTGCCAACACCGTTCAAGGCTATTCCCACTTTTTCTTTCTTGTTGGACTCTTCCGTCAACTCTGAACCCAACTTATTAATCAATTCAGTTTGTTCCCTCACAGTGAAGGTAGCTTCATTCTTCTCATGATGCAACTGGAAGATCTCCTTTTCTAACTCATTATTGACTTTCTTCAATTCTTCGTTTTCGGCCAACAATTTGTTATACTTTTCAAGCTCTATCGAAGTAGGTGCATCAATCATTGGAAGATACAGAGGTTCCACAGCAGGATAAGGCATTAAGGAAATACTAGCTCTCTCGCGGATCCAAGCCAAATAAGGA
This sequence comes from Lathyrus sativus, assembly GCA_963859935.3. NCBI lineage: Eukaryota > Viridiplantae > Streptophyta > Magnoliopsida > Fabales > Fabaceae > Lathyrus > Lathyrus sativus. The sequence continues at coordinate 359,796,671 of OZ012737.1, forward strand.
TCATAAGCTTTGCTGTTGCTCTTACCAAGCAAAGCTTTCCCTCTCCTATGGATGTTAGCCCATGCATGCCTCAATCTGATCAAAACAGCCACGTCTAATAAGCCCGTGAGATACAGAGATTCCTGTATCTCCTTCTCAATAGGAACGTCCCTCAAAGCATAACCAAACTGTCTCACCAACAGAGAAGGGTTATAGTTGATACAACCTCTCCGTCCAATCAAAGGGACATTCGGAAAGCCACTGCAACTATATACAATATCAGTGCCAAGCATGCTCCGATCAAACCAAATGATGTTCTCAGCAGACAACCCCATCAACCGGGAAGACCAATCCAAAGTATCAACAACACCAACAAAAGGCCTTGTCTTCGGAAGATGTCCCTGGAACCACCTGTACAAAAGGGGAAGACAGCAGGAAACATTCTTGCCACGATGTTTCTCATTCTTATAGTGAATAGAATGATAAACATCTCCCAAGAGAGTAGGAAATGGATTCTTCGAGGCAAGAATCAAGAAAGCATCTGAGTCAACAAAGTCTGGCACATTGGGAAACAGGACAATCCCATAGATGCAGACAGCTAGAATAGCATTGAAGGCAACCCAACATCCACTCTTCACGCACTGTGTAGCCTTCTCAACCAGGACAGACAGGTGAAAACCATAAGCTCCGTTCAGCTTGACCAAACCTCCAGGGAACTCAGAAGCGTGTAAACTGACAATCTCAGCAAGTGTAACCAACTCAGGCTCAACATCAACATGTATAAAGGGCATCTGGTCTAACACGGGAACTCCCAACATAGTAGAATACTCCTCCAAAGTGGGTGCCAGAATATAGTCGGGGAATAAGAAACATCTCAGCTGCGGCTCATAAAACTGCATCAAAGTATACACCCCGGTCGTCTCAAATGCGGAAGGGCTGTATAACAAACTAAACAATCTCCCATAGGATACTCTGAACTCAGACCTCACTCTCTCATTTGCTAGAGCAATCAATCCCAGCAAGGAACTGACATCAGGCGAATGCAACCGGTAAGCAACTGTCCTCTTCAGGGACTCCATGTCTGGCCAGAAAATACACTAGAATCAGAGGGGAATGATCACACCTGCAATATAAATACACGTTAATGATATGCAAGATGAGTATGCAACAATGCAATATGCAAAAATAATGCAGCGGGGATCAAGTGACATATTGCTGAGGAGATCCATCCATAATATCTGTCTTCATAGGCTCACAATACTGCTCAAACTTGGTCTAGACAGACCCAAAACAATGCTCCAGCCTGGTCTCAACAGACCCATACCAAAGCTCAGATGAAGAAACCCAGGTGACCACACATACTGATCCAATATAGAGAAAACCGGGTGATCTGAAGGTCAAGTTTCCTGCATGCCCCAATCCCTCTCACAGGTAGGTGTCCTATCAACTGATACAAAGTATGGCATCCTATGCGGTCGTTGGCGTCACAGACATTCAAGACCAATGATACGATACCCAGAAGGTGTGGCATCATCCTGTCCTAAAGAGGCCCTCCTCAGCCAACTTCCAATTGATCGGTCCCCAGAGTCGACAATCCTCGGGTCAAACAACTTGTCGAGCCCTAAGGGCCAGGCAAGAAGCATCAAAGAGAATCTCGTCCGAGCGCAGATTTCGCGGCTAGCTGGTGCGAGCTAAGCAAGCAGGCTAACCACTACTCTCTACTTCTAAGTCTAGGTGTAACCTCAATCCCAGGTCCGGCTTATCTCTCAACAGATCACCCCTCCCCACAACAGCAATAACAATATAAGGCTGACAATAAAATGCGGAAAATAAAGACAGAAATGTAAATCCATACAACACCCACGACGGGAAAACAAGCGCTAGGATTGACTCGCGTAGGGAACCAAAGTAGTCCCCAGCAGAGTCGCCAGCTGTCGCTACTGCGAAAATCGGCGCCGACTATGACAGAAGAGTCGCCACCGTGCGTTATTTATCCCAAAGGAGGGAAAGGAAACGCTCGAAGTAAACCTACCACAAAGACGGGAAAGGAATGGTCATCGCAACCAAATCCTGGATTCGGGAGTCGGTTACGCAAGGGGAAGGTATTAGCACCCCTCACGTCCGCCGTACTCGACGGGATCCACGCTTGTTTTCTAGTACGGATTGTTATTCTATCTACACTAAGGGTCAAGGGTTAAAAAGAAAATAAAATGACTCGGCAAAGTATTGCACTATATGCCTACGTATTCCCGTCTGGAACGAGAAATCAGAGTCAACGTAGTTCGCCTACCTACGGGAAAGGAGGGGAAGGTTGCTCGCTAGGATACGGCATCCTATGCCTACGTACTTTCATACAGCATGAAATATCAGAGCAAACGTAGTTCGGGCTACGGAAGACACAGACTTGTCCGACTATTTTTTAGATCCTTCTGAAAAGGTTTTCTTCTGATTAAGAGTCCAAGCGGACAAAAATGACACTTTGATATTTGTTTTCAGTCTTTTACGCAAGAACTGTTTTTTATGATGTTTGCAATCTCTGATGCACTAGAGACTATGATTTGAGAGTGACTACGTTGTATGTCACCCCAAGGGTAACACACTAAGCAGTCAAATTACTGAAGAGTGGCCCTCCAGCAACCCTTTCTCAAATAGCTTAAGGCTCGTAGCGTACGACATCGATTATCCTTATTACTATTTTTTTGAGTTGTTTGAGATAAGAAGAGAAAGAAGCTCTAAAAACCTAGGGATGAAAAGAAAATAAAAACTAACCTAATGTTGTCATGCATGGGTTAAAACCTAATGTCTGTCATGTTTCTCTCTTGCACAGAGGGAAACAGAGATCCTAGGGGATAAACGGAAAAGAAACAGATATATACAGTAAGCAGTAAACATGCATGCAATGCAGCAGCACAAGCGAGGCAAGGGAGTCCCACTCAACCTCGAACCTGGGAAAACAATAGGCAAAGTGAAACAGCTTCACTTCAAACCTAAGGGGCAAGCTGAGCAAGCCAACAAATAGTACAGACAAAGAAATAAAATCCAACACCAGCTCTGACAGTAACACCAGCTCCCACAGTAAGCAACACAAGCAGCAACAGCTCTGACAGCTACAGTTGATTAACAGCAAAGGGTTGTCAGTAACAACTTCTCCAAGCAAGACCCCATCTTAAATCTTCAATGACCCCAAGCTTTAGACAAGCTCCTATCTTCAAAAGTATCCCAGCTCTAGCAAGCATGAACCTCAACCAGTAGACAACTTCAATCAGCAGCAAAACCCTAGCTTCAACAGACAACCAGTTTTGACAGTCACCAGCTTCATCTTCACCAATCTTCAATGAACTTTATCTTCAATAGGTTTCCATCTTCAATGCAATCACTCCAGAAGAGAATCAATTATGAAGTTGAAATGTTAAGAGGCTTAGTGACAACCCAAGGAAATCACTAAGATATTAACATAGCAAGTGAAAGGTATCCTCAAGGTTCTACCCAACCAAAGCATGCTCTACATCCCTCCTAAGGAGAGATGGAACTTCTTTGGGGGACCTTGTGTCATGGGATGGAATAGAGGCACAAGAAGCTCTCTATGTTTGAAAGAAGAGACAAGACTATTCTAATGCTCTTCCTATGTGCCCTAATCCCTAAGCCTCTGACAAACACTCCAACAGATGAGAAATCTTCAACTTCAAGCCTCTTCAAGCCATCCAAAGCAACTTCATTTGATATTCAAGTCATCCAAGCAAAGTCCCCACCAAAAGCACTCCAAAATAGCCCCACACATGCATAACCAAATCCAATATCCAAAGGAGAAACCCATAATCATCACACAAGTTGCAAAAATCAGATAAAATGCTAAAGCTTATCAGAAAATCCTAGGTAAATTTCTAAGGGAACCTAACCCTATACCCAATACCCCATAGGAATCCCAAACCCTAAATCAACCATTTAATCCTCAAACTATGCACAAAACTACAACTATGTGTCTTGAAACCCTAATTCTAACACCTCTCCCATTCACCTCTCAAACTAACCTAAATTTTATTCACAAAAATGTGATAAAATTTCTAAGGGTACATTCTTCCCTAATCTAATCAATCCAACAAGAATCATCTTAAAATCATCCACCAATTAATCACAAGAAAATCAGCAAGAACATGTAGCAAATATACCAAATTTAAAGAAAATAACAAAATGGAAAAATTCAAATTAAATTGAAAAAAGGATAAAAATGGGATTTATTAATTTCATAAAATCACAAATAAATCCAAGATCATGGAGGTATTTTTAAAATATTTTTTGGATCAATATTGGATTTATTATGAATTTTAGAAGTGAAATGGATTAAAAATAAAAGAAAATCAAATAAAAGAAATAAAAAAATCTGGATTAAATGGGAGCCATCAGATGGAGAGACCGGGAAGCGCATCTGAGATTCATGAGCATGTCCACGTGAAGGTCCAGTCACCAGCTGACTGGATAAATGAAACGCTGCGTTTAGCAGTCAAAGTCAGCCAAATCAAAAACAAGTCGTGGCCGTTGGATGAGTTGAAAGAGTCAAAGTCCAAACCAGATCTAACGTCTAAGAGGTCGTCTCCTACCTCTGAACTCAGGTGAGGCCAACTGTTCAGGTGTGGTGGTCCGGTGACTGCACCACCTCCTTCTCCGGTGAGTTCAAGATCCAATGATCCAGAAAATGCAAACTTCATATCAATTCTACTCAGAATTTCACCAGGATTCCAAATCTCCCATCCACATTTCCTAACTCTCAAAGGATTTTGAATTTCGAATCAATGTTCAGAGATGACATCCAAACTGATTATCACTAATGGCCAAACTGAAACCATAGAAATGTTCCTCATTCTTCAGTGATCATCATGATCTATCCAACTTGATCTGAAACTTCAAGATCATGTATAACCGTCCTCTAACAAAAATTGATCATCCATCTTAATTGTCACTAATCAACTCCAAACCAATGCAGAAACGTTCCCTAATCATCCTAGGTCCTAACCGCATGCACATTCTAAGCTAATTCTCCCTAGATTATGAAGGAATTCAAGAATTACATACCTGTGAAAATGGGATCAACAGAGGTAGAAAATGATGGATTCAAGCTGTGCAACTCTTCAAACACGATCAATGAAGCAAGATAAAGCTTTTCCAACCCTCAATTTGGCTTGAATGTGCCTTTAACTCCAAAACCGATTCTGAGTTGAAGCTCTTGAAACTCAACTTCAATCTTCCTCTCCTCCACGAATTCTGCACCAAAACCAATATGAATTCACTCTAGAGCTTAAATATGAAGTGTTTGTGGGCTTATTCAATCTAATTCAGGCCCAATTCTGTTGATCCAAAATTCTGATTTGGCCATGAAATTCCAATGCTACAGTCACGATTCTGAGCTTCCAGCTTACTCTAGAATGTTCTATTCAACTGCAAATTGGTTATGGAGTGTGTTTAGGTAGCTAGCTTGGCCTGAATTGCCCTGATTTTTGTTTTGGCATTGTGACTTGTAAAGTAAGTAAGCTCTTTACAAAGTAAGTCATGAAATTAAGCCTCAACTCAAAAATGTGGAAATGTCATTGTTTTTAGAATCCAATTTCCATTCAAAATGACTACCCATATGCCATGTGTATGTCTCATAATCCAAAAATCCCAATTTCCCTCCTTTGAATCATTTGAAAAATCATTCTTTTTAGGCCATTTTGGATCATTTTGTGAAGCAAGCCATTTCAATCACCCATGACTTCTTATCTGACCTAAAAACATCATTTTAAGTACATCTCATGTTGGACATTTCTTCATTTGAATAGTGGAAGATAGAGATTTTGACCTATGTTGAAAAATGACCTATAATTCAACTTTCCCAAAATACCCCTGGATTGCCAAGATCATAACTTGAGTTCCACAAATATTCTTGAGGACTTCTAGTAATCAAATTAAAGGTAAGATCCAGCCCTAAAATTCTTATGTTGTCCAAGAATCCATTTGAAAACTCCTTGATGGGAAAAAGTTGCTTGGAAGTCAAGTGACTTTCACAGATAAATTTCAGTGTCCTCTGATGACCCATAACTTGCAAGAACCATAACTTGAGTTCTACAAATATCCTTGAAGACTTATAGTACTCAAATTAAAGCTATGGAGAAGCTCTACAAGTTTCATGTTGGCCAAGAATCCATTTGAAACTTGTATTTGGACTTGTGTGGCTTGGAAGTCTAGTGCTATACAGGGGATTTTACCCTAGGAACCCTGTCTCAAACCCCTCCAACCACTCTTGATTCTCTTGAATTTGATCTTGACTCATCCATACACATGCTTCAACATCTCAACCCATGACTTCCATGACCTAGAGCTAAGTCTTGGTGCCCTTTCCTTGCTCTCCTTGACCTAGGGTTACCCAGATGAAACCCTACTTGTACACACCTCAACTGTGGTTCCTGAACTTGATGCCATGACTTGTCTAAGTCTCAATAGGACTCTCTAGGCCTCCCATGGGATCCATACACACCTCAAATTCATACTCCCAGGTTGATGATCTTTAATACACCTCAAGTTAGGAGAGAAATCCACCTGTTGACACTCAAATCTCCTCAAAGTATCAACCCATTCCTTGATGACTTGGATGTTCTTCAGCTTGAATAACACACCTTGCTAAGCTCTTCTTTTGATAGACACCTTGATCCCTTGTTGGAGGCATGCCATGCTATGATATGCAAATGATTAGACTGTGTATATGATGTAACTATGCAAATGAAATGCAATGAAACATAAACCAGGTGAAATAGGTTGAGCAAATTTTAGGGTGCAACAACCGGGCCCCGCTTCTGGAATTTCTTAGGGGTGTAGTTCTGATCCTGATTCTGATTTTCCGGCTACTGCTGTTGTTGTACCAGTATTGTAATGCCAGTAACCTGTCGTTGGCGAGCGCAATTCTGACTTTGCTTTCTTCTGCGAGAACTGGACACTGAGTTAGTATCGTCTTCGCGCTTCTTACCACCGAACACTTTCTTTCCCCCAACTGAGGAACCTTCACCGGCCTGAATCTTCCCGATTTTTATACCATTTTCCACTCGTTCCCCCGTGATTATCAAGTCAGAGAAGCTCCCTTACATACTGCTAATTAGCTTTTCGTAGTAAACACCCGGCAGAGTAGCCACAAACATGTCTACCAGTTCACATTCAACCATAGGCGGCTGAACTCTAGCTGCCAGCTCACGCCACTGCTGGGCGTATTCTTTAAAGCATTCCCCATTCTTTTGTGACATATTTTGCAGCTGGTCCCGGTTGGGAGCCAGGTCACTATTGTACTAGTAATGTTTAACGAATGCCTCAGCAAGATCCTTCCAGCTTCGTACACTCACAGGCTCCAAGCCCATGTACCATTCCAGTGAAGGTCCTGACAGACTATCTTAAAAGAAGTGCATCAGCAACTTCTCGTCGTCGGAGTATGTCGACATCTTCCTGTAATAAGATCTCAAGTGGACACGAGGACAGGTGATGCCCTTGTATTTTTCGAAGTTTGGCACTTTGAATTTCTGTGGTATTTTGAGATCGGGGATCAACCCCAAGTTGGCCATATCGACCCCCATAGAATTCAGATTCTCAAGGCTCTTCATCTTATCCTCAAGCATTTTAAACCTCCGGCTGGCCTCAGAAGGTAGCTCAGCCTCATCACCTTTCATTGAGAATACGTCAACTTGACGATCCTCATTCCAGGGTTGATGAACGTTTCCATGGACGATACCCGCAGCTTCAGGCCCATGGAAATGACCAACATTAACTCCAGCGTTGTTACCACTTGTACCAATGTTACCATTAGCAGCTTCGATGATGCCATTACCAGCCCCAGCATGGCCAGTACCCATTCCAGTGTTCCCATTGCCCACAGTGTTGGGAATGACCACAGTTGGCCCAGAGTTGTCAGCCCGGGGAGTCTCAACGTGAGGCGGGTTGGTAGTTTCACCTCCATGCAAAACCCCATTGGTGTCAACGCGTGCAATCAAGGGCTGCACGAGAGTTCTGAGTTGCTCTTGCCCACTGGAAACCACCTGCATAATATCCATGAACTGAGACATCCTCTCCCTGAACTATTGCATTTCAGCTTGAACTTGCTTCATTGCTCTGAGTTGGTTAGCTCAGGTGGAGTAACGGTGAATGGGTTTGCAATCAATCCTGAAATGCAGCTATTAATAACACAAGGGATTAGGTAAATAAGTCCAAGGTACCTGTTATGCAAAATGATATGCAAATGCAGACATGTGTCTGTGCCTTAGGAGAGATTCCCCCCTGATTCTAGTTCCAGAATAATAGTGAGACAGAATAAGAAGCCAATCACGGAGATGAATCAATATCTGATATATATATATATATATATATATATATATATATATATATATATATATATATATATATATATATATATATATATATATATATATATATATATATATATATATATATATATATATATATATATATATATATATATATATATATATATATATATATATATATATATATATATATATATATATATATATATATATATATATATATATATATATATATATATATATATATATATATATATATATATATATATATATATATATATATATATATATATATATATATATATATATATATATATATATATATATATATATATATATATATATATATATATATATATATATATATATATATATATATATATATATATATATATATATATATATATATATATATATATATATATATATATATATATATATGAAGAGCCCACATAGGCAGCATACAGGAGTAACTGAGTACAACTGAATCGGTAATGGAGTGACCTCAGCCAACAAGCCTGGTGATGGTCAACAATACAACAGTGAGCAAAAGCTATAAAGAAATACAAAAGAAATCAAATGCGGATGCGGGCACGAAAATCTTCTAATAGTTCCTTTGTCTCTGGGTGATCAGACCTGGTAAGCAACCCTCGAATAAGCAGATCTCTCTGTCTGACGGTGCTCTGGATATCTTTAACAAAGTCTTCCTAGGTTGCTTCTCCGAAGCAATCTTCCAACTTGTGTTTCTTGGAATCATCCCTCAGTTTTCACTCCTTCAGGTTTGCCACAACTTCTTTCAACTTGCGTTCAGCGTTACGTCTGAGTAATGCTTCAGCTTCAATCTTTTCATGCTAGGCCTCAAGCTGAATTGTCAGTTTGACAATCTGCTGCTTTAGCTTCTCTTCCCACTCCTTGTGATTGGTCAAAGTAGCATTCCATATTGCCTCGAATTTGGAGATCTTCAGATATGCTCTGTCCAAGTGTTGCTTCTTGGTGGCGAGAACACTATTAACAACTTTGAAATCTAACCCCAGACGTTCTCGAGTATCAGTCTCTTTGGTTAAGCTGGCACCCAGATGGTTTATCAACTCGGTCTGCTTCTTGCAGGAATACACAACTTCACTCTTCTCGCTCCGGAGTTGAGCAATTTCTTTCTCTAGCTCTTCGTTGGCTTTCCTTAATTCTTCCTTTTCTTGCTGCACCTGGTTGTATTTCTGAATGTCAACCGTAGTGGGCTTCTCAATCTCCGGAGGATATAATGGTCTAGCAGCAGGATAAGGCATTAGAAACTTTGTGGCTCGCTCACGAATCCAAACCAGATATGGCTCAAAGGCTTTGTTGTTGCTCTTCCCCAACATTGCTTTACCTTTCCTACGAAGATTTTTCCAAGCATGCTCAAGCTTAACCAATGCATCACCACCCAACAGCCCGGTGAGATACAGAGATTCCTGTATCTCATCTTCTTTGGGAGCCTCCTTCAATGCATAACCGAACTGCCTGATCAACAAAGATGGGTTGTAATTGATACACCCTTTTCTCCCAATCAGAGGAACATTGGGAAAACCACTGCCGCTGTAGACGAGTTCTGTACCCAACGCATCCCTGTCGAACCAAGTGATATTCTCTGCAGCTAAACCCATTAGACACTCATGCCAATATAAAGTACCCACAGAAGAGACAAAAGGACCTGCTTTAGGCATGTGGTTGGCAAACCATTTGTATAGCAAGGGAACACAACAATACACAACTTTCCCTCTCTGGTTTTCGTTCTTATAATGGATAGAGTGGTAAACGTCTCCATGAAGAGTGGGTACCAGATTCTCTGAGGCGAGAATGTGGAAAGCGTCGACATCCACGAAGTCTGGAAAGTTAGGAAACAGTATGATGCCATATATGCAAAGAGCTAAAATGGCGTTGAACACGATCCAACGGACCTTCTTGGAAAACTTCTGAGCCTTCTCTACTAGGAAAGATAGAGGAAAACCATACATCCCATCCTGTCGAGTCACTCCTCCTTTTAACTCAGACTCATCCAAATGTATCACCACAACAACAAGATCATCTAGATTAGGCTTAGTGTCAACATGATAATAGGGCATTTGATCTTTGATGGGAATGCCTAGCAAGTCTAAGTATTCTTCTAGGGTGGATGCTAGAACATAATCTGGAAATACAAAGCATCTCAACGGAGCATCATAGAACTGCAGCAGAGTATACAGGCCACTAATCTCGTGTGTGGAAGGCTTGCAAACATATCTCAACAACCTCCCATATGATTTCCTAAAGTCTGTTACTGAACCATCAGCCAGGGCAATCAACTTCAATATGGGACCAATGTCTGGAGTGGGAAATTTGTATGCTATTGTCCTCTTCAAAGTCTCCATATTAGCAATAAGGAACAACCACTAGAATTGGGGGAGAAATATGCACTTGCAACACAGACACACGTTAATGAAATGCGGATGAGAATGCAAAAAATGCAAAAATGCAAACATGTGGCAGGAGATCAAGATGGTTGTGCTGTTGGTTGAAGGACCGAAGTTTTGCTTCGGCGAGAATATAACACAACTCTTATATTTAGGACCCACTGATACCAATGTCACTGATTCAAACTGTCAAGAGAAAACCAGGTTGTCTGAAAGTCAAGGTTTCCTGCATAACCCAGTCCCACTCACATGTATGGACCTAAACCACTGATAAAGGTACGACATCCTATGCGTTCATCAGCGTCACTGACTTTCGAGAAATGATGATACGTTCACCATTTCTGGTTTGGCATCATCCTCTCCCGAAGAGGCCTCACTTAGCTAAATCACAAATGATCGGTCCCTAGAGTCGACAATCCTCATATTCAAAACCCTCTCAAGTCCAAAGGACCGATAGGGAAATCATCAAAGAGAATCTCGTCTGAGTGTGCGAGCAAAGCAAGTAAGTCCACCACTAATCCACTTCTAGTGTTGTGTTTGTACTCAAGCCTGGGTCTGGCTTATCACTCATCAGAATCAGTCCCCTCCCATAACAGCACAATAATGATATAATATAATGCTGAAAAATAAAATGCGGGAAAATAAAGTGCAGAAGTAAATAAAGTACAATATGTGTGTACAAACCCAAAAAGGTAAACAAACAAGCGCTAGAATTGACTCGCATAGGGGATGAGAAACGATCCCAGCAGAGTCGCCAGCGTCGCTACTGCGAAAAAGAGGTGCCGACAAAGACAGAAGAGTCGCCACCTATCGTTATTTATCCCAAAGAAGGGAAAGGAAACGATCAGGAAAAACCTAGCAAAAAAGGGATAAGATCGGTCGTCGCAACCAAATCTCTGGGTTCGGGAGTCGGTTACGCAAGGGGAAGGTATTAGCACCCCTCACGTCCGTTGTACTCAACGGGACCACGCTTGTTTGTTTATCTGACGGGTTGTTTATCTATCTACCTATCAAGGCTGGTTTAAAAGGAAAAGAAAAGAGAAAAAGTGACTCGACAAAGCATCGCTGCTCTGAGCCTACGTATTCCCTCGTGCAATGGGAAAGTCAGAGTCAACGTAGTTCGGCTAACTACGGGTGATGGGGGAAGGTTGCTCGCCAAGATATTGCATCTTGTGCCTACATACTCTCAACAGGTATGAGAGATCAGAGCAAACGTAGTTCGGCATAAAATGAAACACAGGTTTGTTCAATTGTTTTTACCCGAGTAAAGTTAACAAAACAGTTCTAGCAGTTTGGTGTATGCAGCTCGCTCGTTGGAGACTTATGCGTTACTGTTTGCGGTAGAACTGAGAGTTAACAACACTCTTTTATCTGAAAATGTTTTCCTGATTAAAGGAGCCCCAAAGGGCAAAAAGTGGTTTGAATGTTTTTGCGTCTTTTACGAGAAGAAGTGTTTTTTATGAATGTTTGTAATTCATATTGCACTAGAGACTATGACTTAGGAGTGAATGCGTCGCATATCGCCCAAAGGACGTATACTAAACACTCTAGACGATTGAGAGGAGACCGCTCAATTATCATTTTCCAAGTGGCTTAAGGCTCGTAGCGTACAATACGAACTTGCCTTTATTAAATGTTTTATTGTTGTTTGAAGGTAAGAAAGTGAAAGGGCTCTACAGGGGAAATTATCAAGCATCCTACTGTTGTCATACAATATGGTCCTAATATTGAGTTTGAAGGGGAATCTATCATATATGTTATCATTCATGGATTCATCCTAATGTCTATCATCACTATCCTTATCAAAGGAAGTGAGAGTCCTAAGGGAACATGCAAAGGGGAAAAAGAAACACAGTTATCAAGCAGGTGAAACATAAAGTAATTGGATGCAGATGCAATGCAACAATACAAGCAAAGGGAGACATGCTCAACCATAGATGCAAACATGGTATGCAAACAGAAATGCATAGAAAAACACACAAGCAAAGGGAGGCACCCCTCAACCTTTAATGCAAACATGACAGGTATGAAAGCAGAGAAACAATCAAGCAAAGGGAGACAAGCTCAACCTTTAATGCAAACATGCACCTAAACAAAAGTATTCTACTCATGCAACTCTATCCTAATGCAACACAGCAAGCAGGAAAACGAGGAGAGGGGTAAACAAGATGAGCAACAAGGAAATCATCCCAAGGCTACATCAGGTTCATATGTGTATCAACACAAGAGTCCATCCCAGGTTCAAGCTCTTTGTGGAATGCACATAATTCAACCAAAGGAAGAATTAGGCTCTCACAAGAGGGATCCTAAGAATGTAGGACAGATGAGAATGGTGGAGCCTAGTTGTCAATCTAAGGTATCTGGTTAGTGTGTATCAACACAGGATGTCCATCAAAGGCTCAAACTTCTCATGGAATGCACATAATTCAACCAAAGGAAGAATTAGGCTCTCACGAGAAGGATCCTAATCATGAAGGACTTGGAGAAGGAAGACAGTGTAAACCAAAGGAATACACTATGCCATTGAATTTCCATCCAAGGCTTAACCTCTTGAGGAATGCACAGAATTCAACCAAAGGAAGAATTAGGCTCTTACAAGAGGGATCCTAATCAGGACTTGGAGTGGGAAGATAGTGTAAACTAAGGGAATACACTATGCCATTGAATGTCCATCCAAGGCTCAACCTCTTGAGGAATGCATAAAATTCAACCAAATAAAGAGTTAGGCTCTCATAATAGGGATCCTAATCAAGACTTGGAGTGGGAAGATAGTGTAAACCAAGGGAATACACTATGCCATTGAATGTCCATCCAAGGCTCAACCTCTTGAGGAATGCACAAAATTCAACCAAAGGAAGAATTAGGCTCTCACAAGAGGGATCCTAATCAGGACTTGGAATGTTAAGATGGAAGGAACAAGGCAAAACCAAGCACATGAACCACATAAGGAGGGGCAACCATTCACAAAAGCTTCTAAAGAAAACCTACAAGCAAAGCTCTAAAGGACATATATATTAAGGGAGCTAATGACCTATTAAAGGCTTGAGAACTACCCTACAAAGGCCTCAACCTAGGTACTAAGGGTTCATGTAATGATTGAATGCTTGAGGTTTGCTAAAAGTTAATTTAAAGGCAAAACTATGAGAAGGTCATGTGTAGGACACACTAAAAATAGCCATAAGGTAAAATCTAATAGAAATAGGAAATCACTCCTAAACAATCTAAGAAAAATTCTAAAGATCATTTAAGGTCTTAAGAGTCTAGGGATAAAATCTTGGATCAAAATTCTAATCCTAAGAGCATTTACAGGGAGCAACATCCTAAGGTGTGCTATGGAAGGTGTAAATGGGAAGGCTCTAAGAATGTGCTTCAAAACCTATTCAAAAGGTATCTAAACAAATACAAGAAAATAATACAATATTATTCAATGTATGAAAAATCATCATAAAAAAATCAGGCATTTATTTGGATTATTGAAGAAGAAAGAAAATCACAAAGATAATATGTCCATTTCACATTTATTAAAAACACATAATATGAGAAATATAAAATTAAATGGAAAAAAGAATTAAAATTGCAATTAAAAATACATAAAATTAAAAGACATGCCAAACTACCTACATGAATTTTTCTAGGATTTATTGAGTCAATTATCAATTTTAAATGAATTAAAAATGAAATAGAAAATAAAATGTGAAATAAGAAAATAAAATGAAAGGGAAAAAGGCTGGGGGTGCAGTTATTAAGGCTTCACGTTGTAATTGGTTTGGGCCAGTAGGAGGGAGGTGTAAAGAGTAAGCTGGGCCCAGGTCTGTTCTCACTTAAATGATACGCTGAGTTTCATACGCGTTAAGTGTGGCAAGTTAAAGGATGGTACACGGTGAGTCTTAATCCTAACCTTACAAGGCAAAAGTAATCTGATCCAATGAATATCATGCTGCCACGCAAGCAAGTCCACGGTCAACCTTCTGAAACTCGTTCTCACACGTTAGATCAACCTACTAAGTCACAAGATCTAATGGACATGCTTTAAACTGAGATTTTAAAATTAAACGGAGGGAAACTGTACACACGAGCCAAACGGTGGATGGGAGGATTTGCAGACGGCGGCCGGCGCAACGCCGGTCATCTTCTTTGTTGGATCGCTACAGTGTCATACTCAAAACTCCACCAAACTTCATGATTTTTTAGCCTAAAGTGATCTCCATTCCATGTTGATCATGAATCTAGCAATTGTTTTTGTTTTTGAAGCCTAAATCACCTAAAACGCAAGCTTGCAAGATTTGGAGCTCTGTTAAGAATTATTGCAAACGGCCATGAAAACTATCCTAAATTCATCTATGAGCCTAGGGGAGTGTAAATCTATAAAAAATGGCGTGCAAGGGGATTAAGAACAGAGAGTATTGGTGAGAAATAAATTACCTATTGGAGCACCTCCAATGGGCTTTCAGATGAAGCTCAAACTTGTGGAAAATGTGCAGAATCCTTCACTGATCATCAATGGAGCTTCTGCAATCCTTGATTTGGCTTGAAAGTGGCTTAATCTTCAAACTCGAATTTCAATTTTGCTCCACTTTCTTCTAACCGAATTCTGTTATGATTGGCTCCAAAATCCGTTTTATCTGTTAGGAATCATCAAGGAGATTATATACAATGGATTTTGATCAATTTCAGGCCCAATAGAAGCTCATGGGAGTCCAATTGAATTTTCACTTTTTCTCACTTGGAGCTTTATCGTTTTGATGAAAACAGAGCTTGAATCCTTCTAACTTGGTTCATTTCACTTGCTTGAGGTGTAAGGAATATGTATGGCTGAGATTGAAGCCTTGGAAATGCATCAATGGTTGATTTGAGTTATGTTACTTCAAAGTGAAGTAACCTTGAATTTGACCATGGAAATGAACTCAAACTTGATTTGTAATATTCCCATTGTTCTTAAAACATTATTTGGACTCAAAAAAAGCACAAATATGACATGAATTGGTTTAAATAGCATTAAATCCAAACTAGCCCTTTTCAAGTTTCCTTTCATGAAATATTCTTCATGAATTCTTCAATCCAAGCCATATCAATGAATCCTTGAGGTTTGGTTGACCAAATTATCCTATTTTTAGCAACTTTCAAGTTGGAAATATTTTCATTTGAAGTATGCAAAGTGGTGAAATTAACCTATAATGAAAATGACCTGTAATCTTACTTTCCCAAAATACCCTTGCCTTGCAGGCTTCATATCTTGAGTTCTACAAATCCAAATAAGGACTTCTAGTACTCTTTGGAAAGCTAAGATCATGAGGAATAACTTTCCTGTTTGGGTCAACGATAGGAGAGACATCCAACTAGGTCAAAAATGTCTTGGAAGTTGGTTGACTTTCAAGTACCAAAATCACATTCATCGGATGACCTGTAACTTGTCTGCTTCATAACTTGAGTTCTATAAATCTAATCAACGACTTCTAGTACTCAAAAGAAAGCTAAGAATATGATCTACAAGTCTTATGTGGATGTCAAGATGAAATGAAACTTGTATCTTGAGTTATGTGGTCTTGAAGTTAGGCACTAAAGTAGGGGATTTTACACTATCAAAGCTTAGAAACCCTAGCTTAATAACTTCTCACACTCTTGAATATTGATGAATTGATCTTGAAATGATATATGACATGTCTAAAAACAACATTCCATGATCATAGTTTCTTGGAATTGAGTCTTAATCTCCTCAAGACTCACAGCTAACTGAGGGTTGACCAGGTGAAAACCCTAATTGCACCAATCTTGATTGTGGCCTCTTGTACTTTGCATAATGGCTTATTCAAACTCCATAGTGGCTATCAAGACATCCCATGAGATTTCATAATGCTTTACACCCACATCCATGGATTCAAAACCATCTGCTGAGCTTTTCATGGCCTCCAAGATTGGAGGTGAACCACATACATTCATCTGCTCTTTGACCTTTCTGATGGTGATGATAAACTCTTGAATAACTTGAATACAACCTCTTGATTAGGCTTGGGCTTTGATAACCTCTTCTTGATGAGCACACCCCCCTTGATCCCCAGTGAATGGATAATGATATGCATAATGATGCATTGCTATGCTATGCTATGCTGATGCTATATGAATGCAATGAAACAAAAGCCAGGTAAAGCAAAAGGTTAGGCAAATTTTGGGGTGCAACAGTTCAAAGATAGTTCACCTTCAGCAGACAGTAGCAGATCTTACTTTACAGGTTCAGATTTCGGATATGACCCATGCCACTGAGACAGACGTCCTATATCAGGAAATCTCAGATTTACACAGAGAGCTGCATTCACTCCGTCACCCAAATCAGTCAGACGAGCAACCACCTCCATGATGACACTATTTCACTGCTTTCAGTATTTATTTTATTTCCTTTTGCATTTACTAACTTATCGCATTTCCAATTATGTTTTTTTTCATGACATTATATCATACCATTTATATTTATAATGCTTGCTATGTCATTTAACTTTTTTTCTTCAATTTTTATGTTTTCTGTTCTATTATGTCGATAAAAATATTTATATGTACGTGCATATATATATATATATATATATATATATATATATATATATATATATATATATATATATATATATATATATATATATATATATATATATATATATATATATATATATATATATATATATATATATATATATATATATATATATATATATATATATATATATATATATATATATATATATATATATATATATATATATATATATATATATATATATATATATATATATATATATATATATATATATATATATATATATATATATATATATATATATATATATATATATATATATATATATATATATATATATATATGAAAGAAAAAATTAGTGTGCCAGGTTGGATGATTTCTACTGCAACACACCCCCGAAAAAAAAATAAGGAGGAGAACCAAGGCCCAAAACAAAACACCAAAAATCCGGCCCAACTACCTTTTCAAAGGGTGGCGCCCGCCATATAGTCCATGGCGCCCGCCACGGGGTCTGGACTATATGCGGGGCAGAAGTTAGGACACCACCATTTTTGCTCCCAAAAACCTCTAAAACCCATTTTTGGCTACACGAAAATCCTCCCCAAGTCACCAAAAGTTCACAAATTTATCTTCCACTCACCAAACCATTAACCATTCCAACATCCATCTTTCATTTCCCTCACCAAAATCCATCCAAAATCCCATCTTTACAAAACTCAAAAAGTACTCATTCTTCATCTTCCTCAACCTCCAACATTCATCCATGGAGCACCATGGCTATGTTTTGCGTCAAGGAAAACCCGGGGAAAGACAACGGAAAATACTCGACAAACTGCGGAACTGAGACATTGCTTCAACAAGGTACGTGGAAGATAACTGCCTTTACTCTTTAGGTATCTATCATAGCGTATATCATTCATTAGACACTCTTAGCCTGCATGAGATTTTTTCCAGGCATGATCCTAATTTTGATCGGCTGACCAGGGAATTCTTGAGTTCTCTGATTTATGTTGTCAGACCCGACACTGCTAGCACAATTGGCACAGTCCAGTTCCGGATGTTTAATGTTGAACATTTGTTTAGTACGAATGAACTTGCGGAAAGGCTTGGATTACCTTTTAGTGCGGGTGCTATTTGTGAGGCACCTCTGGATTCTGAATGGTCTATGGAAGCATTTTCCTTCTGGCACAGGTTGTCGAATTTTAATATTTCATCTTTTGAAGGAATACTTGCTTCCAGGATCCATAACCCAGCCATCCGTGTGTTCCGCTACATGTTAGCATGCGCTATATTTGGTCGGGAGAATCCTAACAAGGTGAATGCCAAAGAATTACTATTTTTGCAAGGTTGCCTCACAAATATGCGATTTAACATAGTTCCATTTATGATAGCCCACATGAATGCCTCTATTAAGAGCACTGGAACCATGCCTCTGAACCTAGATGCCGAGATAGCCACTTTAGAGCCTCTTCCTCCTCGCACAATCAATTTGAAAATTTTGAAAGATATGAAATTGTGCAAAGTCAGGAGAGAAGGAGGCTTCAAGCTTATGATTCATGGGAAGGCTATCCCATCTGTTGTTTTACCCTGCACTAGACGCACCGATGTAACTAATCTGAGAAACTGGACCTATGATTTAAATGCTCCACCCATTACAGGTCCAATACCCCCTAATATTCTTGTTGGCGAAGGCGCTGATACTGATGACGAGTATGATCGACGAGAGCAATCTCCCGATCACCCTTTACCGCCTCGCCACACATCACAGACACACACTGCACCGTCTTCCTCTTACCATTCTGCAGGTACCGCACCCAGCTTTTATATATCTGAGCAGATGTGGCAAACACAACTAGCCAGAGAGGAAAGACGCGACAATTTGCTCAACACCATTTCGCAGCAACTGTCTGAGAATATGAGATTCATGCAAGAGTCTCAGCAGCAGATGAGTCAGTCCATACAAAGCATTATGCAATCTCAAGTTGCTCTAACCACCCGATTCGACGCTTTCGAAGCTTCTCAGACCGATCGCCGTCGCAGCAGATCCCACTGCCCCAGGTACTCCGAGCACGCTGCTGACAACACCGGTAGTATGCCCTAGTGTCATACCCCAAATTTGTCCTACCTTTTTGAAAATTTTCATTTGCCCGACTTTGTTTTTAATTTACCTCGCTTATACAGCGTAGCGTATTTTTCAGCAAAAACAGGCATTTTCGCTTTTTTAGCCCAATAAGGGTATGCCACGTGGCATTTGTTTTTTTATATGTATACCTTTTTTTTATATAATTTCATTTTTCTCGTGATAGGTTAATATAATGTTTTCATTTTTTAATTAGTTTTGAATTAGAAATTAGGATTTAAATTTAAATTTTTTAATTAAATAGATTTAATTTAGAGCTTAATTATAATTTAGAAATTTTAAAAAAAATATAGAAAAAAATAGAGTTAGAATTTAATTAGGATTTATTTTAAAAAAAATCAGATTAGATTTTAATTATTTAGTTTAGATTTAAAATTGTAATTAATAATTAGAATTAAATTAAATAGGAAAATATATTTATTAATTTAGTTTATTATTTAAGGTTATTTAAAGAAAAATAGAAAATAGATTTAATTAACTTAGTTTATTATTCAGAAAAATTAAAAGAAAAAAATAAAATAAAAAGAAATTGAAGGACACGGTGGATTTTTTTTCTTCGTTCAGATTTGTGGATAGTGTATATAAGGGACACTGTTCACCATACCCTAGAGTTAAGGATACTGTTCACAAAACCCTAAAGAATAACGGCCGCCCCTAATTCTGAAGGGGCAACCCTAAAAAAAATCCATCCCCAATTCATCCCCAAAAAACCCTAATTCATCCCTCTCCTAAATCGGCGCCGCAACCACCCACCCTCTCATCTCCGCCACCGTTCAACCCTCCGTCTTCATCATTATCACTTTTACCCTTCAAACCTCTCCTCCAACCCACCTTCTTCTTCATCCATCTGATTCAAAGCTTCAACAGAAAAACGCTTGTTCAAATACCAGTGTGGTTTGCTCATTCTCCTCCAACTCACGCAATGGTAGCAGCGACTCGATGGTGATTGAAATAAGGGCTAACAACAGCGGTCACGATTTAAGACCACAAACAACACTTCAATCATCATAATCAATTTCCCCACGATAATCATAGTGCCCAACAGGGTCGATTTCCTCCTCAACAGGCTTGGAACCCTCAAAATCGACCACCACCCCAACCAATTTCAAAACCCTAACAACCAATTCAAAACCTTAATCAATTGAACGAACGAGGTCCTGTTCAAGAACAAGCTCCGCCTCCTTCAATTGTTGACTTGACACGTTTTTACAGTGAGGGGAAGGTTAAAGAGGCGCTTGAGTTGATGAAAAAGGTGTCAAAGCTGATGCCAATTGCTTTGAGCTTCTGTTTGATTTGTGCGGTAAGTCGAAGTCTGTCGAGGATGCTAAGAAAGCCCATGATTACTTTTTGCAATCTACTTTTAGGAGTGATTTCAAGTTGCATAACAAGGTGATTGAGATGTTTGGGAATTGTAAAAGTATGACTGATGCACGAAGAGTGTTTGATCATATGCCCAACAGAAATATGGATTCTTGGCATATGATGATTCAGGTTATAACATTTCCAAGTTTCGATTATGCGAGCTCTTGGTGATTTTCCTTGGTGTTAAGGTTCATGCTTGTGTTGGTGGGACAAGTGTTCGGGAGGATCAGCGCATTCTCCAAGTCGGTGTTCACACTGTTGTTGGTACTCCGGGGCGTGTGTTCGACATGTTGCGAAGGCAGTCCCTTCGCTCTGATTGCATCAAGATGTTTGTTTTGGACGAAGCTGATGAAATGCTTTCACGTGGTTTCAAGGATCAGATCTATGATATCTTCCAGTTGCTACCTGGCAAAATTCAGGTTGGAGTATTCTCTGCAACAATGCCACCTGAAGCTCTTGAGATTACTAGGAAGTTCATGAACAAGCCAGTGAGAATTCTGGTGAAACGTGACGAGCTGACCCTTGAGGGTATCAAGCAGTTTTACGTCAATGTCGATAAGGAAGAATGGAAGCTAGAGACACTATGCGATCTCTACGAGACACTGGCCATCACTCAGAGTGTCATTTTTGTTAACACAAGGCGCAAAGTTGACTGGCTCACTGACAAGATGCGAAGCAGAGATCATACATTCTCGGCAACTCACGGTGACATGGACCAGAACACTAGGGATATCATCATGCGTGAGTTTCGGTCTGGCTCTTCTCGTGTTCTCATTACCACTGACCTCCTGGCCCGTGGTATTGATGTGCAGCAAGTGTCTTTGGTCATCAACTATGATCTCCCAACTCAACCTGAAAACTATCTCCACCGCATTGGTCGTAGTGGGCGATTTGGAAGAAAAGGCGTTTCGATAAACTTTGTGACATTTGATGATGCTAGAATGCTGGCTGATATCCAGAAATTTTACAATGTGACTATAGAGGAGCTGCCATCAAATGTTGCTGACTTGCTCCGATGAGCTGCGACCACCGAGCGAGGATCAAAGCTGCATCTCAACCGTGACGCGACGGTCAACTCAATGGTCTGGCTCGTTTTAAGCAACAATGTTTTGCATCTCGCAACTCAAGTAAACCGCACTTGGTCGAGAGATGATGTGCATCACTCTATTCACGCTCGCGGCATCGCGGATACGTTTCCCAGCAACAGTATTTGAAGATGAAGCCCACTGCCGCTAGATTGAAGAAACCCGACACTGTATCAAAGCTTGTTTTGGAAGAAGTAATTGGATTGACAACTAAAAATGGGAATGGGTTAGCTTCAAATTCATCTAGTTCCAAATGTGCTTATTCGGCAGGTTGTGTGGTGGTGATTCTTGATGTGAATTCCGGTACTCAATCGCATCTCATTGCGTCTGATAGATTGCAACCAAAGCCTTTGAGATGTGTTGCTTTGTCACGAGATGGCCGCTTTGTTGCAGCTGGAGAGACAGGAAACCAGTCCTCGGTACTAGTTCGGGATTCTTCTACTTTATCTGTTGTCTCTGAGTTGAAAGGGCATCTAAATGGAGTTACATGCATCTGTTTCTCACCAAATGGTAAACATCTGGTATCTGTCGGGGTTTATATTTATCTTTGGGACTGGCGGAGTGGTCACCTGATAACTAAGCTTCAAGCAACTTCATCTTCTTCTACTGTCTCAAGTGTTAGCTTCATATTAGATGCAAAATTTATTGTTACTGCTGGTAGAAAGCACTTGAAATTCTGGACTCTTGAATCATCTAGGAAAGCTCAACAAAATGGAGGGATGCGCAAGACAGTTAAGACTGCATCATTAACAATACATGAAAAGATTTCCAATCTACCAATTCAGAAAGAATGTTCGTTTACATCTGTTGTTTCTTCTGTGTGGACCAATAGCAGCGATGATAATCGCAAACAAGCTGGTCAATTATTTTCTATGTATACGTTGACTGATTCAGGCATTTTATACCTTATTCATTCTGGGCTGTCAGTCAAAAAGTCTGTTATCCTGAAGGTTCAAAAAGCTTTTGCATTATCAATATCGGGAAAACTAATTGCCTGTGCATGCAATAATGGAACAATCCTATTATATACTCCCGAGTCTCTAGAATACGCTGGATGTGTATTATATTCAAAGGCCAAGAAGTTTTATGAAGAAGATAACACCAATTACCATGCCATATTTCCTGAACAGAATTTCCAACAGTTACCTGCACTGCCTGATGCAGTTGCATGTCAGTTTTCATCCTCAGAAAAGCTGGTGGTTATTTACAGCGATCATAGCCTCTACATCTGGGACATCCATGATGTGAATCAGGCCACAAAGTGTTATGTGCTTGTTTCACATTCCTCATGCATTTGGGATATCAAGAATCTATGTTGTGAAAACATGCACGATCCATCTCTTGTATGCACCGCTAAAGGTTGTTTGGGAGGGATTTCTTTTGCAACATGCTCTACTGATGGTTGTCGACGACATTAACTTCGATTCTACGTCCAATAAATCCACTAGTTTGTTGTTCAAACTATAGAAGCCCTTGAAATTGTTGTACAACACAACATCTGCAAAATCCAACATGGTTACGACTTCACCGCAACGCCGAGAACGACTATGTGCTAGTTACTGATGTTGCTATCATTCTAGGTGCTGCTGCTATAGACTTAAGTTGGATAGCAGGTGGATTTGGTTTATTACCTTGAGCGCATGACTCTGACTCAACGGTAACAACAATAATAACAACGCCGGAAGAAATAATAACTTGTTGGATGCTCGTGCTGCTGTCGTAATTGCATACTCGACGGAGCTACTTTTCCTTCAACAAAAAAATTCCAAATCATCCAGCAGCAGCTACTGTCACTTGTGGCAGACTCACGACCAATTACAACAACAACATTGAAGCATTCAAAAACAAGCTCAGCAAACTTCTCAATCTGCAGGTCGAAGTTTCGGAGATGTAACTTCAACAGCTACAGGGCAAGATAATGAACAAAGTTGCGACAACATCGGCGAGTGAACGACACAACAAGCACCAGCAGTTGTGGCTCAGTTTCAGCAACAACATTGGTTCTGTTTCTCGCACACTTACGACGCCGACACCAACATGAGGGCACGTCTCACTTGGGACATCAGTGGACATTGGAGAGGCTAGGTTGTTATGTGCTTGATTCGCGTTGCCGATTCCATGCGTGTCCTGCTGCCGCTGTAGTTTTCAGACCATGAGGTCGCTGTAATTTTCTGAAGAGTAGGAAGACTCCGACAATATTGATACGGTAACAACAAGATTTCATCGGTTGCAGCCCCGCACTTGGTAACATTTCGAACTGAAAACATTGTAAATACAAACTTATTTAGCATTCTGAGTTGTGTTTTGTTCCCTGTTTCTGCTCCACATCCATGATTTGTTTGCATTCTGTTTCAAGTTATGATTCCCTAAAGCTGTAATTTATTTAGGTGCACTGATATTGGTAGGATGCAGTATGTTTGGTATTAATGATGTGATGGAATTCTTACACTATATTGGTTGTATTTTGGTTGTTGTTTTCAACTAGAATTTGGAATGAATTACATATATGCTTATTATAACATGTTTATTTGAAGCAGACCCGACTAATCATTTCCTTTCCCATGATATTCATGTTAATAGAGCAGTTGTTGCTTAAGTGTTTATATATTTGCATCTAGTAGGTATCTTAGATTCCTTTTGTTTCGGTTACGCTGAGTTAATGTGATGCCGTCGAATTTTATGTGCTTCGATTGTGCGACAAGTTCTTATGTTGCAGCTATAGTTAAACATTGTTGCTGCCTGCGGTTGCAGTTTGTTTTATGTTTTGTATAAACTGAAGATTTTGTCTTGGCTGTAGAGTATTCTTGAACATATGTTATTAATCATTGATGCAAGGTTTAGATGGCAATGCTGTAGATTTTGTACGTTGCTTTCGACATGGTTCTGTTGATTTATGTGGGCCTTTATCATGTTAGCTCTGGTTCGATACATTCCAGTCTCAGATTTTATTGGCTTTGTTATTCTATTGAATGTTTGAAATATGTTGGTGGTAATTCAATGGCTTTTTCTCGTGTTGACTTCGAATGATGTGTACAGTGTTGAAGATGATTAAGAGAGGATGTGGTTTATCTCTGTGTGATGATAGCAGTAGAATTTGATGTCGTGTTTGCAGTAAATTTCATTTCATGATAATTGGATGTGTTATATTTTCCCTTCCATGAGGCTTCTCCATTTGTCTACTGTTGGCCATGCGTGCTAGTTTGTGGGATAGAAATTATAACTATAATGTTAATTATTTGCTAAGTATTATATTGGTATTAGTTGTGATAAATATTCTAGTGTGTTTAGATTATATGTTGGATTCTAATGATACAAATAAACTTGTCAATATTGCAAGTAAGTTGAGGCTCATAATGTGACCTTGGGTGTTTAGAAAATAATTAAAAGTTACATATTTGGGGCTAAGAATAAGTAATGACTAATGATAATATTATCTAAGATTCGGATTATTATTTTCATATTTTATTAACCTTGTTTTTGACTTTTTTTTGTTAATATCAAAATTTTATAGTCCTAATTAAATTTTAAATATTTTAATTCAATTTATTTTCAAATTATTTTAATTAAATCACGAAAGTAGCGGGCTCTTGGGGTTTAGCACTCCTTGGGTTCTTGGACAACTGCTCTCGAGGCGTACGCCCTTGAGTTGTGGTTGTTCCGTCTTTCGGTTTCCAAAATGTTTTTCATTCAATTTAATTGAAATTTTTAAAAGATATTTTTAAATAATTTTTATTAATTAAATATTTTTATAAGGAATTTTAATTATTCCTTCTTTTAAAAAATATATTTCACAAATTATTCTCAAATAATATTTTAAATATTAATTCTTTAGAAAATTGTACTTTATTAAATAAGTTAAAATCATTTTAGGATACTAAATTTTTTTTTCAAAATAATTAATTATGATTAATTTTTTTATAAGCAATTGATTAATTAATTTTTGAAAATTAAAACTATTTTTCTTAATTGAATCAAACTATTTTTTTTAAATAAATTTCAAAAAACAATTAAATTCTTGGATCTCGCCTTCCTTGAATTTTTTTTTAAGCAACCGCTCTCGAGGTGCACACCTCGAGTTGTGACCCTTTCGATCTTATTTTCTAAAATACATAGCACGCCTAGTCTGAGAACGCTAATATTTTCAACTTATTTTCATAATTAAATCACGAAAGAGTCGAATTCTTGGAGTCACGCATTCCTCGAATTCGAGAATGACTACCATTGAGGCGTACGCCTTGAATGGCGTGCCGTTCAAACTTTCGTTTCTAAAATACCTCCTTTAATTATTTGTCCATGCTTTCACTTTCCGACAAACATATTTTATAGTTAATTGGATAAAAAAAGATTGTCGTCGGGATCTAGCATTCCAACGATATCCCGACTAATTGATTACGAGGCCGACGTCTCGTTTATCGAGTAGTCGTCATTCCTCTCAAATTTTCAACTCGTATAACTTTGTTCCTCTTCTTCAATTCAAACCCTAATATGCGTCTAAATGGTTCAATTCAAATTATTTTCTTATCTAAATTGCGAAAGAATTGAGTTCTTGGAGTCTCGCATTCCTTGAATTCTTGAGTAACCACTCTTGAGGCGTACACTTTAGGTTGTGGATTACCTGACCTTTCGCCTATAAAACACGTGCCCTAACTATTTGGACAAATACCATAAGTGTCCATTCAAATACAATTTCATAATTAATTGAATGAAAAAGGTGTTGTTGGGATCTAGCATTCCAACGATATCCCGACTAATTGGTTGCGAGACTGACGTCTCGTTTATCGAGTAGTCGTCATTCTCCCCTAAAATATTCAACCCAACTTTCTTCTCTCGCCCCGTGCGATTGAGACCTTCTCAAACATATTTCGTAGAATCTTTCGAATGAAAAAGGTGTCGTTGGAATCTAGCATTCCAATAATGCCCCGATTAATTGATTGCGAGACTGACGTCTCGTTTATCGAGTAGTCGTCATTCTCCCTTAAAATATTCAACCACGTCAAATCTCTTTCTCGCCCCCGTGCGACCATAACCTTAAAACCTAGTCAAATCAATCTTATTTTCCAAAACAAAATACTCAACAAACCAAAACTTCTCAAAACCAATTCCTCGCCCTCGCGCGATCCTTACAACTCAAAACACCTTTTACCAAGAACATTGTTTAGTCCTTTCTTCCGCGCATATGAACTCGTGCTTCAGCCTCCCCTAGCGAGCAGACAAGCCAACGTTTAGCAGTTAGAATGCGACCTAAACACTCGTTCATTTTCAAACCCTTTACCGTAGTTAGCCGAACTACGGCTGCTCTGATTCTTCATTCTCTTTCGAATGTAAGATACGTAGGCACAAGATTGCGATGATCTTGGCGAGCACAATCCCCTCTTTTTCCCGTAGTCCCATGAACTACGAATGCTCTGATTTTCCACTTCTTACAAGTGAAGATACGTAGGCACAAGGGCCCCAATCCTTGGCGAGCACCCTATCTATAAACCACCCATTCCCCCCATAGGAGAAACCTTAGAAGAAAACAAACAAGCGTAGCTAACTTTACTCTCGAATCGATCAAGAGGTTCCCGTTGAGTACAACGGACGTAGAGGGTGCTAATACCTTCCCTCTGCGTAACCGACTCCCGAACCTAGAATATTGGTTGCGATGACCATGTTCTTATCTCTTTTAAAGGTTTTATCGATATTTTCCTATTCCATCCTTGGAATGAATAAAGTTCGGTGGCGACTCTGTTTCGAACTGTATTTTCCGCGGCCATCGCGAGGATCGTATTTTTCGAGGTACGACAGATGGCGACTCTGCTGGGGACCCGCATTGCCCTATGCAAGAGAGAGTCAAGCCTAACTTAACTCGATTCGAGAGTACTAACCTTTTTGCTTAACTGTTTTTATTTATGTTTATTTTCTCCTATTGTTTATTTCTTGTTTTCTCTTTCTATCGTATGCTGTTTATTATATCTGCTTGCTGGATTCAGGGATAGCATTGCAAGTAAAGCTCTACACCCGAGCTTTGGAAAAAGAAGAGAGAAAACATAGTTTAGAATTGGTAGTAATTAGTGTTAGTCCCCAAGGACTCGCTCCTTGTGTGCCTAGCATGAAAGCTCCTCCAGAATAGACCTTTTCGTAGATCCTATCGTAACGCAGCTAGCCTGTTACACGGTTTGATTCGTGAAAGGTCCATGACTCTGGGAACCACTCTTAGAACCAATTTCTATATTGGTAGTCGTGTAATGTTAGTCTCCGAGGACCCGCTCCTCGTGTGCCTAGCATGAGGACTCCGCTCAGGAGAGACCCTATCGTACTCTCGTTATAATACAGCTAGCCTGTTGCGTAATGTTGATGCGATTGGTGTCCTTGATCTTGGGAACCTTATCCATCAACATAGAAGCTATCCCGTGAGTGGGTCTGTGGGTACAGAATCTAGAACTTTCCTAGTATAGCCTACCGGTTAGGGTGCTTTGACCTGCTTATGTTATCCTGGATCCTATTTGTGCCTGCATTGCATTTGCATATCATTTCATGTGCATCTCATTTGCATTGCATATTTTCCCAAAACCAAAAAGCTCATCCATCCTTTGTCCATAATCCGCAGTTGATTTCCCGACACCCGTATCGGACTTGAAGCAGCTTTTGGAAGAATCATGAGTTCAGAAGAGCAGAACCAGTTTGCATCAAGAGCAGATGTTGACTTAATGAAGAACCAGTTGGACCAGCTTGTGGAAGCTATGCTAGCCTTTTCAAGGAGAGAAAATAAATCTCAACGACCTATAGTCACTAAGAACGTCATACCTCAGCCTGTGCGGATTCCTGTTGAAGACCAGGTTATACAAGAGCGTCACGTTATTCAGGATGAACATACCTCGTCTCATGATGCTGTCGAATACCATAG
Source organism: Lathyrus sativus (assembly GCA_963859935.3). Lineage (NCBI taxonomy): Eukaryota > Viridiplantae > Streptophyta > Magnoliopsida > Fabales > Fabaceae > Lathyrus > Lathyrus sativus. The sequence continues at coordinate 359,825,402 of OZ012737.1, forward strand.
CTTCGCATTCACTACACCGAATTCCCAAGTGGCAAGCTTGGTTGGGAAGGTTGAACGACCTCAGGATGATGAGTTTGCTGAAAAATGTTGTGTGTTGGAAGAGAAAGTAGAAGCCATGATGGAGCGTGATACTGCTGATCTGAATGCTTTGAATATGTGTTTGGTACCCGGACTTGTGATACCTCCAAAGTTCAAGATGCCAAATTTTGAAAAGTACGAAGGAAATAGCTGTCCGAAGCAACATTTGGTAATGTTTTGCAGAAAGATGACGTTCTATGCTCGCAATGACAAACTTATGATTCACTGTTTCCAAGACATTTTGAGTGGGGCATCTTTAAGTTGGTACATGTAGCTAGAAAGTAGCCATATCCAGTCGTGGTCGGACTTAGCCAACGCCTTTCTGAAACAATACCAATACAATCTTGATGTGGCTCCCAACCGCATGCAGTTGCAAAGCTTATCTCAAGAGGAAAACGAGTCTTTCAGAAGGTATGCTCAGAGATGGAAAGAGGTAGCTGCTCGCGTCCAATCACCACTCTTGGACAGGGAATTGGTTGACATGTTCATAGAGTCTTTGCAAGAACCCTATATGGAAAAGATGATGGGCAATGGGACATCAAACTTCTCTGACTTGGTTTCAGTAGGAGAACGTATCGAGAGTCATCTCAAGAAGGGAAAGTTTCACGACTCCTCGAGCATCCTAGCCAGTGAAAGTGAATCAGCTGTCAGCTCCAAAGAGGAAGAAAAGGATGAGATCAACACGATTTGGGACGCTCCCCATGCTCCATCCTCGGTGCCTTATCTTCAGTACCCAATCATCTCAACTATTCAAAGCCAGCAATCCTATGGGTCTACCTGTGTGACTCCAATCTCTTCACATGGTCAATATCCTCCTGTCAATAGACGTCCGCAACAACGGCGTTACTATAATCAAAGACCAAAGAGACACTTTGATCCATTGCCAATGCCATACAATCACGTGCTACCACGTTTGATTAGTAGTGGACTAATAGTGCCAAAGAGCTTAGATCCTGTGATCCCACCATATCCTCCAGGCTTTGACACCAATGCACGATGTGGCTACCATTCTGGCGCAATGGGGCATTCGACCGAAGATTGCAAACAGTTCAAGAATAAGGTTCAAGATCTGATCGAGTCCAAGCTAATCTCGTTCACGCCTCAAGAACTTCATATCAACATCAAACCGTCATCTGGTCAAGTGAGTTCATCAATTCATGACATGGAAGAAGCTGCAGAGAGTAGATATGAAGAAGGTTATCATGCTGGTCTCGATGAGCAAGAAGGGTAGCTCAGCTGTGATGCAAGAGAGAAAAGCCCAGTTCCTCAATACTGGCAATTTCCATATTGTTTTTACGCATTTGTAGTTTCTTTTCTGTTATAATGCTACTTGCTTTTAGACATTGTTTCTTATTAATGGTATTGTTAATGTGACGATTATGCATGTTTTTGATCAAATCCATTCGTATTCACTCACATTTTCTCACTTATTGCAAAAATCACAAAAAATTTTCACTCCACTTCCTTTATCGCATTTGAGGGAGGATGACGAAAACGAAATACCCATAATTGCTGGTAGTATGCTTTTGGATAAAATCTCGCTAATGATGTACAGGCATTGTTTCGAACCCCCAAACACCGGAGAAATAAGGAGTTAGTCCCTAGTTAACCACTTCGAGCCTAGAAGTAGGAGTTTCCTTCAGATTGCTAAACCCTTACACTCAACCTGGGGCAGGGTAGTTCAAACCCGCACTCGAATCAACAAAGAAAAATCCAAAAGTCATGACGGTCGTTCATCAATGACCAATGACGTGGCAGTCACAAATCCTTCAAAAAAAAAATTCAAAAGCCTGCTAAGTCGAACACCTCAAAAGGAGACTTAGGCAAAAATCAAGGCAATCCTGATGGATCTGACAAACAAAGTTAATCCATGCAAAAGTTAGGGATCAAAAGAAAAATCAAAAGAGGTACTCAAACCCTCTACAAAAACAAAATAAGATTCAGTGGCCACCCAGATCAAGGGGGCACTAACATCCGTCAAAAACCAAAATAAGGTGACTGCCATCCCAGGCAAACCTTGAATCATCAAGTTTACACCGTCAAGCAAGTGCAAAATTAACTGAGCGTAGGTATGGAGATTATCATGAAGAAAGGGTGGGTACAAATCATACTTTGAGCCTAATGTCCTTTGTTTCTATAACCATGAACTAGACCACGATACAACCCTTAAAAGACCTAATTGAGGCGGGATTTTATTCTGAAAGCATATTTACAGCAAGGTTGCGTAACCTGACTCCTCACATGATTGCTAATCACCAGCATTGGTGTCATTATTCTTGCTATATCTTTCGCACCAGATAAATTAGCACTGCATTTGGACTAATAGTCCACTTGTCATACACTGTCACATCATTCTAATAAATGATCCTTTTCAAAACTTGCATGAATGTCGCATTAAAATTACCATTTTTTTAAATGAACAATTTTAAACTGCAAATTAGCACTTGACATAATAGAACTACCAACAAAGTGCAATCAAAGAAGAACTTGATCACTCATTGGTGTTGACCTGAATCGAGACTTTCTCATAACCCTGCGAATATGGGGCAAGTCCTTCTGAGGTTTAAACCGGGGCAAACCACTACAAGGTTCAGACTGGGGCAAGTTCTTCCGAGTTTCAAACAGGGGCATATTGTTGCAAAATTCAGACACTGGGGCAATCATCACGGACCATGTCATGGTATAAATCTTTAAGAAAAATCTTCAAATACCTGGCGGACTGAGGCAGACTAGTTAAACATAGACAATCTCCCTCCTTGCTTTCAAGTTGGTTAAGCAGACTGTGCCAGATGCTAGTAACTGTTGAGTTCACAACAAGTGTCAAAAGCCTTGGGGTAGAGCAAAAGCACGATCAACATGCATTGATTAAGTCGCTACGCTCGCATATTCAACATGCTTTGGTTATGTCGCTACGCTCGACATTTGTAAGCCGTCATGGCACATTGGCTAGAAGTTAAGGTTCTCCCAAGAACGAGTGCACAACTTCTGCAAAGGATCTAACTTGGGGCATCCATAAGCATCTATATCTGTCTTCTGACCATGGCATCGTCAGATACCGATTGTCGGGAAGTCAAATACTTTCACCATTAAAAGTCCAACCCTGCTTGGCATCTCTTAAAGTCCAACCCTGCTTGGCACCCCTCCCACAAGTCCAATTCATATTGGAAACTACCAAATAAAGTCCACTTCTGCTGGCATCCCTTAAAATGACATAAAGTCCATCTGGCTGGCATCATCATAACCAAAAGTCCAACCCTGCTTGGCATATCTCAAAAAGTCCATTTTTATTGGCAACCAAATAAAAATCCACCTTGCTGGCATCATAACCATTAAAAGTCCAACCCCTATTGGCATCTCCTAAAGTCCAATTTGTATTGGCAACCATTAAAGTCCAACCCCGCTTGGCATCTCTTAAAGTCCAATCCTTTATTGGCAACTACCAAAGTCCACCATTGTCGGCACCTCAGTAAAACCAATCTCCTGCTTGCATTCACATATGCATCATATAATTGACATGTATCATACGCATACATAGCACGATCATTTCCTCTTTCAACCCCCGAGTTGATATGTCTTTATTTTCTCGACCCCCGAGTCGATATTTGCCTGTTCCTCCTTCAACCCCCGCGTTGATATTTTGTTTCCTCGACCCCCGAGTCGACATTTACCTTTCTTCAACCCCCACGTTGATATTCACCTTTCTTCAACCCCCGAGTTGATATGTCTTTATTTTCTCGACCTCTGAGTCGATATCTTTGTTATCTTTTTCTCTCGACCCCCGAGTCGATACTTGTCTTTATTTCCTCGACCCCCGAGTCGATATTTGCTATTCTTCTTCAACCCTCAAGCTGACTTGTTGTTCTGATTTATCCTCGACCCCCGAGTCGATAGTATATTTGTTCTTCTCAACCCCCGAGTTGATGTACCGATATACCTCGTAAATCTTTTCACCTCGTTTCACCTAATACCAAAAAAAAAATCTTAAACTAGAAATAAAGCCTTACCAATTTGGTTACCCGGTTGCATTCTCATGCGCATTGCATTCCAATCATTTGCATATACATCTTACATTCCATAGCAGTTGCATCATTTGCATATTTGCGCATCATACAAAGCATTGCATTTTGTCCCCAGCGACATAGCATAACAGGATCCATGATCAGTTCACAAGCATCTTGGCCAGTCCTTCAATCAGAGTCGGCAATATTTCTCTAGACAAAGTTGATACCCCGCACGTCTTCAAAGAATTCTATCCCCAGCAAGTCAGTCTTCAACCATGCAGTTGATAATGACGATTCCCAGCAGTCATTGCTCTGGTAGCTTCCCCAAGCAGAGGTTATCTTAGAGAGTTTATGGAAGATTTCTCCCCTGCAGAGTTTGGACAACGCTTTTCCTCTGACAGGATTTTAGCTCAGCTATTCCTCAGCAAATTTATCACTCGAGATACCGCTTTGGTATCATCGGAGAACCTTATGGGATAAGTGTCGGTTGCGCGAAAATAAGGTGCCAGCAGAACAGAAGAGTCGCCACCTTTCGTTATTTATCCCTCAGAGCGGGAAAGGAAACGATCGGAAAAACCTGACGAATAAGGGTAAGACAAGGTCGTCGCAACCATTGTCTGGGTTCGGGAGTCGGTTACGCAAGGGGAAGGTATTAGCACCCCTCACGTCCGTCGTACTCGACGGGATCCTCGCTTGTTTGTTTACTTGGACGGGTTGGTTATAATCTATCTACCTATCAAGGCTGGCTAAAAAAAGAAAAGAAAAATGACTCGGCAAAGCGTCGCACTTTATGCCTACGTATTCCCGTCTGGAACGAGAAATCAGAGTCAACGTAGTTCGGCTAACTACGGGTGAGGGTGGGGAAGGTTGCTCGCTAGGACATCGCGTCCTATGCCTACGTACTTTCATCTGGTATGAAAGATCAGAGCAAACGTAGTTCGGGAAACTACGGGTTATCTCCTGAAAGAAGTGTTTTTTATTGTGTTTGCGATTTCAACCGCACTAGAGACTATGACCTGAGAGTGAATGCGTCGCATGTCACCCAAAGGGTACCATACTAAACATCCAGACTATGGAAAAGAAACTCTCCCACAATCCTTTCTCAGATAGCTTAAGGCTCGTAACGTACGAAAGAAATCATTCATGATTACTGTATCTTAAACTGTTTTGAGATGAGAAGAGAACAGGCCCAACTAGGAGGGAGACTATCAAGTCCTACTGTTATCATGCCATGGATTCATCCTATGGTTGAGGTTTGAACAGGGAACTCCTAGATGTTGTCATGCATAGGTTTCAACCTAAAAGTCTATCATCAAATCCTCATCAGAGGAAATGAGAGTCCTAAGGGATCATGTCAATGATACACCAAAACAGACAAAAGCGTCAGCTTTAACAGTAAAATGCATGCAATGCAAGTGAGGGAGGAAATGTGTGTGGGGCTTCAGCCTCCACAAGCTCGTCTCGACCTCAAGCCAGTCATGAAATAACAGTAATCATACTGAAACATAAACAACATGCTATCAAGTAAAAACAGTAAACTGTAATCATACAGACAAAAGAAATGAAATGCTATCAAGCAAAATAAACACATGGGCAAGGGAGCTGGGCTCTACCGAATACCCGCAAGCAAAGCCAGACAGTAACAGTACAATCAGATGCACTCATGCTCTTAGACTGAACTTATTCTAAATGTGCTTAGTCTAATGCAGCAGACAAATCAGACAAAACACACAATACATCAAAGAAAACAGAAGAAAGCCTCAGCTCCTCCAGCAGCAACCCAGCCTTCATACTTCAGAGATCACTTGCTTTCCAGGTATCAACCCTACAATATGAGTATCAACTCATCTTCTCCCTTGAGCTTCAGCTCCTTTGATCAGCTCTACCTTCAGGCTTCACTATCTCCAGGGATCTTCAATCATCCCCTTGATCTTCACAGAGTCTTCAGACTTCAATAATCTTCAAGGAATCATCCTCATCAAGGCCTCAGCTTCTATCTTCAATGGCTCTAATGCTCCAGCAAACAAGATTCAGTCAACAAGATGAGGTGAGGATGTTACAGTGCTCACTGACTTCCAAAGGATGCCATTGAGGACTTAACATCAACGGAGAGACTCTCTCAAAGTTCTACCTTATAGGGAAAGGTCACTAATCCCTCCAAAGGAGAGAGGTGAATACCCTTAAGGGACTCTATGTCACAGAGAAGAAAGGAGGTGAACAAGACACTCCTTGTTTATTGAACAAAGTATTCTATCTAGGGCTCTGCCTATGCCCCTATAAACCTATAAACAAAACAACAAAAGCTATGCTAAACTCCTCTACAAGGTCTTCAAAGCTTCCATGATGATCCACAAGGTCTTCAACTCCATCTTCAAAGCTCACACACTCAAAAGAGAAGGAAAGAAAACACAACAATACAACTTATGCCTTTAAGCAACACACATACTATCCATACATTCAAAAATCAATGAAAAATACTAAAACACCATACAATATTCTAGTAAAATTCTAGGGGATTCTATACATACTTACCCTTAACCCATGTATTCCCCATACACTAATTTGGCCTATGAACCCCAAAACAAATTTATTCAAGTCTACCTATACAACCTAAAACCCTAATTAGAGCACCTAAATGTCTAACCATCAAACTACATCAAATTTTAATCTAAAAATCAAGAATTAAATCCTATGGGGAACTATGATTCAATATCTAATTATGCCAAAAAAGAATGAATTAAAAAGACTAAAGGAAGGTCCTAAAAGAAATTCTACAAAATTGGATATCAAACTAGACATATTAAAAAGCCATTAAAATGAAAAATATACTAAAAATATGAAAATAAAATAAAATGGAAATTTTATTTGTTGAGAATTTTCTAGGCAGATTCATTAACATATAGAACAAACAAGAATTGAAAAATATTAAATTTTCTATTTTTTATGAATTTTTAAAGAACAAGAAAACATTAAAGGAATTAAAAAAATAAAAGAAAACAATTAAAGGGGAGGGGGTGTGATAAGCAAGACACGCCAGTTCATTATTCATGTGGGCCAGATATGGGGGGGTGTTAATAGAAATCTGAGCTAGGCCCACACGCGCTTCATTAAACAAAACGCCGCGTTTTGCTTATGGTCTTTCCCTCCGTTTTAAATTCAAATGCTGGCCGTTAGATGAGGTGAATTGGTCAAGCCCTGGGACTAATCCAACGATGGACAGCCATCGTCCCCAAAATGCATTAGGGTTTTCAGGTTTCACGTGTTCATGCATGGATTTTCATCACCATTGTTCTCCTTTGCTTCTCAATGAAAATCAAAAGTTCCAAAAGCAAAGTTAATCTATTAATCACCAGGAACACAACTATGCTCATATTTTCCATTGAATCTTCTTAAAACTCGCAAACAGAATGGATGAAGTTCTTGGTTCCGCCATTTTCACTGATATCAATCATGGGGAAACTCAAATCAAATGGTATAATTCTCTTCTACATGTTATGCTTATCACAATGAGCTATCCATCGTGCACTAAAACCTAATATCCAGCTTGCTCTCAACCATAACAGATTCTTGCACCTGCCATGAAACTCCACGAACTTCCCCCTAATGCTCAGCATTTAATCAACTAACCTAGCTTAACAGTTCTACACCTAAGATCTAACCTAACTATGCATAATTAAGGAGAAATGAGTGAATTCACCAACCTGTCAAGTATCAATGGTGGAGGTATGAACAACTCCCTTCAATGCTTGCTCTTGCTTCCAAACACTCCTCTAATGGTGTTAAGCTTTCTGTTTGCAAGAATCTTGAAGATAATAGCCTCTAGTGATCAATTCATGGATTTGCTTGTTCTTGAAGAATGCTTGAAAACCTTGCTTTTCTCTCCCTCTCCTCCACTGAATTCTCCAACTTTCACCAACCTCTAATCACACTCTGATCCACTCTTTTTATAACCATCATTGGAAAAGTCTAGGACCATCTAGAATGATCTAGAAAGTCCTTGAAATCTCATGTGATGACATATTGAATTTCTCTCATCTCATGCCTTATGCCTTACAATTTGGTGCCAAAATACCTTTACATGAGATAATGAGAAGATATGTGTGAAAAACAAGCTCACCTTTGGCTTATGTTAAGTTTTGCAAGGGTGCCTTAATATGCAAGTTTCAATATTACAAAGCATGTCCCATTTTAAAGCTTCAAATCAAAATTCTATTTAAACCAATGTTCTCAAAATGATGTTTCCAATCAAAATGATATATTGGATGACCTATTTTGGATTCCTAGATCTTCCAAACCAATTTCCAATTTCAACTTCTTAAACTTATAAGCCATTTTTAGTTCAAATTTAACCAATCATGCAAATCCATGCTATGAGCTTTTACAACAATTCATGACCTTCTTTCTAGACTTAAAATCACATTTTTAACAACTTTCATGTTTTGAGTTTTTCCATTTGAGGCTTGGAAATAGGAGATATGGCCTTTGCTTAAAATGACCTATAACTGACAAATGACCAAAATACCCCTGTCTTGTTCAAACCATAAGTTGAGTTCTACAAATCCTATCAAGGACTTCTACCACTCAAATTAAAGCTAAGAAGATGCCCTTCAACATTCATGTTGACCAAGAGATCATAGGAATCATCCTACTAGGGCAAAAGTTGTCTGCAAGTTGGGTGACTTTCAAGGACCCAGATTCACACACCTCAGCTGACCTGTAATTTGTCAAAACCATAACTTGAGCTCTGCAACTCCTATCAAGGACTTCCACCACTCAAATTAAATCTAAGAACAAGCTCTACAACATTAATGTTGTGGGCAAGATGATATATCAATCACATCTTGAGCTAAAACTGCCTGGAAGATAGGGATAAAATTAGGGTTTTTTCACTGACAATCCTTGGAAACCCTGACTTGAAACTTCTCAAACTCCTCAATCATGATGAGTTGGTCTAGGAATCATCTTTATAACATCTCTATGCATCATTCCATGATCTCATGGCCCTTGGATTGGGTCTCAACCTTCTCCAAATCTTCAGTTAATCTAGGGTTGACCCAGTCAAAACCCTAATTCTACCATTCATGGTTGAATCTTCTGAACTCTTGCACAATGACTTCTCTGGACTCCATGATGGCTTTCAAGACATCTCATAGGCTTTCTCAAAACATCAAGTTCATTCTCAAAGTCTCAGAATCATCTGAGGAGCACCCACAATTCTCAAGCTATGAAGTACACCACCCTGGTTTCAACCCACTCCTCTGAGGATCTCTTGAACTTTCTGATGAAGGTATCAACTTTCAAACACTCAGTGAATAAATAATTGTTGGTCAAATTTTGGGGTGCAACAGCTGCCCCTATTCAAACGGCTTGAACCTGACTGGGTGAGAAGCGAACGACTCTCAACCAATCAAGGTGCGAGACGGTTGAATACCGGTAAACCCGAAAATTTGCCAACTGCTCAACTTGTCGAACACTGGAATAATAGCTGCACAGCAACTATCTGGAGAAATACTGATATGACATCGCCGTCAGTCATCCACATTAACTTCTTCTGATATTGCCTTCAGACACCCAACCTCGCCGCTGGAGAACTGAATCTGACATCGTCGTCGGAAACAAACATCGCTCTGAGAGACACTCGACATCGCCGTCGTACAAACATCATCTCTGATGGAGATTTAAAGAGTCTGACCTCGCCGTCAAACAAACATTCAACCTCGCCGTCGAACACATTCAACATCGCCGTCGAATAAACATCCAACCTCGCCGTCGGACACATTCAACATCGCCGTCGAATAAACATGATCTGACCTCGCCGTCAAATCCAAACGTTCAACCTCGCCGTCGAACAAACATCCAACATCGCCGTCGGACAAACATGATCTGACCTCGCCGTCAAATCCAAACGTTCAACCTCGCCATCGAACAAACATCCAACCTCGCCGTCGGACAAACATGATCTGACCTCGCCGTCAAATCCAAACGTTCAACCTCGCCGTCGAACAAACATCCAACCTCGCCGTCGGACAAACATGATCTGACCTCGCCGTCAAATCCAAACGTTCAACCTCGTCGTCGAACAAACATCCAACATCGCCGTCGGACAAACATGATCTGACCTCGCCGTCAAATCCAAACGTTCAACCTCGCCGTCGAACAAACATCCAACCTCGCCGTCGGACAAACATGATCTGACCTCGCCGTCAAATCCAAACGTTCAACCTCGCCGTCGAACAAACATCCAACCTCGCCGTCGGACAAACATGATCTGACCTCGCCGTCAAATCCAAACGTTCAACCTCGCCGTCGAACAAACATCCAACCTCGCCGTCGGACAAACATGATCTGACCTCGCCGTCAAATCCAAACGTTCAACCTCGCCGTCGAACAAACATCCAACCTCGCTGTCGGACAAAATACAACCCTGAACAACTCTGACCTGGGGTTCACCCCTGGTGAATGGAACAAAAGGTACACTTGCGTATTTGAAACTACTCCGCTGGGAATGAGAGACTTAACCAAGCACACTCTGATCTGGGGTTCACCCTCAGAATCATAACGAACATCGGAATACTGCTGCACAACTGACCCACCGTAGAACTTCAACATTAAAGATATATGAAACCCTGGCCCCTGGCCATTTCCAGCTTCAGCTAGAAAAAATATTCAAGCATTTCTGAAGATAGATGGAACCCTGGCCCCTGGCCACTTCAGCTTCAGCTAGAAACAACATCCTTGGCCTTCAAGGATGTAAACTTTGCCCGTCGGCAACTCTGCAGGAGGTATCTTCGACTTCAGTCTAAAGAAATGGTCCTTGGCCTTCAAGGATACATGGATATGCCTTCAGGCAACTCCGCCTCTGCTATAGAGCATCCGTGACTTCAGTCAGGGATATATTTCGGCCTTCAGTCCGAAAAATGAATCCTAGGTCATTCATGACCTTGGGGATAACCTTGCCCTTAGGCACCTTCGCTTCAGCTTGGGAAATCTACGACTTCAGTCAAAGAAATGGTATCCTGAGCCATTCATGACTCTACGGGGATTCAAACACTTTGCCTTCAGGCAAAACTCCGCTTCAGCTGGAGAAACATCTTCGACTTCCGTCAGAAGAGAAACTATTCACTTGATCGCGATCAATCATCTCCTCAGGACAACTGACTTGGTCTTCAGACCAACACGGGTCCTCTTGTTATATCTACAAACTTTGGAACCTTGTCTTCAGCCACACGTTGATTCATCAACAAGGAAATCTGAACTCACAGGAACCTTCTGATACCACCTTCAGGCGTTTACGAAGTCCATCTTCAGATTAGACATCAATGTTGGAGCAGACATATCACGCTGCTAAGGACTTCAAGAATCATCTTGAACAAACAGCTCCGTCGGGCACCTTCAAGAATCATCCTAAACCAATAACCATTCTGGAGACTCTATTCTGCTGGATACTCCAGGAATCTTCCTGGGCAACTCTTGCTGGGACGCTACTGGGGAACTCAAGCATCATACTAGGCGAACAACTCGGGGAGCTGTACTGAGGTCTTAAGAATTATCTTAAGCAAACGGATCTGCTGAGGAATTCAAGGGTCGCTTTGAACTGACTTCGCTGAGGATCTCAAAAATCATCTTGAGCGAGCGACTGTGGAGATTACACCGGGGTCTTAAGAATCATCTAAGAAAACAACCTTGTTGGGGAGAATATCAGGAATCATCCTGAGCAACTGGTCCTTTGGTGGAACACCTGTAAGACAAGAACGATAGTGACCTAGATCATGTTTATGATGCATATGCTTCTGCGCCATGCCCCACACGGTGGGAATGCTATGCGTTTATGCTAAATGCCATGCAATCATGCACGATGTTATGCAACGTTAAATGCTATGCAGTGTTAAATGCTATGCAGTGTTAAATGCTATGCGGTCATGCACAATGATGCGATCTCGTCAGCAAAATAAATGCCGAGGGGAGATTCTCCTGTCAAGGAGAAAGAACTACTCAGACAGAGGAAACATCCTACTGAGGAGAAAACTGCACGCCAATATCAATCGGACTCTGTCTGGGGAATTGATCTTCCGCGGACTGCTGCAGGGGAACAACTTCATTCGATTACTGCAGTGGACGAAACTGTGCGAGAACCTGGACCTACTGATCTCAATCGCGAGAATAAATCGCGTGGCCGCCTCGGCTAATCTTCTGGGGGTAACAACTCCGTGAGGAAACAACCTCAGCTGCTCCACACTCCACTGGGGAAAACACGAGCTTCGGCACCCGAACACTTCTATGAAATCTGCACTTGTGACCCGGTGCTGGGGAAAGACGACATCATTCTTCGGTGATTGACTCAGCTGATGAGGTGACATTCCTTCAGGATGCGTCTGCTTGGGGAAGAGAATCATCCCTACCTGGGGAAGACATATCAATGCTCACCATCTTGCGTTCATATTCTGCGGAGGAGAGACTACTGAACTCTGCTGGAGAAGGAGGGCTCGCCCCGCTTCGGGGATACGCACGGCACATCCTCTGGAAAGCGCTACACCTGCAACAACACAAACAAACCGACAAGATACCCTTCTCAAAGGGGCCTACCCAGGTTATTATCTCGTGACAATATTCAATTAATCAATTGTTTCAGCAATCAATGGGCCTAGGCCCGCAAGTTTATGTATGCGCATTTTATCAAAAACATCGGCGTTTTCATTCGCAAACAAAACGGATAAATGCTAAACAGACAAGCAGACTTGCTGAATAATGTGCATTTTATTGATGATGACCCCTGAATGGGCAAAAATGTTTTACAACAGAGGCAAGCTCCTGGAATGAGGAAGCCGCGCAAAAAGAAAACATAAATATACATCAGTATATACAAATGTTGGCAACGAGGCGTGGACGAACACCATGAGTTGATCCCTCTAAGACCCACTCGACTTCGATACTTCTCCGACGCTTCAGCTTCGGAAGAGATTGATTCGGATAAACGGCCCTCAGGTCTTCCAAACCACTAAACAATGAAAGTCCACACGCGGAACACAGTCATTTGCTTATTCAAATCCCTAACTTTTGCGTGAACCGCCCTTTACGGGTTTTCAGTTCACCGGGATATCCTTTTTTGCCGAAGCCGCCCAGTGTAGGTTTTCGACTTCGCGGGTGCACATTTTTTTCAATATATATCCCTAATTTTTGCCCGAACCTTTTATTCTGTTTTTGGTTCGCCAGGATGCCCCTTTTTTGCCTGGACTCTTTCTTTTTTGTCCAGCGGGTCTCTTTCAAGCAAAGTATTTTTTAACTGCGTCCGCGTTCACCGGGGATGCAAAATCTTCACCATCCATCGTGGATAACAACAAAGCTCCTCCTGAGAAGACCTTGCTGATAACATACGGCCCTTCGTAATTCGGAGTCCACTTGCCCCGGTGATCAGAGTGTGGCGGAAGAATCTTCTTCAGGACGAGATCACCCGTCTGAAAGCTTCTAGGACGCACCTTCTTATCATAAGCTTTCTTCATTCGGCTTTGGTACAGACGACCAAACGCAATCGATGCTAACCTCTTCTCGTCCATCAGGCTGAGTTGGTTCAAGCGATTCGTAATCCATTCTTCCTCATCGAGTTTCACATCAACCAAAACTCGCAAAGAAGGAATCTCCACTTCTAACGGTAGGAAAGCTTCCATACCGTACACCAAGGAGAAAGGAGTTGCCCCGGTCGACGTACGCACCGTCGTACGATAACCGTGCAAGGCAAACGGCAGCATCTCGTGCCAATCTTTGTACGTCACAACCATCTTCTGAACAATCTTCTTGATGTTCTTGTTGGCGGCTTCAACGGCGCCATTCATCTTCGGCCGGTAAGGAGATGAGTTGTGGTGTTCAATCTTGAAGCTCTGGCACAGCTCCTTCATCATCTTGTTATTCAAATTTGAACCATTATCAGTAATGATCCACTCGGGAATTCCGTAGCGACATATGATGTCCCTCTTTATGAATTTAGCTACCACCTACTTGGTCACATTAGCGTACGAGGCTGCCTCCACCCATTTGGTGAAGTAGTCGATAGCTACCAGAATGAAACGATGACCATTGGATGCAGTGGGCTCGATCTTGCCTATCATGTCGATGCCCCACATGGAGAACGGCCAAGGGGAGGACATGACATTCAATGGGCACGGCGGCACATGAACTTTATCAGCATAAATCTGGCACTTATGACATTTCTTCGCGAATCTGAAGCAATCCGACTCCATCGTCAGCCAGTAATACCCTGCTCTCAGGATCTTTCTCGTCATGGCATGCCCGCCGGCGTGCGTACCGAATGTGCCCTCATGGACTTCCTCCATGAGCATACTTGCCTCTTTCTCATCTACACATCTGAGCAGCACAAGATCGTGGTTTCTCTTATACAACACTCCATCAGGATTGAGATAAAAGTTTCCAGATAGCCTCCTCAGAGTCTTCTTATCCTGGGTTGACGCACCCGCAGGATACTCCTTAGTCATAAGGAAGGTCTGGATGTCGTGGAACCATGGCTTGCCGTCACTGGCATCCTCGATTGCAAACACAAATGCTGGTCTATCAAGACGCGAAAGCACAATTCTTGGAGCCTCATTCCAATAATTGACTTTATACATTGAAGCCAACGTGGCTAAAGCATCAGCCATTTGATTTTCAGCCCTGGGTACATGATGAAGTTCCACTCGATCGAAAAGCGGAAGCAGCCTCCTGGCGTAATTCATGTACGGCACTAGATTCGCTTGACGAGTTTCCCACTCCCCTTTAATCTGATTGATTACAAGCGCTGAGTCACCATATATGTCTAAATTCTTGATTCTCAAATCAATTGCCTCTTCTAGACCCATAATACATGCTTCATACTCGGCTTCATTGTTGGTGACTGGAAACGTCAGTCTCGCAGTAAACGGGATATAGGATCCGTGAGGAGTCGTGATGATAGCCCCGATACCACTTCCATAGGAATTAACCGCTCCGTCGAATATCAACTTCCATTGAGACTCCCTATCTGGTCCCTCATCGGGCAATGGCTCATTGCAATCCTTTGCTTTGAGAAACATAATGTCCTCGTCAGGGAATTCGAACCTCATCGGCTGGTAGTCTTCGATTGGCTGTTCGACAAGATAATCAGACAATACGCTTCCCTTAATGGCTTTCTGAGAGACGTACTGAATATCATATTCCGTTAACACCATTTGCCATCTGGCAATCCTGCCCGAAAGAGCCTGCTTCTCGAAGACGTACTTGATCAGATCCATCTTCGAAATTAGTATAGTGGTGTGGTTGAGCATATACTGTCGCAGACGTTTGGCAGCCCAAGCTAATGCACAACACGTCTTCTCCAGCATCGAGTATCGAGATTCACACTCAGTGAACTTTTTACTCAAATAATAAATGGCATGCTGCTTTCTGCCCGTCTCGTCGTGCTGACCGAGAACACACCCCATACTATTCTCCAGAACCGTCAGGTACATGATTAATGGCCGTCCAGCCACTGGGGGTATCAGTATTGGAGGTTCTTGAAGATACTGCTTTATTTTGTCGAACGCCTTCTGGCAATCCTCATTCCAAGTAACCGCCTGATCTTTCTTTAAAAGCTTGAACATCGGTTCACAAGTGGCCGTGAGCTGAGAGATAAACCTTGCAATGTAGTTTATTCGGCCCAAGAAACCACGAACTTCTTTTTCTGTTCTCGGCGCTGGCATTTCTTGGATAGCTTTTATTTTCGCAGGATCAACTTCAATACCTCGTTCACTAACGATAAACCCCAATAACTTTCCGGACCGCACTCCGAAAGTGCACTTGTTAGGATTCAGCCTCAGCCTGAACTTCCTAAGCCTTTCAAACAGCTTCAATAGGTTGACCAGATGCTCTTCCTCCGTTTGGGGCTTTGCAATCATGTCATCAACATAGACCTCGATCTCATGATGAATCATATCATGAAACAAAGTTACCATTGCTCGCTGGTAAGTGGCCCCTGCGTTCTTCAGACCGAAGGGCATTACCTTATAGCAGAATGTTCCCCAGGGGGTAATAAACGTTGTTTTCTCCATGTCCTCCGGCGCCATCTTAATCTGATTGTAACCGGAGAAGCCATCCATGAATGAGAACACGGAAAACTGGGCTGTGTTGTCGACCAACACATCGATATGAGGCAACGGGAAATCATCCTTAGGGTTCGCCCTATTCAAATCCCGATAATCGACGCACATGCGTACCTTACCGTCCTTCTTTGGTACAGGCACTATGTTGGCGACCCACGGAGGGTAAGTGGTAACGGCTAGAAACCCTGCGTCCAACTGCTTCTGGACTTCTTCTTTGATTTTTACAGCCATGTCTGGTCTCGTCCTCCTAAGCTTCTGCTTGACTGGAGGGCAATCTTCTCGCAATGGCAAGCGATGAACCACGATATCAGTGTCGAGTCCGGGCATATCCTCATATGACCAAGCAAAGACGTCACTATACTCTCGAAGCATCTCGACCAGTCTATGCTTGACATCATTCTGCAGCGCAACCCCTACTCTGACATTTCTGACGAGCTCCTCAGAACCCAGATTTATAATCTCAATATCCTCCTCGTGAGGCAGAATAACCTTCTCCTCTTGTCTCAACAAGCGGGCCAACTCTTCCGGAAGGTCTTCGTCTTCATCAATCTCATCCTCGGCTTGATAGATCGGGCAATCAAAGTCGTAGTGAGCCGTAGAGGGTCCAGAGTCGATGTCATCTGTCATGTGGATCCTGCAATAACAAGGGTTAAGTTTAAAGCAAGAATATGCAGGTTAGCACAAACCTCGTTGCCATTTTGCTGTTTTTCGAAATAAACATAAAACAGGAATAACAGAGAACACAATATTTGATTACGAAGAAATCGCCTTTTATTTATTAACAAAATGCATACGCATAATCCAACAAGGCCCTGACAGTAAAACCACTATGCCCCGGGCAGGACATAGGGTTGTACAAAGATTATAAAAAGCAAATCATTACTCTTCACTTGTCAGCTTGATAATCTCCTTAATGGTCCAATTGCGGAGGCGCTCGCCCGGCTTGCTCGGTTGAATCCAGGCGTCAAGATCACAATCACTGTCCCCACTGTCCTCTGACGTAGCGTTGATGCTTTCGAAAATTACTCCCCCCTTGGTGAACAGGATCGGCCCCTTCCCACGAGACGAACTTCCAGAAGAAGATGAAGCTTCAGCTCCAGGAGAATACCCCAATCCAAACTTATCCTGTTTGATTGGTATATCCAAGACATGCCCCCAGCCTGGGGTGGAACCGGCTTCGACAACGGCCTGAGCTTCCTTAAACGAGGAGAGGTTCAACTCTTGCTTCTCTGCGACGACAGGAGCTACCTCTTTTACCCTGACGGTTTCAAATGCTTGGCAAAGCGTTTCATGGATCTCGCCATCCATTTCAACGTATTTAAAGGACGACAGGTGGCTCACCATGATGTCCTCCTCACCACAGACGGTTACTATGCTGCCCCCGATAGCATATTTAAGCTTTTGATGCAGCGTGGACGTCACGGCACCAGCAGAATGGATCCATGGCCGACCTAAGAGGCAACTATAGGCGGGCATGATATCCATGATATAGAAAACCGTATTGAACGTCTCTGGACCGACTTGAATCGGCAGGGTCAATTCTCCGAAGACGTGGCGCTTGGTTCCGTCAAAGGCTTTCACGACCAGATCACTGGGCGTGCACAGCAGTCCACGGGTATCCAACTTCATCAGTGCTTTTTTCGGAAGCACATTAAGCGAGGAACCCGTATCCACCAGGACATGTGACATAATCGTGCCTCTGCACTCTATTGAGACGTGCAAGGCGCTGTTGTGATCTCTTCCTTTAGGAGTTAGCTCCAGATCCGTAAATCCCAGCCCATTACCAGCATTAACATGGGCTACTACCTCCTCGAGTTGATTTATTGATATCTCTTGCGGCACGTATGCAGCATTCAGTACCTTCAGTAATGCGTTGCGGTGCGCCTCAGAGCACAGCAACAAGTTAAGAATCGAGATCTTTGACGGAGTCTGATGAAGATGATCTACAATTTTGTAGTCACTTTTCTTGATTAGTCGCATGAACTCTTCAGCATCTTTAACCAGCAAGTCCTTCTCTGCCCCTGCAGGGACCTCCTCAACAGCTTTACCTTTACCCTTATCCACAGCGTCAGCTCGGACCACTTTCTCTGCTGCAACTTCTGCTGGCGCAAACACTCTACCGCTTCTAGTGATGCCACCGACTTCGGTAAGATTCTGCACCGTCGATCCGAATGGCTCAAGCTCTATCTTCTGACCATTGCAGTAAACTTCGGCGCCGTAATGCCATGGAACAGCATTAGTACTCTCGAATGGGATTGGTCCGGCCCTAGTGATGGTGATAGTAGGCGGACGGGGCGCAGAAATAGTAATAGGGTGACGAGGAATAGTAATGGTAGCAACTTCATCTGCCTGCTTTAGCACGACCTCCCCTGATGCACTCTCAACGCTCCGGCTGAACTGTAAAATACCCTCAGACATCAGACTTTGGATACCTTCGATCAGCTGCTCACACCCATCAGGGAGTGTAGCGCAAGCCATACATAACTCTCCACATCCAGGAAAGAAGCCCTTCTTCAGCAATTTAGCCTTGACAAAACTCAACGGCGTTTTCAAATCTTTGACATCAGTCAGCAAGTCCGCACTCTCCTCAGTGATAACAGCATTCACTCCGCCTCCCTTATGATG
This sequence comes from Lathyrus sativus, assembly GCA_963859935.3. Taxonomy (NCBI): domain Eukaryota; kingdom Viridiplantae; phylum Streptophyta; class Magnoliopsida; order Fabales; family Fabaceae; genus Lathyrus; species Lathyrus sativus. The sequence continues at coordinate 359,844,207 of OZ012737.1, forward strand.
AGGCATCGGGTTTTTGGTGACGTTGGGCACGTTGTCAGAAAAGTTGATAACCTTGGCGTCCACCAAGTCCTGGACTTTGTGCTTAAAAGCTTTACAATTCTCAATCGTATGGCCTGGTGCCCTAGTGTGGAATTCACAAGTAGCACTGGCGTCATACCCCGGTGGTGGTGCCCCTGTTAAGGGAGCCAACGTCCTCTTTTGAACTAATTGGAGCTGAAGCAATGTTTGCAAAAGCTGTGCATACGACATAGGTGGGGTTTCAAAATGACGATTTGCCATAGGAGCCCGATTCTGATATCTTTTATACCCCTGATTATTCTGCTGCTGCGGAGGCTGCTGCTGCTGCGGCTGCGGTGGAGCAGCTGGAATATTTATGCTAGCAATCTGAGGCTGAGGGCCCTTGCCCTTCCTCCTAGCATTAGTGACAGCACTGGCATCTCCCTCTCGACGCTTGCCAGTGTAAGGTTTCTTACTACCTCCTCCAGCTGAGGATGATTCGCCTTGAATTTTTCCAATCTTTATACCGTTCTCAACATGCTCGCCCAAAGTGATGAGAGCCGAGAATGTTCCAGACATGCCACTGACCAGCTTTTCATAGTAGATTCCAAGAAGGGTAGCCACGAACATTTGTACCAACTCACGCTCAACCATCGGCGGTTGAACCCGAGCAGCCAATTCACGCCACCGCTGGGCGTACTCTTTAAAGCTTTCATTGTTCCGCTGTGAAAGATTCTGAAGCTGAACTCGGTTGGGAGCCAAGTCGCTATTGTATTGATAGTGGAGGACGAACGCTTCTGCCAGATCTCTCCAGGTGCGCACAGTAGCGGGCTCCAAACCCATGTACCATTCGAGCGATGGACCAGAAAGACTATCCTGAAAGAAGTGCATCAGCAACTTCTCATCGTCAGAATAGGCGGACATCTTTCTATAATAAGATCGGAGGTGAACACGGGGGCAAGTAGTACCCTTATACTTCTCGAAGGTAGGCACCTTGAATTTGTGAGGTACTTTAAAGTCAGCAATCAACCCGAGCTTGGACATGTCAACGCCCAATGTGTTCTGATTTTCAATGTCTCTCATCTTGTCTTCCAGCGCCTTGAACCTGAGTCGAGCTTCAGCATTCAACTCTGCTTCTACACCTCTCTGAGAGAATACGTCATCCTGATGGTCCTCCAGCCACGGTTGAGGCCCCAACAGATTTCCTGTACCAGCATTGCCGTTGACCGGCCCTATGTTAACATTGGCTCCCAAACTACCATTGCCGACGCCCGCCGCGTTGAGTCCGAGATTAGTCATCAGATTGCCGTTAGCACTGCCGTTGCCCCCGGTAACAGGAACAATATTCTGTGGAGCATCCACTGGAGGAGGAGTAGGCACGGCCCCTCCATGAAGTATGCCATTACTGTCAACCCTGGAGATCAGAGGTTGAACCAGAGTACGAAGCTGGTCTTGACCATTCGCGACCACCTGCATCAGCTCCATAAAACGATCCATCCGTTCACGGAGTTCTTGAACATCTGACTGCACCTGGTCCATTATCCTTGTCTGATTAGCGCGAGTTGAGTAGCGGTGAATGAGTCTTTGATCAATCCTGGAGATCGAAAGCAGCTCGGAACCTGAAAAACCTGTCAACAATAAAGGTTAGGAAAAGCAATAAGATATACACCATGCAAATATGCTTCATGCAGATGCATGCGTGTCTGTGTGCGTGGGAGGTTTTTCCCCGATCCTAGTGCCTTAGTGACGGTGCTGATAATAATAAGAGGAAGAAGAAATCTGAGCCCGATCATGGAAACATCAATCTCATATATATATGGAAAGGCCTGTCAAGGCAGTACACAGTATCAGCGAGTACAAATCAACAGCATGACCTCAGCCAACAAGTCTGGTGATGGTCAGCATACATCAAAGATCAAAACAACAGGAATACAACTAGTCAAGTACGGCCACGGGCGCGATACTCTGCTAATAACTCCTTTGTCTCTGAATGATCTGGCGAAGTGAGCAACCCCTCGACGAGTAGTTCCCTCTGCCAAATAGTATGCTGAAGCCCCTGAACTGAACTCTCCCAGGCGCCTTTGCCAAAGCAATCCTCCAGCTTCCGCTTCTTAGACTCAAACATCAGCTTATGCTCCTTCAGGCTAGCAATAGCTTTGTTGAGACGGGCTTCAGCGGAGTACCTGCGGGCGGTCTCTTCATCAAACCTCCGCTCACTGTCTTTTACCTCGGCTTCTAGCTTAGAAATCTGCAGCGTCAGCTTGTCTTCTCGCTCTTTCCTGGTGGCCATGGAAGTCTTCCAATGCTGGTCGAACTTAGATATTCTCCGATATGCTTCCTCCAAATGCTGCTTCTTCGTAGCTAGCACATCATTAGCAGCTCTGAAGTCTTGACCTAAGCGTTCCCGATCAGCAATCTGCTTTGCCAAGTCTGCACTCAGCTGGCTCACCGACTCTGTTTGCCTTTTGAGAGCATGCACGGCTTCGTTCCTCTCACTTCGAAGCTGAGCTAACTCCTTCTCTAATTCTGCATTTTCCCTCTTCAGTTCATCACGCTCAGCTAATACCTGGTTGTGCTGATGAATGGACACAGTGGTGGGCTCTTCGACTGGTGGAGGACTCTCTGGTCTGACATGAGGGAATGGCATCCCTATAGCGCTGGCTCTGGCTCTGATCCAATCTGAATAAGGAGGGTAAGCTTGGCTGTTGCTCTTCCCCAACAAAGGCTTTCCTCTCGTGCTGATATTGTTCCACGCATACTGAAGCTTGGACAACAAATCCCCCTCTAGAATACCCGTGAGGTACAGAGATTCCCGTACCTCTTCTTCCTTCGGTGGAGTCCTCGAAGCATATGCAAACTGACGAACTAGCAATGATGGATTGTAGTGGATGCAACCCTTCCTACCTATCAGAGGTACGTTAGGAAACCCACTACAACTGAAGATCACCTCGGTGCCTAACCTGTCTCTGTCAACGAACCAATCAATGTCTTCTGCCGACAAACTCATCAGACGCTCAGGCCACTCAGCTGTGGCTGCAGACAAGACAGAAGAACCCTTCTTAGGCAAATGACTATCAAACCACTTGTACAACAACGGTACGCAGCATGAAACATTCTTCCCTCTCCGGTTCTCATTCTTGTAATGCACTGAATGGTAAACGTCTCCGATCAGAGTAGGGACTGGATTCCCTGAGGCAAAGATATGGAATGCATCAAAGTCTACGAAATCAGGCATGCTGGGAAATAGGATAATGCCATATATGCATAAAGCAAGGATGGCGCTGAAGGCGTCCCAACATTTGTCCTTAGCACACTGCTGAGCCTTAGCTATCAGAAACTGCAGAGAGAACCCTGGGACCTTGTTCCAACTCGTCACCACTAACTCAGAAGCGCTCAAATGGAGTGAGGAAGCCAAACCAACCAGATCAGGCTCAACATCCATGTGGACAAAAGGCATCTGCCTTTTGAGAGGCACGCCCAGCATATCAGCATACTCTTCCAATGTCGGCGCGAGAATGAAGTCATGAAAGGTGAAACACCTCAAGGGAGGGTCATAAAACTGCAGAAGAGCATGTAACCCATTCAACTCGGACGTAGAAGGTTTGTAAACCAGGCTAAGCAACCTGCCATAAGACTTCCTGAACCTATCCTTCACTGAATCCTCTGCCAGGGCTATCAAACCAGTCAGCTTCGACACATCGGGGGTCGGGAACTTGTATGCAACAGTCTTCCTGAGAGAAGCCATAATAGCAGCAGAAGACGAGAAATCCGGGATCGGGGAAACGGTACCTGCGATACAGACACACGTTAATGGAATGCAGATGCATGCGCAAACTAATGCAAAATGCAGGTATGCAATAATATATCCAGGTGGCTGCTGTGGGGATTCGGTATCAACAGTCACTGATGAGAGGGAAATCCCAGTGTAAGACCACTAATCTGATCTGCTGAGAATAACCATCTGATAGGACCGAGATCAGAATTATGTTCTGACAAGAGTAAGTGACTGATAATAAGGACCCCGGGCGCACGATCAAGGAACATCCGTTGAAGTCTTCAGACCCCAAATCAAAATCTGCCTTATCAAGAACAAACACACAGCTGCTGATGAGATCTTCAGACCTCACTCAAAATCTGCCATATCAAGAACAAATAACATCTTCCGATGAGGTCGTCAGACCTCACTCAAAATCTGCTCCATCCAGAACAAACCACTGATGATGACACACTGATCAAAGCCTGCTCTATCAAGAACAGACAAACACCCGGCGACAAGACCCTCTGATCAAAAACCTTGCTCTATCAAGAACATGTCTGCAACTGAGAACCCAACATAACTGATTCACTGTCAAGAAAACCAGGTAGTCTGAAGGTCTAAGTTTCCTGCAATAAACCCAGTCCCACTCACAGGTATGGACCTAGACTGACTCAAGGTATGGCATCCTATGCGTTCATCAGCGTCACAGACTTTCAAAACTGATGATACGATTCCCAGAAGGAGTGGCATCATCAAGTCCTGAAGAGGCCTCACTTAGCTGAATCACAAATGATCGGTCCCCAGAGTCGACAATCCACCAAACCAGCAACCGTCTCAACCCAAAGGGTTGAAAGTGAAGCCAACCGGATGAACCTCGTCTGAGCGTGGATTTCATGAGACACTAGTGCCTGCAAAGCAAGCACGCACCCACTAATTTCCACTCTAAGTCTATGGTGCACTCAAGCCTGGGTCTGGCTTCTCACTCAATCAGAACTCCCATCCCACAACAGCACAAATAATCATATTTTACTGAATATAAAATGCGGGAAATAAAGTGCGAGAAGTAAGAAATGCGATAAATAAACGCAACCCAAAAGAGAAGGAAAGAAAACACAACAATACAACTTATGCCTTTAAGCAACACACATACTATCCATGCATTCAAAAATCAATGAAAAATACTAAAACACCATACAATATTCTAGTAAAATTCTAGGGGATTCTATACATACTTACCCTTAACCCATGTATTCCCCATACACTAATTTGGCCTATGAACCCCAAAACAAATTTATTCAAGTCTACCTATACAACCTAAAACCCTAATTAGAGCACCTAAATGTCTAACCATCAAACTACATCAAATTTTAATCTAAAAATCAAGAATTAAATCCTATGGGGAACTATGATTCAATATCTAATTATGCCAAAAAAGAATGAATTAAAAAGACTAAAGGAAGGTCCTAAAAGAAATTCTACAAAATTGGATATCAAACTAGACATATTAAAAAGCCATTAAAATGAAAAATATACTAAAAATATGAAAATAAAATAAAATGGAAATTTTATTTGTTGAGAATTTTCTAGGCAGATTCATTAACATATAGAACAAACAAGAATTGAAAAATATTAAATTTTCTATTTTTTATGAATTTTTAAAGAACAAGAAAACATTAAAGGAATTAAAAAAATAAAAGAAAACAATTAAAGGGGAGGGGGTGTGATAAGCAAGACACGCCAGTTCATTATTCATGTGGGCCAGATATGGGGGGGTGTTAATAGAAATCTGAGCTAGGCCCACACGCGCTTCATTAAACAAAACGCCGCGTTTTGCTTATGGTCTTTCCCTCCGTTTTAAATTCAAATGCTGGCCGTTAGATGAGGTGAATTGGTCAAGCCCTGGGACTAATCCAACGATGGACAGCCATCGTCCCCAAAATGCATTAGGGTTTTCAGGTTTCACGTGTTCATGCATGGATTTTCATCACCATCGTTCTCCTTTGCTTCTCAATGAAAATCAAAAGTTCCAAAAGCAAAGTTAATCTATTAATCACCAGGAACACAACTATGCTCATATTTTCCATTGAATCTTCTTAAAACTCGCAAACAGAATGGATGAAGTTCTTGGTTCCGCCATTTTCACTGATATCAATCATGGGGAAACTCAAATCAAATGGTATAATTATCTTCTACATGTTATGCTTATCACAATGAGCTATCCATCGTGCACTAAAACCTAATATCCAGCTTGCTCTCAACCATAACAGATTCTTGCACCTGCCATGAAACTCCACGAACTTCCCCCTAATGCTCAGGATTTAATCAACTAACCTAGCTTAACAGTTCTACACCTAAGATCTAACCTAACTATGCATAATTAAGGAGAAATGAGTGAATTCACCAACCTGTCAAGTATCAATGGTGGAGGTATGAACAACTCCCTTCAATGCTTGCTCTTGCTTCCAAACACTCCTCTAATGGTGTTAAGCTTTCTGTTTGCAAGAATCTTGAAGATGATAGCCTCTAGTGATCAATTCATGGATTTGCTTGTTCTTGAAGAATGCTTGAAAACCTTGCTTTTCTCTCCCTCTCCTCCACTGAATTCTCCAACTTTCACCAACCTCTAATCACACTCAGATCCACTCTTTTTATAACCATCATTGGAAAAGTCTAGGACCATCTAGAATGATCTAGAAAGTCCTTGAAATCTCATGTGATGACATATTGAATTTCTCTCATCTCATGCCTTATGCCTTACAATTTGGTGCCAAAATACCTTTACATGAGATAATGAGAAGATATGTGTGAAAAACAAGCTCACCTTTGGCTTATGTTAAGTTTTGCAAGGGTGCCTTAATATGCAAGTTTCAATATTACAAAGCATGTCCCATTTTAAAGCTTCAAATCAAAATTATATTTAAACCAATGTTCTCAAAATGATGTTTCCAATCAAAATGATATATTGGATGACCTATTTTGGATTCCTAGATCTTCCAAACCAATTTCCAATTTCAACTTCTTAAACTTATAAGCCATTTTTAGTTCAAATTTAACCAATCATGCAAATCCATGCTATGAGCTTTTCCAACAATTCATGACCTTCTTTCTAGACTTAAAATCACATTTTGAACAACTTTCATGTTTTGAGTTTTTCCATTTGAGGCTTGGAAATAGGAGATATGGCCTTTGCTTAAAATGACCTATAACTGACAAATGACCAAAATACCCCTGTCTTGTTCAAACCATAAGTTGAGTCATACAAATCCTATAAAGGACTTCTACCACTCAAATTAAAGCTAAGAAGATGCCCTTCAACATTCATGTTGACCAAGAGATCATAGGAATCATCCTACTAGGGCAAAAGTTGTCTGCAAGTTGGGTGACTTTCAAGGACCCAGATTCACACACCTCAGCTGACCTGTAATTTGTCAAAACCATAACTTGAGCTTTGCAACTCCTATCAAGGACTTCCACCACTAAAATTAAAGCTAAGAACAAGCTCTAAAACATTCATGTTGTGGGGAAGATGAGATATCAATCACATCTTGAGCTAAAACTGCCAGGAAGATAGGGATCAAATTAGGGTTTTTTCACTGACAATCCTTGGAAACCCTGACTTGAAACTTCTCAAACTCCTCAATCATGATGAGTTGGTCTAGGAATCATCTTTATAACATCTCTATGCATCATTCCATGATCTCATGGCCCTTAGATTGGGTCTCAACCTTCTCCAAATCTTCAGTTAATCTAGGGTTGACCCAGTCAAAACCCTAATTCTACCATTCATGGTTGAATCTTCTGAACTCTTGCACAATGACTTCTCTGGACTCCATGATGGCTTTCAAGACATCTCATAGGCTTTCTCAAAACATCAAGTTCATTCTCAAAGTCTCAGAATCATCTGAGGAGCACCCACAACTCTCAAGCTATGAAGTACACCACCCTGGTTTCAACCCACTCCTCTGAGGATCTCTTGAACTTTCTGATGAAGGTATCAACTTTCAAACACTCAGTGAATAAATAATTGTTGGTCAAATTTTGGGGTGCAACAATAAGGTACTGCTTCGATCACCCAAAGAATCTCAAGTTTTGTTCGAGATACTGCTTTGGTATCATTGAAGAGCCTTAATGGATAAGGTACTGCTTCGATCACCCGAAGAATCTCAAGTTTATTTGAGATACTGCTTTGGTATCACCGAAGAGCCTTAATGGATAAGGTACTGCTTCGACCACCCGAAGAATCTCAAGTTTTGTCAGAGATACTGCTTTGGTATCATCGAGGAGTCTTATTGGATAAGATGCTGCTTCGACCACCCGAAGAATCTCAAGTTTTGTTCGAGGTACTGCTTTGGTATCATCGAAGGACCTTAACGAATGAGGGGCCGCTTCGACCACCCAAGGAGGATCACTTATACCGCTCTGGTACCGCGAAGAACCTTATTGGATAAGGGACTGCTTCGACCACCCAGAGAATATCAGGTTATCTCGTTCATCTATTTTTGCATCCTGTCATCCCGTTCTGGTATATCCCATCTCTTTGCATTCTTTACTTGCTTGTCGGACAAATTTCGGGGTCTTTTTGTATCTAATTGACTTCCACCCTGAAAATGAACGCCATGCAGCTGTTCATTCTCTCAGGTTCAAGGCAATTAGATAGGGGCATCTGTCATACCCCAAATTTGTCCTACCTTTTTGAAAATTTTCATTTACCCGACTTTGTTTTTAATTTACCTCGCTTATACAGCGTAGCGTATTTTTCAGCAAAAACAGACATTTTCGCTTTTTTAGCCCAATAAGGGTATGCCACGTGGCATTTGTTTTTTTATATGTATACCTTTTTTTTTATATAATTTCATTTTTCTCGTGATAGGTTAATATAATGTTTTCATTTTTTAATTAGTTTTGAATTAGAAATTAGGATTTAAATTTAAATTTTTTAATTAAATAGATTTAATTTAGAGCTTAATTATAATTTAGAAATTTTAAAAAAAATATAGAAAAAAAATAGAGTTAGAATTTAATTAGGATTTATTTTTAAAAAAAAAGATTAGATTTTAATTATTTAGTTTAGATTTAAAATTGTAATTAATAATTAGAATTAAATTAAATAGGAAAATATATTTATTAATTTAGTTTATTATTTAAGGTTATTTAAAGAAAAATAGAAAATAGATTTAATTAACTTAGTTTATTATTCAGAAAAATTAAAAGAAAAAAATAAAATAAAAAGAAATTGAAGGACACGGTGGATTTTTTTTCTTCGTTCAGATTTGTGGATAGTGTATATAAGGGACACTGTTCACCATACCCTAGAGTTAAGGATACTGTTCACAAAACCCTAAAGAATAACGACCGCCCCTAATTCTGAAGGGGCAACCCTAAAAAAAAACCATCCCCAATTCATCCCCAAAATACCCTAATTCATCCCTCTCCCAAATCGGCGCCGCAACCACCCACCCTCTCATCTCCGCCACCGTTCAACCCTCTGTCTTCATCATTATCACTTTTACCCTTCAACCCTCTCCTCCAACCCACCTTCTTCTTCATCCATCTGATTCAAAGCTTCAACAGAAAAACGCTTGTTCAAATACCAGTGTGGTTTGCTCATTCTCCTCCAACTCACGCAATGGTAGCAGCGACTCGACGGTGATTGAAATAAGGGCTAACAACAGCGGTCACGATTTAAGACCACAAACAACACTTCAATCATCATAATCAATTTCCCCACGATAATCATAGTGCCCAACAGGGTCGATTTCCTCCTCAACAGGCTTGGAACCCTCAAAATCGACCACCACCCCAACCAATTTCAAAACCCTAACAACCAATTCCAAAACCTTAATCAATTGAACGAACGAGGTTTTGTTCAAGAACAAGCTCTGCCTCCTTCAATTGTTGACTTGACACGTTTTTGCAGTGAGGGGAAGGTTAAAGAGGCGCTTGAATTGATGAAAAAGGTGTCAAAGCTGATGCCAATTGCTTTGAGCTTCTGTTTGATTTGTGCGGTAAGTCGAAGTCTGTCGAGGATGCTAAGAAAGCCCATGATTACTTTTTGCAATCTACTTTTAGGAGTGATTTAAAGTTGCATAACAAGGTGATTGAGATGTTTGGGAATTGTAAAAGTATGACTGATGCACGAAGATTGTTTGATCATATGCCCAACAGAAATATGGATTCTTGGGATATGATTCAGGTTACAACATTTCCAAGTTTAGATTATGCGAGCTCTTGGTGATTTTCCTTGGTGTTAAGGTTCATGCTTGTGTTGGTGGGACAAGTGTTCGGGAGGATCAGCGCATTCTCCAAGCCAGTGTTCACACTGTTGTTGGTACTCCGGGGCGTGTGTTCGACATGTTGCGAAGGCAGTCCCTTCGCTCTGATTGCATCAAGATGTTTGTTCTGGACGAAGCTGATGAAATGCTTTCACGTGGTTTCAAGGATCAGATCTATGATATCTTCCAGTTGCTACCTGGCAAAATTCAGGTTGGAGTATTCTCTGCAACAATGCCACCTGAAGCTCTTGAGATTACTAGGAAGTTCATGAACAAGCCAGTGAGAATTCTGGTGAAACGTGACGAGCTGACCCTTGAGGGTATCAAGCAGTTTTACGTCAATGTCGATAAGGAAGAATGGAAGCTAGAGACACTATGCGATCTCTACGAGACACTGGCCATCACTCAGAGTGTCATTTTTGTTAACACAAGGCGCAAAGTTGACTGGCTCACTGACAAGATGCGAAGCAGAGATCATACATTCTCGGCAACTCACGGTGACATGGACCAGAACACTAGGGATATCATCATGCGTGAGTTTCGGTCTGGCTCTTCTCGTGTTCTCATTACCACTGACCTCCTGGCCCGTGGTATTGATGTGAAGCAAGTGTCTTTGGTCATCAACTATGATCTCCCAACTTAACCTGAAAACTATCTCCACCGCATTGGTCGTAGTGGGCGATTTGGAAGAAAAGGCGTTTCGATAAACTTTGTGACATTTGATGATGCTAGAATGCTAGCTGATATCCAGAAATTTTACAATGTGACTATAGAGGAGCTGCCATCAAATGTTGCTGACTTGCTCCAATGAGCTGCGACCACCGAGCGAGGATCAAAGCTGCATCTCAACCGTGACGCGACGGTCAACTCAATGGTCTGGCTCGTTTTAAGCAACAATGTTTTGCATCTCGCAACTCAAGTAAACCGCACTTGGTCGAGAGATGATGTGCATCACTCTGTTCACGCTCGCGGCATCGCGGATACGTTTCCCAACAACAGTATTTGAAGATGAAGCCCACTGCCGCTAGATTGAAGAAACCCGACACTGTATCAAAGCTTGTTTTGGAAGAAGTAATTGGATTGACAACTAAAAATGGGAATGGGTTAGCTTCAGATTCATCTAGTTCCAAATGTGCTTATTCGGCAGGTTGTGTGGTGGTGATTCTTGATGTGAATTCCGGTACTCAATCGCATCTCATTGCGTCTGATAGATTGCAACCAAAGCCTTTGAGATGTGTTGCTTTGTCACGAGATGGCTGCTTTGTTGCAGCTGGAGAGACAGGAAACCAGTCCTCAGTACTAATTCGGGATTCTTCTACTTTATCTGTTGTCTCTGAGTTGAAAGGGCATCTAAATGGAGTTACATGCATCTGTTTCTCACCAAATGGTAAACATCTGGTATCTGTCGGGGTTTATATTTATCTTTGGGACTGGCGGAGTGGTCACCTGATAACTAAGCTTCAAGCAACTTCATATTCTTCTACTGTCTCAAGTGTTAGCTTCATATTAGATGCAAAATTTATTGTTACTGCTGGTAGAAAGCACTTGAAATTCTGGACTCTTGAATCATCTAGGAAAGCTCAACAAAATGGAGGGATGCGCAAGACAGTTAAGACTGCATCATTAACAATACATGAAAAGATTTCCAATCTACCAATTCAGAAAGAATGTTCGTTTACATCTGTTGTTTCTTCTGTGTGGACCAATAGCAGCGATGATAATCGCAAACAAGCTGGTCAATTATTTTCTATGTATACGTTGCCTGATTTAGGCATTTTATACCTTATTCATTCTGGGCTGTCAGTCAAAAAGTCTGTTATCCTGAAGGTTCAAAAAGCTTTTGCATTATCAATATCGGGAAAACTAATTGCCTGTGCATGCAATAATGGAACAGTCCTATTATATACTCCCGAGTCTCTAGAATACACTGGATGTGTATTATATTCAAAGGCCAAGAAGTTTTATGAAGAAGATAACACCAATTACCATGCCATATTTCCTGAACAGAATTTCCAACAGTTACCTGCACTGCCTGATGCAGTTGCATGTCAGTTTTCATCCTCAGAAAAGCTGGTGGTTATTTATAGCGATCATAGCCTCTACATCTGGGACATCCATGATGTGAATCAGGCCACAAAGTGTTATGTGCTTGCTTCATATTCCTCATGCATTTGGGATATCAAGAATCTATGTTGTGAAAACATGCATGATCCATCTCTTGTATGCACCGCTAAAGGTTGTTTGGGAGGGATTTCTTTTGCAACATGCTCTACTGATGGTTGTCGACGACATTAACTTCGATTCTACGTCCAATAAATCCACTAGTTTGCTGTTCAAACTATAGAAGCCCTTGAAATTGTTGTACAACACAACATCTGCAAAATCCAACATGGTTACGACTTCACCGCAACGCCGAGAACGACTACGTGCTAGTTACTGATGTTGCTATCATTCTAGGTGCTGCTACTATAGACTTAAGTTGGATAGCAGGTGGATTTGGTTTATTACCTTGAGCGCATGACTCTGACTCAACGGTAACAACAACAATAACAACGCCGGAAGAAATAATAACTTGTTGGATGCTCGTGCTGTTGTCGTAATTGCATACTCGACGGAGCTACTTTTCTTTCAACAAAAAAATTCCAAATCATCCAGCAGCAGCTACTATCACTTGTGGCAGACTCACGACGAATTACAACAACAACATTGAAGCATTCAAAAACAAGCTCGGAAAACTTCTCAATCTGCAGGTCGAAGTTTCGGAGATGTAACTTCAACAGCTACAGGGCAAGATAATGAACAAAGTTGCGACAACATCGACGAGTGAACGACACAACAAGCACCAGCAGTTGTGGCTCAGTTTCAGCAACAACATTGGTTCTGTTTCTCGCACACTTACGACGCCGACACCAACATGAGGGCACGTCTCACTTGGGACATCAGTGGACATTGGAGAGGCTAGGTTGTTATGTGCTTGATTCGCGTTGTCGATTCCATGCGTGTCCTGCTGCCGCTGTAGTTTTCAGACCATGAGGTCGCTGTAATTTTCTGAAGAGTAGGAAGACTTCGACAATATTGATACGGTAACAACAAGCTTTCATCGGTTGCAGCCCCGCACTTGGTAACATTTCGAACTGAAAACATTGTAAATACAAACTTATTTAGCATTCTGAGTTGTGTTTTGTTCCCTGTTTCTGCTGCACATCCATGATTTGTTTGCATTCTGTTTCAAGTTATGATTCCCTAAAGCTGTAATTTATTTAGGTGCACTGATATTGGTAGGATGCAGTATGTTTGGTATTAATTATGTGATGGAATTCTTACACTATATTGGTTGTATTTTGGTTGTTGTTTTCAACTAGGATTTGGAATGAATTACATATATGCTTATTATAACATGTTTATTTGAAGCAGACCCGACTAATCATTTCCTTTCCCATGATATTCATGTTAATAGAGCAGTTGTTGCTTAAGTGTTTATATATTTGCGTCTAGTAGGTATCTTAGATTCCTTTTGTTTCGGTTACGCTGAGTTAATGTGATGCCGTCGAATTTTATGTGCTTCGATTGTGCGACAAGTTCTTATGTCGCAACTATAGTTAAACATTGTTGCTGCCTGCGGTTGCAGTTTGTTTTATGTTTTGTATAAACTGAAGATTTTGTCTTGGCTGTAGAGTATTCTTGAACATATGTTATTAATCATTGATGCAAGGTTTAGATGGCAATGCTGTAGATTTTGTACGTTGCTTTCGACATGGTTCTGTTGATTTATGTGGGCCTTTATCATGTTAGTTCTGGTTCGATACATTCCAGTCTCAGATTTTATTGGCTTTGTTATTCTATTGAATGTTTGAAATATGTTGGTGGTAATTCAATGGCTTTTTCTCGTGTTGAATTCGAATGATGTGTACAGTGTTGAAGATGATTAAGAGAGGATGTGGTTTATCTCTGTGTGATGATAGCAGTAGAATTTGATGTCGTGTTTGCAGTAAATTTCATTTCATGATAATTGGATGTGTTATATTTTCCCTTCCATGAGGCTGCTCCATTTGTCTACTGTTGGCCATGCGTGCTAGTTTGTGGGATAGAAATTATAACTATAATGTTAATTATTTGCTAAATATTATATTGGTATTAGTTTTGATAAATATTCTAGTGTGTTTAGATTATATGTTGGATTCTAATGATACAAATAAACTTGTCAATATTGCAAGTAAGTTGAGGCTCATAATGTGACTTTGGGTGTTTAGAAAATAATTAAAAGTTACATATTTGGGGCTAAGAATAAGTAATGACTAATGATAATATTATCTAAGATTTGGATTATTATTTTCATATTTTATTAACCTTGTTTTTGACTTTTTTTTGTTAATATCAAAATTTTATAGTCCTAATTAAATTTTAAATATTTTAATTCAATTTATTTTCAAATTATTTTAATTAAATCACGAAAGTAGCGGGCTCTTGGGGTTTAGCACTCCTTGGGTTCTTGGACAACTGCTCTCGAGGCGTACGCCCTTGAGTTGTGGTTGTTCCGTCTTTCGGTTTCCAAAATGTTTTTCATTCAATTTAATTGAAATTTTTAAAAGATATTTTTAAATAATTTTTATTAATTAAATATTTTTATAAGGAATTTTAATTATTCCTTCTTTTAAAAAATATATTTCACAAATTATTCTCAAATAATATTTTAAATATTAATTCTTTAGAAAATTGTACTTTATTAAATAAGTTAAAATCATTTTAGGATACTAAATTTTTTTTTCAAAATAATTAATTATGATGAATTTTTCTCAAAATCTTTTTATAAGCAATTGATTAATTAATTTTTGAAAATTAAAACTATTTTTCTTAATTGAATCAAACTATTTTTTTTAAATAAATTTCAAAAAACAATTAAATTCTTGGATCTCGCCTTACTTGAATTTTTTTTTTAAGCAACCGCTCTCGAGGTGCACACCTCGAGTTGTGACCCTTTCGATCTTATTTTCTAAAATACATAGCGCGCCTAGTCTGAGAATGCTAATATTTTCAACTTATTTTCATAATTAAATCACGAAAGAGTCGAATTCTTGGAGTCACGCATTCCTCGAATTCGAGAATGACTACCATTGAGGCGTATGCCTTGAATGGCGTGTCGTTCAAACATTCGTTTCTAAAATACCTCCTTTAATTATTTGGACATGCTTTCACTGTCCGACAAACATATTTTATAGTTAATGGTATAAAAAAAGATTGTCGTCGGGATCTAGCATTCCAACGATATCCCGACTAATTGATTACGAGGCCGACGTCTCGTTTATCGAGTAGTCGTCATTCCTCCCAAATTTTCAACTCGTCTAACCTTGTTCCTCTTCTTCAATTCAAACCCTAATAGTCGTCTAAACGGTTCAATTCAAATTATTTTCTTATCTAAATTGAGAAAGAATTGAGTTCTTGGAGTCTCGCATTCCTTGAATTCTTGAGGCGTACGCTTTAGGTTGTGGATTACCCGACCTTTCGCCTATAAAACACGTGCCCTAACTATTTGGACAAATACCATAAGTGTCCATTCAAATACAATTTCATAATTAATTGAATGAAAGAGGTGTTGTTGGGATCTAGCATTCCAACGATATCCCGACTAATTGGTTGCGAGACTGACGTCTCGTTTATCGAGTAGTCGTCATTCTCCCCTAAAATATTCAACCCAACTTTCTTCTCTCGCCCCGTGCGATTGAGACCTTCTCAAACATATTTCGTAGAATCTTTCGAATGAAAGAGGTGTCGTTGGAATCTAGCATTCCAATAATGCCCCGATTAATTGATTGCGAGACTGACATCTCGTTTATCGAGTAGTCGTCATTCTCCCTTAAAATATTCAACCACGTCAAATCTCTTTCTCGCCCCCGTGCGACCATAACATTAAAACCTAGTCAAATCAATCTTATTTTCCAAAACAAAATACTCAACAAACCAAAACTTCTCAAAACCAATTCCTCGCCCTCGCGCAATCCTTACAACTCAAAACACCTTTTACCAAGAACATTGTTTAGTCCTTTCTTCCGCGCATATGAACTCGTGCTTCAGCCTCCCCTAGCGAGCAGACAAGCCAACGTTTAGTAGTTAGAATGCGACCTAAACACTCGTTCATTTTCAAACCCTTTACCGTAGTTAGCCGAACTACGGCTGCTCTGATTCTTTATTCTATTTCGAATGTAAGATACGTAGGCACAAGATTGCGATGATCTTGGCGAGCACAATCCCCTCTTTTTCCCGTAGTCCCATGAACTACGAATGCTCTGATTTTCCACTTCTTACAAGTGAAGATACGTAGGCACAAGGGCCCCAATCCTTGGCGAGCACCCTATCTATAAACCACCCATTCCCCCCATAGGAGAAACCTTAGAAGAAAACAAACAAACGTAGCTAACTTTACTCTCGAATCGATCAAGAGGTTCCCGTTGAGTACAACGGACGTAGAGGGTGCCAATACCTTCCCTCTGCGTAACCGACTCCCGAACCTAGAATATTGGTTGCGATGACCATGTTCTTATCTCTTTTAAAGGTTTTATCTATATTTTCCTATTCCATCCTTGGAATGAATAAAGTTCGGTGGCGACTCTGTTTCGAACTGTATTTTCCGCGGCCATCGCGAGGATCGTATTTTTCGAGGTACGACACCTAGGAACCTCAGGTACCTTGTCCCTTGCTTATTTTGAAACATTTGGGACAATGTTCAATTTAAGTGTGGGAGGAGACTTTATTTATTTTCCCGCTTTATCTCGCATTTTTATTTCTTTTATCGCTTTCAGTTTATTTCCCTTCATTTTTCTTTTTGTTTTTTTAGAACATACTTGCACTTAACAAATCATTTTACAGTATACCTTTACTCTCTCATCTTACTCTCGCATTAATTTGCCCCACCAAAAACTTTTTGACAAATAGTGTACTATCCTGAAAATTTTCTTGGGCTTTGAGGCAAGTTCGTATTAGGATGCAGATGATTTGGGAAATTCTCTTTGAAACATCAGTATCATTATAACACCTTAGGCTTCGCAAATGCAGAAATAGACCCCGATACTCTGAATACCATGGCCTTAATAGAATATCCATAGTAAGTCCTAAGTAGTTTATCCTAGGAGTCAGCTCCGGCCTAAGCGTTATCTAAGTGAAGGATCGATGAAAATAAGTGAATGATCAGTATGCTAAGAATATGAAATAATTACAAACTCGGGTATAGGTAACCCTCACAAGGTCATTTAAACCTACCAAGTTGTAATTTCGAAAAAAAAAAGAAAAAAAAGAAGAAAAATGATAAAAACAAGGCAAAAAAATACCTTCCCACTGTCTGCTGGTTCAGAGTTTTCTGGTACTGAACTCGGTAGGGCGGATCACGATCCGATCCCCACAGCTGTAGGTGGGCCAATAAAAGGGGTTACACCACTTTGTGCACCAGAACCCCATGCTTAAGATCATAATTACTAACCAGTCACTTTACCATGATTTCGTACAGATAACGGACTTAATGTGATTGCACTGGAATGAAAAGGACTTAAAAGGAGATTCAAAAATAGGCCTAGGTACAATAGGGTAATGCATATTGATTTTTTTTATAAAGAACGAAGCTTTGGTCCGTGTTTTTGGAGAAGAGTCATTCTGATACCCGTGGTTCACTGAGTCATCACCTATCGCTTCATCCCAGTTTGAACTTATAAGTCCTTCTTGCCCAGGTCATTTATGGATATCACCCTGTTCTGTCATGATGTTTTGCTTGAAGACAAGCAAAGGTTTTAGTATGGGAGAATTTGATAGACCTAAAATATATTGTTTATTTGACTCGATTTTGTGCATGTTATTTAGTATTTTATTTCCACTTTCTTGTATTCTACTTTGTTTCTTTTTCAGGTTTTTGTATTTTCAAGGCTACTCGAGAAGAAATGAAGAAAAACGAGCTAAAACCCTACTTTTTGAGGAAATGTACACATGGCTTCCACCATGGTGGGCACCATAGGAACTGCCACGTCTCCGACTCCCTTCCACCCTAGTACATGTGGCGGGCGCCACAAGGAGGTGCCGGGCGCCACCTTCACACGGTCATTTCCCTTCCAAAATGAGTTGGGGGGCATCCCTGTCTTTGCTTGTACTTTCCTGCCTCTATAAATAGCAGAGTTTTGATTCATTTCAAACCATCTAAGCATAGAGAGCAGAACTTAAGCCATAAATTTCACTTATCTGTAAAGTAATAAACTTCTCGCATCGAGGAGTTATTACACCGTGTAATCAAGTTTGGAGCACTTAGGTAGAAATTAAACTTGCCGCCATTTTTATTTCCGCATTTACTTCCAGTTGTGCAAGACTTTAAAGCCTCTCGTTTGACCAGGTTTCTGTTTATTGCCTTTATTTACCTGCCTTTTATTGCCGCGCCTTTATTTACCTGCC
The DNA here is from genome assembly GCA_963859935.3 of Lathyrus sativus. Classification (NCBI taxonomy): domain Eukaryota; kingdom Viridiplantae; phylum Streptophyta; class Magnoliopsida; order Fabales; family Fabaceae; genus Lathyrus; species Lathyrus sativus. Next base: position 359,862,654 of record OZ012737.1, read on the forward strand.
CTTTATTTAGCGCACCTTTTTATCGCACTTTATTTATTTATCCGCACTTTACTTTCTCGCATTTATTTACCATGTCCAGCTAAACTTTAAGGTCTAGGATGCGAGGATTATAGTTATAATTAGTATTCCAAACGATTGTCGATAATATTACTTAAGGGTTATTTTAACTGTTAACACTTATTTTCTACACTTAAAATCTGTTGGGTAAGATCGAAAGCCGTCCAACCCTTAGATAAATTTGGTTAGTTTTGACTGTTCCAAGGAAGCAAAAGCGCTCGGCTCAGTCAATTAGGAATCTTTAATGTTTAAGAAAACCAATTTTAAAACGGTTTTCGGATGCGTTTATGGATTTGAAGTCCGGTTTTTAAGAACCTCTTTTTATTAGAAGTTCCAAGTTAAAATACTTTTCAACTAAGTCTAGAAACTATATTTCTTAAAAATATGTTTATTAGTCCTAACACAATGCGCACCTTCTTATAAGTGACAATAAGAGGGGTCGATTAGGGATAAACTCGGTTCTGAATACGCGAAAGCGACAGTTCCTGTTAAATTAGTTCTTTTCATGAGTAGAAAACATTACCCTATAATGAATCCTATCTGTACACATCTGGAATACTACTTAGCTATATGAATTGCATATATGCCTATTGCTTTATTATTTATTATAATTCCGCACTTTACTTTTATTTCGCACAACCAACCCCTTAATTGGCTTGCCTTAGATAAACACCGTAACAATAGTACTCGATTGATTGGCGTTTAGTCTCTGTGGGATCGATAATCTTTTGTATTACTTTGGCGCTATTCGTGAACTTGCGAATCGCCCATTAGTGATAACATCCAAACTTAGGATTGGTGTATTGGGTTTGGGATGAGAAATCAATGGGTTTTTCTTGAATAAAACCTTGAGGGTTTTGTCCTCCAAGAACCTTGGATTTTGGGGGTTTTTCACAAATCATTTCTTCACAGATTCAGCCGAGCGAAGGTAATTGAAGAACAGGAGGTTCTGTCAATTTAGTAGCGTTAATCGAAGGATTATGGTAGGAAGGTTTGGGTTCGAATCGTTGGTGTTTTAAATCATCCAGGAAAGATTTGAAGACCAGAGGGTTGTTCAAAGGTGGTGCTGTAATCGGAGGTTTACTCATCACGTTTGAAGGACTTGATTCATATTGAATCAAGGGAAGAGAAGGCATAGGCTCGACATTAACATTTGGGTTTGATGAGGACGATGGGGGAACTGCCTCAACAAGTTGGTGTTCTCTCTTTTTACTATTTTCATTGCAGAGTTTTGAGTTTGTATGCAAACATGTTAGTTGATTAAAATTCTGGTGTGTGTTAGTGTTAAAACATTTTTAGAAACCTCATTACAATCTTTTGATTGTAATTGAAAAACATAACACCTCATTCACCTATTAAAATTTACTTGAGGTGCTTCGCACACCAAGTGTTTGACTAATTGCATGAACACAAACACTTGAGCTGTTTTTCAATTGGTTTATATTTCACACGCATTGGAAACTATCCAACTTTAAGTGAACAAAATCTGATTGATTTGTGTTCAAACTATTGATTCTAATTATTATCTTTATTGGTATTCCATATAGACTTTGCGTATATCCGATCTTTTTGGTAACGGTTTGTTTGGACGAGTATAGTTCCTCGGCCACTTCCACTTAAAACTTTTTAAAATCCAAATCTTAATAAGTGCCAACTCAGTTTTTAATAAGTGATCTATTCAACCCCTCTTCTAGATCATTGTCGTCGTATAAAAAGTGGTATCAAGAGCACCGGTTCATTCTGCGCTTTACATATAACTTCTTAGAATATGGCAAGCGAACCAAAAGGGGCTTACAATAGAGCACCTGTTTTCAACGGTGAGAACTATAGTTATTGGAAAGATTGTATGCGCGTGCATATAAATTCCATTGACAGAAAGATATGGAACGTTATATTGAACGGTCCTATGGAAATTACCATGACCGATGAAAATAGCGTTGTTGTGCCTAAGCATGAAGCACAATGGAACGACGAAGATGAGAAAAAGTACAATTACGATTGGAAGGCTAGAAATATTCTAATCTCCTCCTTGAGAGTTGATGAATATTATAGAGTTTCACATTGTATGATTGCTAAAGCTATGTGGGACTCATTGCAAGTTGCCCATGAAGGAACTAATGATGTCAAACTAGCTAGAATCAAAACTGTAACTAAAGAGTTTGATCTCTTTCACATGGAGCATGAGGAAACAATTGCCGATATGCAAAAGAGATTTTCTCATTTAATCAATAGACTAAATTCACTTGGTAGACCAATTTCCAATGATGTTGCTACTAACAAAGTTTTAATATGTCTTACCAGGGAGTGGCAACCAAAGGTCACGGCTATAAAGGAAGCAAATGATCTTATGACTTTGGACCTTACAACTCTTTTTCGAAAGCTCCAAGAACATGAGCAAGTGCTTCTTAGTCTCGAGCAATTTGAGAAAAAGGAAAAGAAGGAAAAGACCAAAACTACGGAAAATAATTCTATAGCTCTAAAAGCTTCTTGTTCAAAGTCCTCCACAAAAAGAGCTAAGTGATTACGACTGGAGTGATGGCGATGATGAAGAAACGAATGAGGATATGAGGCTGTTTGTGAAGCGATACAATTGCTATGTAAAGAAGAATGGTATCCAACATTCCAAAAAGAATCTCGTCAATTTTAGAAGAAAACCAAGGTCTTCCCAGAATGAAGGAAATAAGGGGAGTAAAGCAAGAGGGTCGTGCTTTAATTGTGGAAAAGCTAGACACTATAAGTCGGATTGCCCATTGATGAAGAAGGACAAAGGAAAGGAAAGTAACCACTCACAAAAGAAACAGGGTAAGCCTAGTAGAGCTTACATCGCTTGGGAAAGCGATAGTGAGTCATCCGTGGATGATAGTTCAAGTGACGAAGAAGAGTCCATCAACCTTTGTCTCTCCGTTCATCAAAAGAAGAAAAACAAAAAGGTATGACATGCTAAGTGTGAAAACTCTACTAGATTGTCTCATTCTGAATTAGAACTTGCCTTTGATACCTTACACCATGAAGCCAAGGAAGCCTTTAAATGGTTGGCCTCAAACAAATTTTTTTTTACTCATTTGGAGCAAAAGATCTTCGATTTCGAAAGGGAATTAGAGGCTCTAAAGGAATTCATCATGGAAATAACAAAGGTAGATGTTGAGGAAGAAAGAAGTAGATGGGTAAACTTTGGGTGTGATACTTGTCATATTTGGCAAAAAAGGTTAGAACTCTTAAAGCCAAACTTAACAAGGATCTAGAACCAAAGATCACGTTTGCTATTGATAGATCACATTTTAGAAAAAGCATGACTAATCCTTATCAAAAATATACATATGTGATAAAAAAATCAAGGTAACAAAAGTGATACAAAGGTTAGCCTCACTTGCTTGTATTGTTGCAAAAGGGGTCACACCATTATTAAATGTCGCTTTAGGAGATTTTTATCAATGGTTGCCTAAACGCAACCAAGATTTCACTCACAACCAAGGACTCAATAAACAACTAGGTACCTATTTTTGTTGATTGTTTTTATAGGTACAAAGTCTTAAGCCTATAGAGAGAAGATGGGTTCTCGATAGTGGATGCTCAAGACATATGACAGGAGACATATCTATCTTCATTAACTTTGTGGCAAAGAAGAAGGGATTTGTAACCTATGGAGAAAAAAACAAGGGAGCAATAATTGGAAAAGATAGTGTAGGTAATCCCTCGTCTACTACTATCTCTGATGTGTTGCTAGTTGAGAGCCTTAAACACAATCTCATAAGCATTAGTCAATTATGTGACAAGGGATACAAAGTATCATTTTCAAAATATTAATGCATGATTGAAAATAATTATAAAAAGGGGGGGTGTTTAATGGCTTGAGGGCAAATAATGTTTATATGCTGGATTTGAGTAAAGTATCATTGTGTAGCGACAAACGTCTCATGACTATGAGTGAGGAATCATGGTTGTGGCATAGACGTTTGGCGCATGTCAATTTTGACTTGCTAGACAAGATATTTTCTTAGGACCTAGTTATTGGCTTACCAAAAATCAAGTTTTCAAAGGATCACTTATGTGATGCGTGCCAAATGGGGAAGCAAATAAGGATCTCGTTTAAATATAAATACATTGTGTCAACTACGAGACTTCTTGAACTTCTACATATGGACCTCTTTGGACCATCTAGAATTAAGAGTCTAGGTGGTAACTACTATGGTTTTGTTATAGTCAATGATTTCTCTAGGTTTTGTTGGACTATCTTATTGGCTAGCAAGAGCAATAGTTTCTTCGCCTTTGAAAAATTTGCTAAACTTTCTCAAAACAAGTTGAACACAAACATTATATCAATTAGAAGTGATCATGAAGGTGAGTTTGAAAATCATCTTCTTGAAGAATATTGTGGTAGACACGGAATTGATCATAATTTTTCCACTTCACGCAACCCTCAACAAAAAGGGGTCGTGGAATGTAAAAATCGAATTTTGGAAGAGTTAGGAAGAACTATGATCAATGAAAGTGGACTTCCTAAATATTTTTGGGCCGATGCCATTAGTACGGCTTGTTATGTTTTGAATAGGATGCTCATCCGTCCTATTCTTAACAAGACTCCGTATGAACTTTTGAAAGGGAGGAAGCCAAATGTGTCTCACCTTCATGTTTTTGGTTGTAAGTGTTTTGTGTTAAACAATGGTAAAGAGAGTCTAGGTAAATTTAACTCCAAGGCAGATGAAGGTGTCTTTCTAGGATACTCTCAGTCAAGTAAAGCATATAAAATATACAATAAAAGGTTACTTATAGTTGAAGAATTTGTTCATGTCACTTTTGATGAAACGTATCCAAAAAGTGTCAGAAAAGGTATTTCGTTTCATGGTACAGGTGTATCTTCTAAAGACATACTCAAAGACACTGAGAAAGGAATTGATTAACCTAAGTCAGTGAAAGTTGAGGAGGAAAAGGTCACCATCATGAGGAGATTGAGGAGGTTCATCCAACTAACACCGATGACCTTCCTCCATCTTGGAAGTCTTCTAAAGACCATCATATCGACAACATTCTCAGTGATATCTCAAAGGGAGTGAAAACTCAATCTAAGATAAGTAGCTTCTGTTATCACTTTGCTTTTGTAAGAGTGAAATGCACTTAAGAGGGGGGGGGGGGGTGAATTGCACTTTCCTAAAAATTTCTAAGTGAGAAATACGGTAAATTGCAGAAAGTAAAAGTGACACGGCAAGATATACTGATTCCCCTCATAATTCGAGAGTACTCCGGTCCCCTTTCAACACGAAAGAGATTTTTAATAATTGTGAGATTCTAGACAAGACTTTCTACCTAGTCTTTCTATACAGACTCTAAACAATCAAACCACCAAGAACACACTCTGGGATTTTTCCAACTAAGTCCAATGAGAACAATCCTCTCAATGTGGACATCTTGCTTCCAACAATCCTGGACAACAAGGTAACAATCCTTACAATCGTAATTCCAACAATCCTGGAACACTTAAGAATGTAATAAAAAAAATACTTGAATAATTTGTTTGAATAGTGTTGAAAATGTCTTCAAAATTATCAATCTTTCGATTGATCTTCCTCTTGATATTCCACCTTTATATAACTCATCAAGTGTTCAAATATATCAGAATGAAACTTAGATGAATTTCTGAAAATTTGAGAATGCAAGTTTCACTCTACGAAAATTCCAGAATTTTGACCCTTGAAAAATATGAAAAATAAAAGCAAAAAATATTAAAAATTTTATGCAAGAAGGTGATTTTAAAAAAATGAGTTTAGAGGTATATATAGGCCTCTGACACCCTTTCAGAATGGCTAAAATCATCAAAAGATGCCATGGTTCAAGAAGAAGAAGAAAACATTTTTCAAACCAAGAGATGCAACATTCTGGCCTGCAATGCCAGTGGTAATTGGTTATCATAAGTGGGTAACCGGTTACTTGCCTCCAACGTAACCAAAAATTGAAAATTTGTAGCAAGTAATCGGTTACCAGGATAGGGTAACTGGTTACTCAGTGTTATTTTTCAGAAACCAGTTTTTCCAAAATTGAGGCAAAGTGCATAGTTTTATTTTAAAAAGTTTTTTATGCAATGCAAGAAGGGGATGAAGTTTTGAACACTTGAGTAAGGTATATAAATGCTTAAATTGTTGTACCTCCATTGTGTCGAACTTTATTTTCTTTCTTGATCAAACTTAGACATGTTGAATTGAAAGTGAGTTTCTTGAGCTTGATATAATCTTGAAGTCTTGAAAACCATCCTTGTATGTTGTGTTGTCATCAAAATCAGTTGAGAAGCTTGTCTTTATAGTCTCTCCCTTTTTGATGATGACAATCTATGCTTGAAAATTAATTTTTTGCCGGCTTTTCTAATAGTTGCTCGAAAGCTTCCCCTCAGATAGTGCTCCCCTTTAATCGTTGATTTAAGATATTCTTTGATATTTCTGCACAATTTTGTCAGAAAGCACAAGAATAATACATGTATTTCTTCTCCCCCTTTGTCAATAACCAAAAGGATGGGAAAAGCAACACACAACAATTGGATAGTTTACACATAAACATAAATATCAAAACTTCACGATACAAAACAACACAAACAACACTTTATGAAACAAATATGATACGTGGACAAAAACACAACATAACATTGTACGAACAAAACATTGTACTTGTACGAAACAAACATAACGATTGTACTTGATTTTTCAACACAGACCATAAAACGTGGAAACATAAAACTTAAGTTTTAAACATAAACTAAGAAACATAGAAATGATAAAACATAATTAATCACTTTCATACATATCTTCATCACCATCATCTCCATTTTCTTCTTCCTCATCATCATCTTGTTCCATTGCTTGTTGTTGCTGCAAGGTCATAACTTTAAACATCTTTCTCATTAGGGTCATTCCTTTCCGATGCTCCCGTATGCTAAGATCAGCTTTGGAGTCGAAAGCCACAAGTCTTTTGTAGATAAGCTCATTGGTCCAACCCTCCTCAAAAGCTGGAACAACAACAGCAAATGAAGAAGAATCATCTTTGTATACATATCTCCCATTGTTATTCAAAATGATTCCAGTATTTTTCATTGTTGTCGAAGCATTAATCTCGTTAACCTTGGATGTCATATTTGTGTGAGGTTCCCTTGAACTAGCAAAGTGTTATCCCTAATTCGCTTGATGAATAAGGTCTTATCAACCTTACCTTTTTCAAATCCTTTCTCGTACAGAAAATTACTGAGACGATCATACCACGCCCTTGGAGCATGCTTTAAGCCATAAAAATCCTTTCTCAACTTGAAGACATGTGATGGATTCTTGAAATCTTTGAAGCCTGGGGTTTGCTTAATGTAGACTTTTTCATTGATGTAGCCATTAAGGAATGCGCTCTTAACATACATCTGGTACAACTTTAAATTCAAAGAACAAGCATAAGCAAGCAATAAATGAATAAACTCTAACCTTGAAACCGGAGTGAATGTTTTTTCAAATTCGATTCCTTCTTCTTGATTATACCCCTGGGCCACCTATCTTTCATTGTTTCGAACAATTATCCCATTATCGTCAAGTTTGTTCTTAAACACCTATCTGGTACCAATGATGTGCTTATTACTTGGTCTAGGAACAAGTTCCTAAACTTGATTCCTCTCGAATTGGTTTAATTCTTCTTGCATGGAAATGATCCATTGGTCGTCTCCTAAGGCTTCATCAACTTTAGAAGGTTCCATTTGAGATATGAACGCCATATTTAAGCATGCATCCTTAAGGTTGAGTCTGGTTGTAACGCCATGACTAATGTCACCAATAACTTTATCGATCGGGTGATCTCTATGTGTCCTCTATTCCTTTGGTAAATCATCATCTTTTGACTTTCATTGAATCAGTTCTTCTTGTTACTTAGGTTAATCATTTGCTTTAGAAGTACCTTCTTTAGGAATATCTACAATATCATCATTATCATCACACAAAACAACTTCCTCCTTGGAGGGGTTAGATTCATCAAATTTAACATGCATAAATTCTTCAATAGTTAAAGTTATTTTATTGTAAATTCTAAAAGCCTTACTAGAGAGAGAGAGAGTAGCCGAGAAATATGCCTTCATCAGATTTCTCGTCAAACTTACCAAGGTTGTCTTTGTTATTATTCAAGACAAAGCACTTACATCCAAAGATATGAAAATAAGAAATATTTGGTTTTCTCCCTTTGAAGAGTTCATAGGGAGTCTTTTTAAGAATAGGTCTAATATTAACACAATTACTTACAAAACATGTCGTACTAATTGCATCCGCCCAAAAGTATTTTGGAAGATTCGAGTCGCTTAGCATCGTTCTTGCATGTTCTACCAATGATCTATTCTTCCTTTCTACAACACCATTTTGTTGGGGAATTCTTGGTGCCGAGAAGTTGTGAGAGATTCCATATTCTTCAAAAAATTCTTCAAACAGAGCATTTTGGAATTCTCCACCATGGTCGCTTCTTATGGAGACAATTGTTAACGCCTTCTCATTTTGAATTTGTTTCACAAGCTTCTTGAATTCTTTGAAAGCATCACTTTTCTGCACTAAAAAGTAAGTCCAACAAAATCTATAATAATCATCAATGATAACCAAAGCATAAGCATTACCTCCGAAGCTTTTTATTCTTTATGGACCAAATAAGTCCATGTGTAGCAATTGCAGTGGCCTTGTAGTGGACACCATATTCTTTGACTTGATAGTTGATTTGGTCTATTTCCCATTTTGACATACGTCACACAACTTATCCTTGATGGATTTTATCTTAGGCAAACCAACAACTAGATCATGTTTAACCAACTTGTTTAAATGTTCCATGTGTATATGAGCAAATCTCTTATGCCATAACCATGAATCATTATTGTTCGCCATGAGACATTTAACCTTCAAAGAAAAATTGTCAAGAGAAATCATAAATATGTTATTGATTCTTTTACCTTTTAGCTTTACCTCTTTAGTGACTTCGTCTTCTATCAAGCATTCATCTTTTGTAAACTTGATTTTGAATCCTTTGTCACATGATTGGCTTATTCTAAGTAAGTTGCGCTTTAGTCCTTCGACATAAAGGACATCCTCAATAGATGTGAAAGGTGGTGCTCCAACTTTGCCTATGCTAAGAATCCTTCCTTTGTTATTGTCACCATAGGTAACATAACCCTTGGCCTTAAGCTTTAGATTTGAAAATTTGTTAAGATCACCGTTCATATGCTTTGAAGAACCACTATCAAGATAACAAATATTTGAAGTGGTCTTCAAGAAAACCTACAAAACATATTAATTCTTGTTAGGTACCCAAGTTGCTTTGGGTCCTTCATAATTAGTGCCCTTCTTAACCCACACATAATGCTCACTTGCTATACTGAAATTTCTAACATAACATGCATTAGGTGTATTGCCGATAATACCACAATGGAAACAAGTAGGTGCAAAATTACTCTTATATCTAGAAACAAAAGATTTCTTTTTCGTAGCCTTTTTCTTTTCATGATGACGATGCACAAATTTAAGCTTGCTCACTTTCTCTTTGGAAGTTTGATCACTATCCTTAACAAAGATTGTTTTGTTAGAGCTTGGTTTAGAAAACTTTGAATATTCAAGTCTGCTTTTATCGTTTGCGTATCTTTGTTGGCTAAGAACCCCTTCTAAACCAGTTTGTCCTTTTTTGTATCTTTCAAGGACTCTTTTAAGTTGGACAATTTGGAACAAAAGTGAATCACAATTTTTGCATACAAAGTTTTGTTTCTCTTCACTAGCAATTTTTTTCTTTTTCATTCTTTTCATCTTTTTCATTCTTTTCCATGATATTTACTTTTTCTTCTAAATATGATATTTGTTTCTTTTGTAAAGATATGGTTTTACACAAAACTTTGCATTCATTTAATAGTTTGTTTATAAAAGAAGTACTAACCTCATCATTTTCGTCGTCGGAGTGATGAGAAGCGATCAATGCCAAGTTTTCACTTTCGTCGCTTTCGGATTCAGATGATGAACTAATGTCATTATCCTCTCATGCAACATAAGCCTTTTTGTTCTTTGTCTCCTTTTTTCCTTTGAATCCATTCTTCTTTGAAAGTCTTGGACACTTCGGTTTAATGTGACCTTGCTTCTCACATTTATAGCATGTAACATCTTGATTTGAAGTGGAAGTCTCCCTTTACTTGAAGTGTTTCTTCCTTTTTGCATAGTTGACGGGTTTGTCACTTTTGTTGAAGAATTTTCCAAGTCTCTTAACTAGTAACATAAAATTTTCATCTTCCTCTGAAGCATCATCTTCTTGTCCTTCTTTTCAATCTACTTTTAGAGCAATACCTTTAGAATTTTTCTCTTGATGTTCATGCTTCTCAAGACGGCTAATTTCTAATTCATGCTCTTGAAGCTTTCCAAAAAGTGACGCGGAAGTCATTGTTGAGAGACTCTTCTTCTCTGATATTGCCGTAACTTTGGGTTGTCAATATCTTTTTAAAGATCTTAACACTTTTAGATTTAATTCATCATTGGAGAATATTTTTCCTAAAGCAATCAAATGGTTAGTCAGATGAACAAATCTTTTCTGAAGAGCAACAATAGATTCTTCGGGCAGTATACGAAACATCTTGTATTCTTGACTTAGTGTGTTCAATCTTGATCTTTTAACCTCGAAGGTTCCTTTGTGAGTCTCCACCAAAGTATCCAAGATTTCCTTAGCCGATTTGCATTGTGAAATTCGGAAGAAATCATCCATGCTTAAAGCACTTTGAAAAATATTGATAGCCTTTTTCTCATTTAAAAATTTATTTTTATCATCATCGTCCCATGCACTAATAATTTTTAGAGTACCGACACCATTTTCAACACTAATTGGTACATGAGGGCCAGTTTCAAAAGTTTCCCATATGCCTTCTCCTTATGCCTCTAAACGTGATTTCATGTGAATTTTCCAGAAGTCGAAATGTTCACCAGAGAACAAAGGAGGTTTCTTACTGCTACCACCATCTTTGAATACCAGATTTGCGCTAGTGGAAGCCATCTGGATGTTTCTAGGAACAGGTTACCTATAACCTACTCTGATGCCAATTGTAAGAGTGAAATGCACCTAAGACGGGGGGGGGGGGGGGGGGGGGGGTGAATTAGGTACTTAAAAATTTCTCCGGTTTTGTGGTAGAATTCTTGTTTTACTTTCTTTAAAATTTCTAAGTGAGGAATGTTGTAAGTTGCGGAAAGTAAAAGTGACACGACGAGATATTTCAGTTCCCCTCACAGTCCGAGAGTACTCCAGTCCCCTTTCAATATGAAAGAGATTTTTAATAATTGTTAGATCCTAGACAAGAGTTTCTACCTAGTCTTTCTATACAGACTCTAGACAATCAAACCACCAAGAACACACTCTGGGATTTTTTCAACTAAGTCAAATGAGAACAATCCTCTCAATGTGGACATCTTGCTTCCAACAATCCTGGGCAGCAAGGTAACAGTCCTTACAATCTTAATTCCAACAATCCTGGAACACTTAAGAATGTAATAAAAAATACTTGAATAATTTGTTTGAATAGTGTTGAAAATATCTTCAAAATTATCAATCTTTCGATTGATCTTCCTCTTGATATTCCACCTCTATATAACTTATCAAGTGCTCAAATATAAGATAATGAAACTTAGATGAATTTCTGAAAATTTGAGAATGCAAGTTTCACTCTATGAAAATTTCAGAATTTTGACACTTGAAAAATATGAAAAATAAGTGATGAAAATATTTGAAAATTTTATGCAAGAAGGTGATTTAAAAAAAAATTGAGTTTAGAGGTATATATAGGCCTCTAAACACCCTTTTAGAATGACAAAAATCATCATAATATGTCATGGTTCAAGAAGAAGAAGAAAACATTTTTCAAACTAAGAGATGCAACTTTCTGGCATGCAACGCTAGTGGTAGTCGGTTATCATAAGTGGGTAACCGGTTACCTGCCTCCGACGTAACCAAAAATTGAAAATCTGCAGCAAGTAATTCGTTACCAGGATAGGGTAACCGGTTACTCAGTGTTATTTTCCAGAAACCAGTTTTTCCAAAATTGAGGCAAAGTGCATAGTTTTATTTTAAAAAGTTTTTTATGCAATGCAAGAAGGAGATGAAGTTTTGAACACTTGAGTAAGGTATATAAATGCTTATATTGTTGTAACTCCATTGTGTCGAACTTTATCTTCTTTCTTGATCAAACTTTGACATATTGAATAGAAAGTGAGTTGCTTGAGCTTGATATAATCTTGAAGTCTTGAAAACCACCCTTGCATGTTGTGGATTATGTCGTCATCAAAATCGGCTGAGAAGCTTGTCTTTACAGCTTTAGTTTCTCAAGTTGAGCATAAAAACCATCGATTAATTGGCACCTGATGGGTGTTTAGGAATAAAAAACGGAGTTATAACACGTAACAAGGCACGATTATTCGCACAAGGATATAACCAACAGGAGGGAATCGACTATGAGGAAACTTATGCGTTGATTGCCCGACTCGAGGCTATACGCCTTTTGCTTGCTTTCGCTTGTGCGAAAGATTTCAAATTATTTCAGATGGATGTAAAAAGTGCTTTCCTCAATGGATATATAAATGAAGAGGCTTATGTATCCCAACCTCCTGGGTTTGAATCTCATGAGTATCATGATCATGTCTACAAGTTAAAGCGAGCTTTGTACAGACTCAAACAATCCCCTAGGGCTTGGTATAACCGTCTTAGCAAATTTCTTCTTGATCAAGGGTACTCAAGAGGAAAGGTTGACATAACTCTCTTCATTAAACTTCAAGGAAAACACTTAATCTTGGTACAAATATATGTTGATGATATCATTTTTGGATCAACTAACATGAATATGGTCAAGGAGTTTTCTATATTAATGCAGGGCGAGTTCGAGATGACCATGATGGGGGAGCTCAACTATTTCCTCGGATTGCAAATCAAATAACTCAAAGAGGGTACATTTGTGAGCCAAACAAAATATTTCCTTGAGCTTCTTGTTGTATCCCAAAATTTGACCAACCTTTTTCTTTACTTGGCTTATGTTTCTTTTCATCTTAGCATTTGCATTTGCATAGCATTGTCCTTTATATGGGATCAAGAGAGGAGTGATATTCAAGAGAAGAGTCTCAAGGGTTTCAAACTCAAGCAATAATGTTTATTCAAGTCATCAAGTGATTACAATCATCAGGAAGTGGTCATAGCTCTTTGAGAGAAAAGATGTATGTATGTTGCTTACCTCATATCTTGGGGGTCAACAGAGGATCATCAGGGGTTCACAAGTTCATGGTTATGGATAAACGATGTTTGAGAGTCTCATTGAGTTCTTTGGAAGCCATTGTGGAGCTCATCTAAACACTTATTTCACATGCAAGAGGTCACAGTCAAAGGTTGTGCACCTAAGGTTTCATCTGGTCAGCTCAAGGTCAACTGTGGATTTGAACGAGTTTGAGACTTGGTTTTAAGGCATTGGAGCTATGGGGAGTTTTTTTGAGACATCTAGGATGTCATTTCAATTTCAAATAAAGAAGAATCAAGAGTTCAAGAAGTTACTAAATTAGGGTTTCAGAGGGTCTCAGTGTAAAATCCCCTTCTTTAGTGCTCAACTTCAAGGACAATTTACATTATGATACAAGTTCAATATCATTTTCTTATAAACATGAAACTTTTAGGGCATGTTCTAAGCTTTCATTTGAGTACTATAACTCATACATTGGGTTTGTGGAACTCAAGTTATTATGCCATCAAGTTATAGGTCTCAAATGAACTTTTTGTTTGATCAACAAAAGTCAACTCACTTCCAAGGCACTTTTGACCTAGAATCATGTTTCTCCTTAACTTTAAGTGAACATGAAAGTTTTTCCTCATGGTCTTAGCTTTCCAAAAAGTCCTAGAAGTCCTTGATATAATTTGTGGAACTCATGTTATGGATCTCACAAGGCAAGGGTATGTTTGGGAAAGTTTGATTATAGGTCATTTGTTACATAAGCCATTTTCACGCACTTGTGTACTTCAAATGAACTTTCAACCAACATGAAAGTTTCTCCTAGAGACCTCTTTTACATCATGAAACTCAAGGATTGTGTGAATTATGGATGGTTGTGAACATTTGGTGGAAATTTCAAGTGAAAATGAACTTTAAAATGTGATTTCAATTGAATACATTATAGGTCATTTACATGTCCTATTTTGATTCATTTCTCTTCAAGATACATTAATAAGTAAAATGCACAAATTGGTTTGGCACATGGGTGAGAAAAACACGTGAAATTCCAACTTACTTCACAAAGAAGTTTCACCTTGAAACTTACTAATTAGATCACATACAAAGCCCAAGTCCATTCCAATGTGAAATTCAACTCACCAGCAGCAAAACCAAGTGATTCCCATGAGTGTATGCAAGGATATTCACGTGTGCATGAGTGGCTTCCATTTTGTGCATTTTTTCAAATTCATCCAAATAAGGTTTCATGGGCCTTCCAATTTATCAGATATCCAACGTATATAGTTGAAAACGAGCTTTAAGGGCTCAAAAGTGCAAATTGAGCTTGGAGAGAGCAAATTCAGTTTTCAAATTCTCAAAGAAAATACAAAATCGGTTTTCACTTTTCTCTGCAAATCAAAGCAAATTGAAGAGCAATTAAGCTTCCTTGAGGAATTTGGAGTAGATCTGGATCATTTGGAGCAAGCTTACACGTCTAAGAAGCACCAACGGAGTGTCTTCGTTCAGTAAGTTTCCAATCAACTTTTCTCTCATTCTAGGCCATGATCTAGGCTCATATTGGTTGCATCTAAAGCCCTACCTTGTGTAGGCCATGTTTGATCCATTATTGCTCGTGTTTGCTTAAGTTTTCAGATGTGCATCTTGAATTTCATCCGTTCGATTCTCTCAATTTACGCGTGTTTAGGATGAATGGATCTTGGATTCGAGACCTATGAGAGCTCAGCTTTCTAATGGTACCAATTTTGTCAAGTTTGGTTAAGGTTTGATGGTCTGAGCTCCGACCATCTCACCGGAGAAGACGACCGGAGCTAGGGCTCCGGCGTCTGATTCATAAACCCTCAGATCTGACGTGTACTGTGTTTGACCTCTTAACCATGTGCGTGGCTGTTTGTGATTGGATTAACTTGATGATTTTGAGTGTTGACTCCACGCAGATAAATGAAACGTTGTGTTTCATATATTCTAGCTTCCTTGTGATTTGGATCTGGGCCCAGAGTGCTTTTCCCACCCCCTCTTTTATTGAGCCCATTTGCTTTCAACGTCGATCCTTTGAAAGTGTTTTGAACTTTGGTTCTTTACCTTGCCCTACTTTGTAACTTGTCTTGGCTTTGTTTCTTCTTTGGTTTGTGAACCTTATTCTCTTGTTCTCACTTCTGTCCTTTGGACTTTGGAACTCATTCAAGGTGATTTGGTACTCTTTGTTTGTACTTTGAGTTTGCCTTGAATGAGATGCCACTTTGAGAACTTGTTTGTGCTTTCTTTTTACATGATCAATTTGATGCATTTGGTTGAGATTCTTCTTATGTTGCTTGCTTCCCAGGCCTATTCTCCCATCCTCATCTTGATCATGCCTTCCTCTCTTTCTTATTTGTTTACCTTTTGAGGTTGGTAATTGATGCTTTAATGGTTGTAGGAGTTGTAACTTCTCCCATTTCATCTCACTTTTGCTTGGACTTGTTTAAGTCCTTTTGCTTGCATTTCTCTTTTGTTTTGCATCTCTTTTCTTGCTTTTAAGAGGTTGAGATGTGCTTGTGGTGGTTGCTGCCCCAAACCTTTTTCCTCCCTCTTTTCTTTGTGTTGCATTTCATGTTTGCATCCCTTTCTTCCTTGTCATTTCTGATTGATTCATCTTGTGTTTACTTGGTTTTCTTATGCCATAATCCCTTAGGATTCCAAGTCCCTCAAGAGTAGGAGAGACATTAAGTGTTCAATCCAAGCATGCTAACATTAGAATAGTCTTTTCCCTTCTTAATCTCAATCATAAGAGCACATTGCATGATAACATTCGGGTTGAGTTAGTTTCCCCTTAGTTGTGTCTTCTCTCTTCTCATCTCAAAACTTCTTCAAAACATGTAATAAAGGATAATGAGTGTTGTACGCTACGAGCCTTAAGCATTTGGGAAATGACGATTGGGGGGACCCTTTCAATTGTCTAGAGTGTTTAGCGTATGCCCTTTGGGCGATATGCGACGCATTCGCTCCTAAGTCATAGTCTTTAGTGCAACATGAATTAAAAATACAATTCAATTCACTTCTTCTTCATAAAAGACTCAAAAACAAACATCAAACTTTTTTATCCTTTGGGATTAATTGAAAACCATTTTCAAAGACAGTGTTGTTAACTCTTGGTTCTACTGCAAACAGGTAACGCCTAAGTCTCCAATGGTCGAGCAGCAATACACCTAACTGCTAGAACGAAGGTTTAATCCTACTCGATTAAAACACTTGAACCAATCTGTGGTCGTGTCAGCCCAAACTATGTTTGCTCTGATTTCTCGTACCAGACGAGGACACGTAGGCACAAGACGACGATGTCTTGGCGAGCAACCTTCCCCACCTTTCACTCGTAGTTTTCCAAACTACGTTGACTATGACTTTCCCATTGCACGAGGGAGTACGTAGGCATAGAGCGGCGATGCTCTATCGAGTCTCTTTTCTTTTCTTTTTCCCCTATGGCCTATAGCTGAGATAGTTTAACACCCTTTAAATAGATAACAAGTGTGGATCCCGTTGAGTACAACGGACGTGAGGGGTGCTCATACCTTCCCCTTGTGTAACCAACTCTCGAACCCGAGATTTGGTTGCGATGACCTGTCTTTTCCCTTTTCCGTAGGTTTTCTCTGATCATTTTCTTTCCCTCTCTTTGGGATAAATAACGAACGGTGGCAACTCTTCTGTCCTTGTCGGCCCTTCTTCGCAAGGATGCGACTAGCTGACGACTCTGCTGAGGACTCTTCCCATCCCCTATGTGAGTCAATCCTAGCGCTTGTGTGTTTTATCTTTGGGTGTGTACATATTTGTATATGTATTGTACTTTACTGCATTTGCATTTTATTTTCAGCATTGTTATTATCATATTGTTGTGCTGTTGGGTGGGAATGTTCCACTGTATGATAAGCCAAAACCCAGGCTTGAGTATAACCATAACATTAGAAGTGGAAAGTAGTGGTGAACCTATATGTTTGGCATGCACTAGTTCCCATGAAATTCGTGCTCAGACGAGATTCTCTTTGATGACTACCTTTTCATTCTGTTTTGGACAGTTGAGAGGATGTTGGATCTAAGGATTGTCGACTCTGGGGACCGATCATTTGGAAGTCAGCTAAGTGAGGCCGCTTTGTTAGACTACGATGCCAAACCAGAAATGGTGAACGTATCATCGTTTCTCGAAAGTCTGTCACACTGATGACCGCATAGGACGCCAGACCTTATTAGAGATATATTCATACCTGTGAATGGGGAGGGTTATATAGGAAACTTTGACCTTCAACATACCCGATTTTCTCGTCAGCGTGAACTTTTGGTCCTTGATACAGTGGTTCCTTATATCAGTGTTATGTTATGTTCTCGCCGAAGCGAAACGCTGGTTCTTCTCAGTTAACAGCACAACAATCTTGATCCCCTGTTGCATTTGCATTTTCATTTGCATTTAACATTGACATGTATTTATGTTGCAGGTGTATAATTTCCTCTCGATTCTAGTGAGCTTATTCCATTTTTGACATGGAGCCCAGTTTGAAGAAGACTGTTGTGTACAAGTTTCCTATTCCTGACATAGCACCTCTGCTTAGCTTGATTTCTATTGCTGATCGTAATGTAATGGAAGATTTCAAAAACTCATATGGGAAGCTCTCGGGTTGTATCTACAAAGCTTCAGTATTTGAGTTGGAAGGTCTTCACACCTTGCTTCAGTTCTATGATCCACAGTTAAGGTGTTTCACTTTCCCGGGTTATGTGCTGATGCCTACTTTGGAGGAGTTTTCTATGCTACTAGGAGTTCCTATTTTGGATCAGATGCCTTTTTATCATACCAAAGCTGAACCTAATTTGACTAAGCTTGCTAATGCTCTTCATCTAGATGCTTCGGAGTTAGAAGGGATGTTGGTTAGAAGAAATGGGATGCCTAGATTTCCATTACCTTTCTTGGTTGTTAAAGCTCAACACTTTACGAAAGAGGGTTGTTGGATTGTCTTTAATGCCATCTTAGCTCTGTGCATATATGGTGTAGTTTTGTTCCCGAATATTCCTGACTTTGTGGATTTGGATGCCTTCCACATTTTCATCTCAGGAAATCCTGTGCCTACACTTCTGGGAGATGTTTATCATTCTATGCATTACAAGAATGAGAATCGGAGGGGAAAGAATGTGTCTTGTTGTGTACCTCTTTTATACAGATGGTTTGTGAGTCACCTTCCCAAGGTTGGTCCTTTTGTTAACACTGTTGGTATCTCTGAGTGGTCAGAGAGACTTATGGGCTTGACTTCTGAGAACATCGTATGGTTTGACAAAGATCAGTTGGGCACAGTGATTATCTTTAGCTGTGGTGGTTTTCCTAATGTCCCGTTGATTGGAAGGAAAGGAGGTATCAACTACAACCCAACTCTAGCAGTGAGGCAGTTTGGGTATGCTCTGAGGGAACCTCCGAAGGAAGAGGAGATACAGGAATCTCTGTATTTCACTGGCTTGCTTGAGAATGAGACCCTGATCAGAGTGGAGAAAGCTTGGAACAAGATTCACCGTAGAGGGAAAGTTTCTTTGGGTAAGAGCAACAATAGAGCTTATGAGCCTTATATGGTTTGGATTCAGGAGAGAGCTAGGAGATTATTGATGCCATTTCCAGCTTGTGAGCCTTTATATCCTTTGATGATTGAGGAGCCAACTACTGTTGATATACAGAAATATAATCAGCTATGGTTCGAGAAGGAGGAGTCGCGTAAGGCAAACGAGGAATTGAAAAAAGAGATTATTCAGCTCCGAAGCCAGAGAAATCAAGCCACTTTTTCATCTAAGAAGCAAACTTAATTGGTGAACAAGTTAGGTAGAGAGCTAACTGCAGAGATTCGCGCTCGAGAGTGTGTGGGCTTAGATCTGAAGAGCGTCAGTGATGTTCTTAGTTCCAAGAAGAAATATCTAGACATAGCATATGTAGAGATCTCCAAGTTTAATTACCAATGGAATGCCATTCTAACTAACAACAAAGAGCGAGAAGACGGACTGCGACAACAGATTGCTAAGTTGAAGGCTCCGATTCAGGTGAGAGATTAGAAGGTTATAGCTAAATCCTAGCGCTGACGCGAAAGTGATTATAGACTGAATGAAGCTTTTGCAACCTTGGAGGACTATAATTCTAGAGTTGATTTGAAGAGGCCCAAGCTTGAGGAAGCATTTGGTGAAAGCGCTTGGGAGGATTATGTTTAGAGCTTGCAGAGCATCATTAGCCAGAGAGAGTTGCTCATCCAGGGGTTGGTAGCCAGGCCAGATCATTCAGATACGAGAGAGTTGTTGGAGGATTTCCTGGCTCGCCATCATGTTTGATGTTTTTCTCTGTTTGTAGTTTGTTGTTATGATGTAGCTTGACCATCACTGGATTTGTTGGCTGAGGCCATTTTGATTCCGTTGTATTCAGTGTTGTGTTGTACATTGACTTTTGGCTCTCATCTTATTTATGAGGAGTTTGCTATGTTTATCTGTTGGCTTCCTGCTGTCTTGCTGTTCTCGCGGAATTAGAATCGAGGGGAAAATTTCCCTAACGCATATTTACATGTTTGTATCTTGCATCATTTTCTCATTTTGCATTGCAGGTGCTCCAGAACCGTTAACCTTATCTCTGTGGTTTGTTCAACTTGTTTCAGGATTGACAACCAAGCGACTCGTCACTATGCTACCAGGGGAAATCAACGCAGGATTATGGATCAGATTCAGGCTGAGCTTTAGGAATTTCGTGACAGGATGGCCCAGTTCATGGATATGATGCAAGGGGTTGCCAATGGCCAAGAACAGCTGAGAACTTTGGTGCAACCGTTAATTGCTAGGGTTGATGGGAGTGGTGTGCTTCATGGTGGAACTGCTGTTGTTCCTCCTCAAAATGACATTGGTACTCCACATGCTAATACTGTTCCTACAGTTGTTATCCCTTCGGGCGGAGGAAATCAGACTGGAGTTCATATTCCCGGACCGACGTGTGTTGTGCATGGGAATACTGCCCCTCAGTGGGAAGAGGATGATTAAGAGGATGTGTTCTCTATGAGGGATGTTTGTGCTGGTCTGCCATCTGACGCAGACAGGAGGTTTAAGCTGCTAGAGGAAAAAATGAAGAGTTATGAGAATCAGAATTCTATGGGGTTGGATATGGAAAATTTGGGGCTGATCCCAGATTTGAAGGTTCCGCTTAAATTCAAAGTCCCAGACTTTGATAAGTATAAGGGGACAACCTGTCCGAGGGTTCATCTTCGTTCCTACTACCGCAAGATGCCCGCCTATTCTGACGATGAGAAGCTGCTTATGTACTTTTTCCAGGACAGTCTTTCTGGTCCGTCTCTAGCGTGGTACATGGGGCTAGAGCCAGTTCACATCCGAAGCTGGAGGGATTTAGCTGAGGTGTTTATTAAGCATTACCAATACAACAATGATTTGGCACCGAACAGGGTCCAATTGCAGAACCTATCTCATAGAAATAATGAATGCTTCAAAGAATACGCCCAGAGATGGCATGAATTAGCCGCTAGAGTGCAACCTCCTATGGTGGAGAGGGTGTTGATAAACATGTTTTTTGCTACATTACCGGGGGTGTATTACGAGAAGTTGACCAGCAACATGTCGGGGAGTTTTTTAGATCTAATAATTACAGGAGAAATAGTTGAGAACAGAATCAAATTTGGTAAAATTCAAGCCGCTGAAGGATCCTCAACTGGAGGAGTTAAGAAAAGTTTTGGCAATAAGAGGAGAGAGGGGGAAACCAATACAGTCTCAGGTTCCCGAAACAGAAACAAGGGTAGAGGTCAGCAGTACCGTCAACAGCAACCTTAGGTTGCAAGCATTACGATTCCTGCAGTGCCACAACCACAACAACCACAACAGCAGCAACAAAATTATGCTCCTCGCAAATTTCAGGATCGAGGCAGAGTAGTAAACAGGAAGTTTGATGCGCCACCGATGCCATACTCACAGTTGCTTCAACACTTGATGCAATTACAATTAATTCAAAAAAGGACTCTGGCTCCTTTAACTGGTGCACCACCACCCGGATATGACGCTAATGCTAGATATGATTTTCATTCCGGTGCTCTCGGCCATAACATCGACAATTGTAAAGCATTTAAGCATAAGCTGCAAGACCTTATAGACAGTAAAGCCATCAACTTCTCTCATGATACGCCCAATGTCGTGTAGAATCCCATGCCTAATCATGGGGCAACTGGGGTTAATGCTATTATTCAGGATGAGGGTTTGAACTTGGTAGCTGATGTTGAAGATTTGAAGACTTCGTTGAGTTTTGTAAAAGACAAACTGCTGAGTGGAGGGGTATTTCTTGGTTGTGACAGAGTTTGTGCAGAGTGTTTGATCCATCCTGAGGGATGCGAGAAGTTGAAGAATCATGTTCAGAAGCTGATGAATGATGGTATTCTATAATTTGACAGAGTGTCAGAGAAGAAAGTCCATGAAGAGAAGAATGAAGTCTCGACGATTTCGATTCCTTACAAGACAATTACTATTTATGCGCCTCCAAGGCCACCCACTATCATAATTACTAAAGCTGGACCCATACCCTACGAGAGTACTAAGGCTATCCCATGGAATTATGGGGCCGAGTTATACTATAATGGTCAGAAGCAGGAACTGAAAGGTTCACCGTTGGATTCTGTTGACAATCTTGTAGGGACCGGGGGAATAACCCGAAGCGGAAGAGTGTTTTCACCTCCCGAAGTGAATGCTGAGAAATCTGATAATGGTAAAGGAAAAGCGGTGGTCGAAGAGAGCTCTCAGGCTGGTGAGAAAGAGTCCTTGTTGAAGGATGTGGAAGAGTTTATGAGGTTGATTAGAAAGAGTGACTACAAGATTGTAGATCACTTACAACAAACGCCGTCAAAGATCTCCATTCTGTCATTGCTGTTGTGTTCTGAGGCACACAAAAATGCTCTCTTAAGAGTCCTAAATACAACATACGTGCCACATGAGATATCTGTGAATCAGCTTGAAGGAGTAGTGGTACACATTAACGCGGGTAACGGGCTGGGCTTTACTGATCTTGATTTGACGCCCAAAGGAAGGAATCATAATCTGGTGCTGCATATATCCATCGAATGTAGAGGGGCGGTGTTGTCACAGGTGTTGGTAGACACTGGGTCATCACTGAATGTGTTACCCAAGAAAGCTTTAATGAAACTAGACACCCGAGGGATAATGTGTACCCCAAGTGACTTGGTGGTTCGAGCTTTTGATGGGACCAGAAGGTTCGTGTTTAGGGAATTGACTCTTCCGATCCAGGTCGGTTCGGAAGTTTTTGATGCCATGTTTTATATCATGTATATTCAGCCAACATATAGTTATCTGTAGGGACGACCCTGGATCCATTCGGCAGGCGCTGTTACATCAACTCTGCACCAAAAGTTGAAATATATGGTGGGTGGTAGTGTTGTTACTGTTTGTGGGGAAGAAGATATTATGATAAGTCATTTGTCTTCGTTCAAATACGTCGAGGTTGACGGTGATATCCACGAGACGTTATGTTAGGCTTTCGAGACTGTGCAGATTAAGGAGAAAACATCAGTTGTGAGCAAAGGGCTTGAGGTTGCCATGTCATCTTTTAAAGAAGCACATGCAGTGGTGAAATCCGGGGCATCTTAGGGTTGGGGCCAAGTTCTGAGCATCCCCAACAAACAAGACAAGTTCGTACTGGGGTACAACCCATCCTCCTCTTCACATAGCGCGTCGTGCTACAAGGGACCTGTCCAATTAACCAACAGTGGGGTGATCTTTGAGCAGATCAATGTTGTGTCCGATGAAGAAGGGGATAACGACTACGAGTATGGATATTTTTGCTTGGTCATACAAAGATATGCATGGTCTTGATACAGATATTCTGGTTCATCGCTTGCCTTTGCGTGAAGAGTGTCCACCTGTCAAGCAGAAGCTCAGGAGAACAAGACTAGACATGGCAGTAAAAATCAAAGAAGAAGTCCAGAAGCAGTTGGATGCAGGATTTCTCGCCGTGACAAATTACCCTCCGTGGGTCGCTCACATCATACCTGTGCCTAAGAAGGACGGTAAGGTAAGGATGTGCGTTGATTATATGGACTTGAACAAAGCGAGCCTGAAGGACGATTTTCCGCTCCCCCACATTGACATATTTGTTGATAATACTGCTCAGTGTTCCGTGTTTTCCGTCATGGACAGTTTTTCCGGATATAATCAGATTAAGATGGCGTCGGAGGATATGGAGAAAATGACTTTTATCACACCGTAGGGGACTTTCTGTTATAAGGTAATGCCTTTTGGGTTGAAGAACACAGGGGAAACCTATCAGCGGACAATGGTGACGCTCTTTCATGATATGATTCATCATGAGATCGAGGTCTATGTTGATGACATGATTGTGAAGTCATAGACGGAGGAGGAACATCTGGTGAACCTTTTGAAGCTGTTTGAGAGGTTAAGTAAATTCAGACTGAGGTTGAATCCGAACAAGTGCACTTTTGGTGTACGGTCAGGAAAGTTGTTGGGGGTTCATTGTCAGTGAAAAAGGAATCGAGGTCGATCCTGCAAAAATAATCCCCTTGCGTAACCGACTCCCGAACCCAGACAACGGTTGCGATGACCTTGTCTTATACCCTTTTCGTCAGGTTTTTCCGATCGTTTCCTTTCCCGTTCTGAGGGATAAATAACGAAAGGTGGCGACTCTTCTGTTTTTCCGGCACCTTATTTTCGCGGAAGCGACAACAGGTATTTAAAAAATCGTGATTATAGGTAGCATTTTTTACTTATTTTTTCAAAATGCTGACAGACCTTTCACCACTGGTATTTAAAAACTGTGATTATAGGTAGCATATGGTCATGGGTTCAAGTTCCAACACCAACATTATAAGTGGCGCGCTTATTGAGTTTATTCATTGTCCTTAAACAAATCTTGACCGTCTATTTAGTGATTATCAATAGTCAAGACACTACTATTAGTGATCCGCGCGAAACATAAAACTTAACGAACTTCCAACTTAGACGAACTACATCGTCTACCTCCAAACACCATCTTTCATTTACGATACTTTATTTCTCCACTAAACTAAACTCGAAAACAACATTTCTTTCATAAACAAAACTCGAAAATATCATTTCTTTCATTAACAAATTTCAGAACTCCATCATCTCTTCTACAACTTGAATGAGATAAGGAAAGTATGGATTCGATTTAGCAATGTTAGTTGTTGGTGCTCTTTTTTATTATTGTTGTTCTTGTTGTTGATATTGTTGTTCTTGTTGTTGTTTTGTTGTTGTTTCTGGTGTTGTTGTTGTTGTTCTTCTTCTTCTTGTTATTGTTATTGTTGTTATTCTTGTTCTTGTTCTTCTTTTTTTGTTTTTGTTATTGTTCTTATTTTTGTTCTTGTTGTTGGGGGGATGATTGTCGTCAGCCCTGCGAGGGATTGACCATCAGCCTTGTGTTAATTATTTTGGGTTGTTGACTCAATTTTTCGGTTAGATTTTGTTTGACATTTGTTTGATGTTGCTTTGATGTTGATGATGAACAATGATGAGCTTTGTGGAGAAATTGCATAATTTAATCATCATGATAAATTTTGATTAAAATGTCGAGTTGTGTTGAGATGTGTGGTTCATAGAGGAACTACTGTGGTGACCTTATATTGGAGATATTATGGGCTCAGAGAGAAATAAATGATGATAACTATATTGATATTGTTTGTTGTATTTCATGTATCATGTATGTCGGGGATAGGTAACGGACTTCAGTCCAGTGACGAGTCTCAGGTTCAGAGAAGGGACATGTCATGAGTCTATTGGTTACAGAGTTTGGTCAAGTGTGACGGACTTCAGTCCAACATGATATACTTTGTTCCAATGGCGAGTATCAGGTTCAAAGATGGACCTTGTGACGCGAGTGATGGTTCAGAGATGGAACCAGATTCATAGAGGAACCTTGATGAGTGGATAAATCAGTAACATACTTCGGATATATAAAACTTGATACCACATGCATTGCTGTAGTGGATTTGATTGAATTGCATACATAAATGCCCTTGTGATTGGTGATTGTTGTGGATGATTCATATGTTTGATGATCGAGTTTGTTATCCTTTGTTGTTTTATGCACCGCTAACTTTTTTAAATGTATTCTCACCCCCTGTTTGTTTATGTGTTGTTCTTTACCCCTTTGGTACAGATACTCCGGTAGATGAGCCTTAGTTGTTGTTGAGTAGGAGGATGGCTTAATGACCTTCTTCGTTATTGTATTGTTTTCGAGTTTGTTGAAGTTTTTTGCATGCCGCTCTGATAATGTAACACTAGGATGAGTAACCTGTTTCTACCTTTTGTTCTGAATTATTGAATCATTTATTTAAATAAAGTATTTTCTACTTTGAGAAAATTAAAGTGATTTTGAATGTTTTGAATTCTTATGGCATGATATGATTTTTGAGGAAGATGTTTTGTGTTGAGAAAAATGTGACACCCTGTTGTTGACTGCTTTATCCGCAATTTTTTATAAGATAAGTATTTAGGATTTAGGGTGTTACATGTTGCACCATATGCGCAAAAGATTAAATTTACACTAACACTCTACAAATTTTTGTGTTTCTAATTTGCATCATCATTAGCATGATTATTTGTTTGAAGTTTTAGTTTTCGAGTTGCATGAGCTCTATGCTAGGTATGATGAAAAAAAATTTTAATTTTTACAATGTGTTTCATGTTTGAGTCTCTCATCGTCATTTGCAGCTTTTTATGTGAAAAAAATTATTCAAGATGGTGGAACATTTTTCTAAATAATTTTGTAGAAGTGCCGGCAGAAGTGGTGGTGCGGCATCAACTTCAGAATTATATTAGAAAAGTTTGATGTGACAAAAATTTTGTAAAGTTAAAAGGACTTTCGGATCTTTGTGCAAAACTTGTAGAAACAAATAAATGCAAAATATTCGATATGGCTTATAAGCTTTTGAAGTTGACTTTAGTCTTGCCAATATGAACTTCAAGTGTGAAATGTGTTTTTTTAGCTATGAAATTTGTGATGAGTTAATTCTCTTATCAAATAAGTGATCAATGGTTAAATGATTGTCTTGTAACTTTTATAGAAAAAGATGTTTTTTGAACAATTAATAATGATATTATTTTAGTTCATTTTCAAAAAATGGATAATAGATGATTTTCATTGTAAATGTAATTCATTAAATAATATTATTTTTTATTTTTATTATAATTTAATCCATACTTTTTGTGATGTTTAACCACGCCAACATGTAAAGTCTAGATCTGCCCTGCATTATAAACTTCTAATAGTAATTAGGTAGAATTATTCCAAACATGGTAAAATATACTTTTTTGTGGAATGACTAGGCAAAATAACATTTATTTGTGGGTTGAGTGATAAACATGTTTAAACACTTGAGAGACCATGGTGATAGTGTAAAGAGAGAGTTGCCTCTCTTGATGATTGTTGTGAATGCTTCCTAGATCTTGTTCAAATGAAAATCCTTAAGAATTATGGATTGTTGTGAATGCTCCCTAGATCTTGTTCAAATGAAAATCCTTAAGAATTATGGTTTGTTTGTTCAAATGAAATTCCTTAAGAGTTTGAATGAGTTTTAGTTTTTAACTTTTAAAATTATTTTGTAAATCAATTTTTAGAAGAGAATTAAAAAAAAAATGTTTGGTGATGTAACCTTTGAAATTGTTTATATGTTGAACAATTTTATAAATTTGTCAATAATAAAAAATGTATTACTTTTCTTTGTATTTTCTTCATAATTTTTAAAACTACAAACAAAAATAAAAAATCTCCATAATTCATTTTAATTTTTTAATTTTTAAAATTCTCAAATAGAGAATAATTTTATAAAACTAAACTATCAAACAAATTTTATAGTTTTAAAATTTTAAAATTAAAAAACAATTTTACAAAACCAAATCAAATAGATCCTTAACATTTAAACATACGAGAACTTCTGAGAGATGATTTTGACTTCAAAGGTTTTGCATGTTTGTCTTTGGTTCTCATCTTCATTTGTTTTTACTACTTGAGAAAACAAACCATAATCTTCAATTTTTTTAACAACTAGACATAGATTGTGTCAAGCAAAACTCCATTCACAAACAATTGTATTGGCATCTCTTAAGCCAAAATTTTAAATCACAGAAGTAGATGTAGCCAAATGACTAGAAATGAGAAAACATGTTCTTGTAACAACTTTATAAATAAATAAAAATTAAAACTGAATACAAGTAACAATAGTTACATCATACACAAGGAAATTGATTAATCAAAGAGGAATATTAAGGCCTTTTCCAATCTCAACTCCAATCACTTCAAGTATTCCCTTGTTTATTATCTGCAAAGCACATCACATTCACACAATTACTTTACCAGAATGAATAGTGCTTAGTGCTTGTTTAGTATCATCTACAAAATGCAAAGTGTGATAAAAATAATAACCATAGAAGATACTTACAAGCTCTACAATGAAAGTTCCAATGAGTCCAATCATGCAAGCTCTAGAGTTCCATATTTCTGCAGTCTTTGTAAACCCAAGAAACGGTCGTTTAAACTGAGGCTGTACTTTTGGAAACTCAACCTGAAAATTCAACTTCATAAATAACAATATTTAAAAAAAATGAAAATTTAACCAAAAATAAAAAATAAAAGAACTTAATATGAAGTTGCATACACCAGAAGGAGTTTTGACTGCTTGGACAGTGAATGAAACTCTCCTCTTGTGAAGTGATGATGAAAAATTCAAGTTATGATTTTGAAGGAATGAAACTTGGTGATTTGTAGAATGAAGTGACGGGGTTCCTAAGATGAAGGATGATGGTAATTTAGTTGATGAGATAGCCATGGCAATGGTTGATAACCGCAAACACTTCTAAACTGTGAGTTATCTACATTTTTTCTTCTTCATTTTTTCATTTGTTTTTGTGTGGTTCAAATTGGAAGAAGATGGGGTTGACATCTCGATACGTGTAACGATAACAGTGGTAGATAACTTAATGTGATATAATATGTATATAATTTTTTACTTGAGTTCTTTTTAGAATAAAATATAAACCAAAAAATTATTGAAAAATTATTATTATCTTAAATTAAAGTTATAAACCTTTATGTCACTATTATAAACAAATAGAAATGTTTCCATTTTTTATCATTATTATAAACAAAAATTAATTATTACTAAATTTTTAATTAAATAATTCCTAATATTTCTCTATAATTCAATTTTCATTTTCCAACATACTTTTTTAAATGATTAAAAAATCATTTATTGTTAAATGTGTGAGACTATTATTATAATTTCTGAATGTATTTTATATATATATATATATATATATATATATATATATATATATATATATATATATATATATATATATATATATATATATATATATATATATATATATATATATATTTCTTAATAAAAATAATTAATTTAATATGTTTTATGATTAAAATGACTATTTAAAGGGACATCAAATTGTTTTTTACAATAATCTAGAGTATTTTGCATTTTTGCAATTTGTTATGATATGGTTGATTTTATTTTTTTAATGTGAAATATATTAAGGTGAGAGAATGAAAGCTAGGTAAGATTCAAGATTCACAGATAAAAGTGTTTAAAAAATATACATAAAAAAGAGCATTGATGACGATCTTACAAATATATAAAATCATTGCAAATAATATTCTAGTAAGTATTACTAAGTATCGAATACGAAGATTGAAATTGGTATTGGATTCATCATTGAATAAAAGAGTTTCTTAGTTGGTTTATGAGATATAATGCTAAAAAATATGGTTTATAAGTATTCGATACTAGAATCAGGAATAGATGAAGGGTTGAAGATGATCATCGCGTGAAGTCTTTCATAAACGGTGGATAAGATTTTGGGGAATAAAGGAGGGTATTTGCAAAGAATCATATATATCTAAAAAAGTTGAAGGAAAATGAAATAACTATATTACCCTTGCTTAATCCACGTGTTGCCACGTCATCTCTTAGAATTACTTCACCGTCAAATATAGTTTGTTGCACCCTCTTTAACCATGCACTCACACTCTCAATCAATCACTAATCTTCTTATCTTCATCAAATGGATAAAAATGCATATTAAGTTTTTTTTTATTTAATTTCATAAATACCAATTTTCAATAACAACCGTCAAATTTAGATCAAGGGATATACATAATGACTCATGTTTACCGTCTCGCAAGCTATCTCCTACAACTTTCAACCTAAACTTTTCAAATTTTCCACCTCAGCTAAATCTCGAACATTGATGCATATCTCTCTGATTAGACATCAATAGTTTTTCATCTGAACCAATCTTTACTCTTCACCTCTCAACAACATTTATACGGTTCTCATTTTCTTTTCACGTCTCATCTAAACCATTCTTCACTCTCCACCTCTCTAAAATGTTTTATCATTTTTTTTCCATTTTTAAAGCTCACATTTTTTCATAGCTTACATTTTTAATAATGTAGGTGTTCCTTTTTTTTTTTTTTGCAGTTTATTTTCTTTGTGATTAAGATTTGTTCTTCCATTTTCAAGGCTCATATTTTTACTAATGTATTTGTTCTTTCTTTTTTTTAGTTTTTTTTTTTTACATTAGGAATTTTTCTTCCATTTTCAAAGTTCACATTTTTTTCATAGCTCACATTTTTAACAATGTATGTTTTCTTTCTTTTTTTACAGTTTATTTTCTCTGTGATCAAGATTTGTTCTTCCATTTTCAAAGCTCACATTTTTACTAATGTATATGTGATTTCTTTTTTGTAGTTTATTTTTTCCTGACATTAGGATTTTTTCTTCCATTTTCAAAGCTCACATTTTTACTAATATATATGTTCTTCCTTTTTTGTAATTTATTTTCTCTGACGTTTCTGTTCATCCCAGCAGAAGTATAGTGTTGTATTTTTTGGTCTTATGTTATTTATATGTTGTTCATTTTTTCTTTAGTTTATAGTGTTAAACAATCTAAACCCGTCACAAGTGTTCATTTATCTCAAAATCTGAATGTTGTATTTCTGCAACATTATATTTCTTATTTATACTTATTTATCATTGTTCTAGTTTTTTGCTTATGTATTTCCCGCATCTGAATCTGAATGTTTTTTTCTCTCAATATCTAAATGTTTGTTTCCTCGTGAATGTAGAATGACAATACTAGATGACCTAATAAAAGATGTTACTTACATGAAGTAACTGTGGAACATTCACTTTAGGATTGAAGATATTTGGTCTGTTTAGAGTAAAGTGAAGGAAGAGCATTTGGAGACGATTTTGTTGGACAGAGAGGTACAACTAAATATACTATACAATTGTTTCCCCTTATACAAATATAATATGTTAATGTATTTTCTTTTAATATTAGGGACATTAAATACAAGTAGTTGTGCATGCTTATATGGTTGCATAACTTAAGCCCTAGTTGGTCGAAAGTGAGACTTATTTGATGAAGAATTTTAAGGTCCTACCAAATAATTTAT
Source organism: Lathyrus sativus (assembly GCA_963859935.3). Lineage (NCBI taxonomy): Eukaryota > Viridiplantae > Streptophyta > Magnoliopsida > Fabales > Fabaceae > Lathyrus > Lathyrus sativus. The sequence continues at coordinate 359,893,406 of OZ012737.1, forward strand.
AGTACAATTAAGGTGAGAAAAATACACAAGAAGTGAGATAGTTGAATTGTGTATTCCAAAAAAATCGTTTCATTTCTATTTTAAGAACTTTAAAATCTTAGCCACGTTCAGAGTCTAATATCAAAATAACTAATAGTAGTGGAAATGAAATGATCAGAAGTAAACGCAAACAACACTCAAAGATTATCCTGGTTCATCTCCTCAACTGAAAGTATTCTAGTCCCCTTGCCTCAACAAGAACTTGTCACTATAACCAAATTGATTACAATTGCTCAGACACACTTACAAGAGACTTCAATACTCAATCAACCTAGAAAGAGACTTATGGTCAATCAACCTAGAAAGAGACATCACTTGATCAAGTACACTTACAAGAGACTTCAATACTCAAGCACGCAGGCAAGAGACTTTCTTTACTTTAAACAAATAGTTTAGTAGAAAATGTAACTACTATACTTTGATACATAATCATAATTAAAATAGTTGTGCAACAATCACAAAGGTTCTCAACCTTTCTAAGATTTCTAAGATAATCTAAGATAATAAATCTTAAGATCCTATGCAATAACAGATACAAATAACAGCTCGGAGTTATGCAAAAGATCTTTCAATGCATTGTGATTTTGTTACCTTCCTTCAAGTCTTCAGCTTCCTTTTGTAGAGGTAGAGAAAGAGTCATTGGAGGTTTTAACAACATCAAACTTAATGAAGAAGTATGCCAAGAGAGACGTTGGCGACTAGCATCTAGTTAGAAGTATTGTTCAATGGATAATGGCATTGCTTATAGCAGCTTTTGAAGTACTAGGTATCTACTAAAAGGTAAAACAAATTAAAGAGGTCACATCACCATCCCTTGAGCCTTGCAAAACCAAACCCTAGTTGGCTCTGTCTAGAAATTTGTTGTTTTGACAAGACTAGTCAGCTTTGGTGCAGAGTACGAATTAGAGGCTGAGCTGTCACCAGAGGCTGGAACAGCATACCAGAGTTTGAGCCTTCAGATGTTGATGAACACGTCCAGAGTTACCAGCTTTTGATTAATCAGAATCTTAGTAACATTACTTTTTCACTTATGCTTTTAACATGATTAGTTTGTTAGACGATAAACTTCAATCTAGAGGGGGTGAATAGATCATAAATTTAAAACCAAAACTTTTGGAAACAATTTGTTTTCAAAAATTTATGGCACATCGGAAACAACTCGAATCGAATTGTCAAACCAAACCTATTATCGAAAAGCTCGGATATGCGTAATGTAAACCTATGGAATGATAATAAACACAAATTGTTCAACAACGATTAATTCATGGATCAATCAAATGCAAAGGTATTCCTAAAGCTTATTTCCATTGATCACAAAGCGATAAATATACTCAAAGGTAATTTATCGAACACTTTGTGTGCGATCGATAACGTTTGGAAATTCAATTTGTTTTGTTGATGTTAAAAGCCGATCACAATAAAAGTGATTATGATTATATCAACAAAAGCACTTTGAAAGATAATTAAAAATAATTTCCAATCGAATTAATCGAAACAACAACAAAATCGATAATCTACCATATAAGGAAAGTTTAGTCTAGGAAAAATACCATTCTTCCCATCTTTATTTTTTTTACACCTATTAAATTTGTTGGTTTTTTGGTCTTTGGACACTTAATTTACATATTATATTATTAAAAAATTCTTTCCCTTTTAATACACATGTTTTTCACGTTATCCCCTTCATATTTTCTCACTCTTTCTCTCTCGTCCATTTCACTTTCTCTCTTCTTTCTGATTTCTCATTTTTCTTCTCAAATCTCCTTCCTTAATTTCTAATCTTCTTCGTTACCACTTTCTAATTTTATGTCAACGACGCCACTATCACCATCACTGCCGCCACCATTTTTATGGTTTTCGCTTTCAACCGTTTCATTTTTTATTTATTCAACATCATTAACATTGTTTTTATGGTTTTCGTTTCAGATAGGTTCTTATTCTTCATATTTGGGGTTTTTTTTGTTGATACCGAGTGATGATGAAGAGATCTTGCTCCTTTTTCTACTTCGTCTAAATCCAAATTTGAGTTTTTATTCGATTTGTAGTTTTCCTCTCAGATTTGAGTTTTTTCTTTTAGGGTTTTGATTTTTAAAGTTTTATTTTCACGTTTTGCAGGTAATTTATGAAACAAATGTTTTTAACAATAACAATCTTAGGAAAAAGTGTTATGCAGATCTGGAAAAAATGGGTATGGAGAAAAATAGGTATTGAGAAAATATGCAGATCTGAAAAAAATGGGTATGGAGAAAAATAGGTATTGAGAAAATATGCAGATCTGGTATAGTTGTTGTTGTCATTTGTGTTTGCTCTGTTATTAATCATATTAATTGTTTTTCCATTATTCTCTCAATTCTTGTACTTTTTGTTAAAATTTTTACTCAGAAGGCTCCAAGATGATTTGACAGATGAAATGGTGGTGTTGGCAAAACAACTCAAAGAAAGTAGTCTCATGATTGTTGGTGCAAAGGTGAATAAATGATGATCAAAGGAAATATTCTATTAAGAATGACGGCTACAAAACATGATAAAAGTTACAATGATTGTCACCCTATTTATAAGCTAAAACTAGGGTTACTAGAATAAGATAAAATACTAAAATACCCTCTAACAAACTTAGGGGCTAAGAAAATAGTACAACTAAATAAATATGAATTACTATTAATATTCTAATACCATCCCTTAATTCATATTCCATCAAAACTTGTAACACCAATTCCATCCCTTAGTCTAAGAAATTGATCAGTCTTGATAGCTTTCATCAGAACATCTGCCAACTGCTTCTGAGTGCTGCAGTGTACAACTTTTAAAACTCCACTCTGAACTTGATGTCTCAGAAAATGATACTTGGTCTCAATATGCTTGCTTCTCCCATGCAACATTGGGTTTCTGGCAAGATTGATTGCAGACTTGTTGTCAATCATCAACTTCAGAGGTTTGTCTACTTTAATCTTCAGATCCTGCAACAGATTCAGAATCCACACAGCTTGGCATGCAGCAACAGCACCTGCAATGTATTCAGCTTCACAGGTTGACAACGCCACAACAGGTTTCTTCTTGGAACACCAAGAAATGGAACCTCCCAGAAATTTGAACAAGTACCCAGATGTACTTCTTCTGTCAACTCTGTCTCCACACCAATCAGAGTCTGAATAACTCAGAAGTTCTGACTCATTATTTCCTCCAGAGGGAAATAACACTCCATACTTCAGAGTTCCTTTGATATACCTCAGAATCCTGACAACAGCTTGGTAATGGGACCACTTAGGTTTACTCATGAACCTACTAACCATCCCAACTGAGTAGCAGATATCAGGTCTGGTATTGCACAGATACCTCAGAGAACCAACCAACTGTTTGAAGGTTGTAGCGTCCACATCCTTTCCTTCAGAGTCTGAATCCAGTTTCTGATTTGCATCAGAAGGTGTGACAGCCATCTTACAATTCTTCAGATCAAATCTCTTCAGAAGTTCTAATTCATACTTGAGCTGATGCAAAATGATACCTTTCTCAGAATATCTGAACTCCATCCCTAGAAAGTATGTCATTTTGCCTAGATCAGTCATTTCAAATTCATTCATTAGAACCTTCTTGAACTTGGCTATCTCCTGTTCAGAACTTCCAGTCAGCAGTATATCATCAACATATAAACATACCAGAGTTATATTGCCTTCAGAAGTATGCTGAACATAGACACCGTACTCCATCTCACATTTCTGAAAGCCTTGCTTCTTGAAAAAAGAATCAATCTTCTGATTCCAAGCTCTGGGCGCTTGTTTCAGTCCATATAGAGCTTTGTATAATCTGTACACCATCCCTTCCTGATTCTTTTTCACAAATCCAGGAGGTTGTGACACGTAAACTTCTTCTTCTAATGGACCATTCAGAAATGCAGATTTTACATCTAAATGCATCAGAGGCCAATTCCTGTTAGCAGCTATTGCAATCACCATTCTGATTGTTTCATGTCTTGCTACAGGTGCAAACACTTCAGAGTAATCCAGCCCAGGTTTTTGTAGAAATCCTCTGGCTACCAACCTTACTTTATGTTTGCCAATTGAGCCATCTGGCTTTAACTTCTGCTTGAAAACCCATCTGACGCTGATGGCTTTCTTGTCTTTTGGAAGTTCTGTCAGCTTCCAAGTCTTGTTTCTCTCTATAGCATCAAGTTCTTCTTTCATGGCCTTCAGCCAGAGCTTCTGCTTAAGAGCCTCCTCTGTACTTATAGGTTCAGAGTCTACTAACATGGCACACTGAATAACTTCTCCTTCAGAGTCTACTTCAGTGTCTTGCAGCATGTCAAATTCTGCAAATCTTCTGGGAACGCTTCTGATTCTTTGTGGTCTCTGAACTTGTTCAGAGTCTTGAGCTTCAGAGTTTCCAGCTTCATATGGTTGACTTCCTCTAGAGCTTTGACCAACTTCAGGATCTGGCATATTTCCAGAGTCTTGACCATCTTCAGAGTCTGAATTTCCACCAGAATCTGGATTACCATCAGAGTCTGGATCATCAGAGTCACCTTCATCTTCTGAGTCTTCTCCAGAGTCAGAATCACTATCAGAGTCAACGTCAGAGTTTACTTCAACTTCATAAATTCTTAACTCTGACCTTTCTTCAGAAGTTCTAACATCAGAATCAGATTGAGACTTATCCCAATTCCAAACTTCTGATTCCTTCACAATCACATCTTTGCTGAATTCAATTTTATTGGTTTCTGGACAATAGAGCTTGTATGCACCTGTACTGTGGTACCCTATCAGAATCATCACTTTGCTTCTATCATCCAGCTTCTGTCTTCTGGCTTCTGGAACATGTTTATAGCAAACAGAACCAAACACCTTCAGATGACTAACACTTTGCTTGTCTCCAGTCCACTTCTTCATAGGAACTATTTCCTTCAACTTCTTCGTAGGACATCTGTTGAGTACATACGTTGCAGTGGCAACAGCTTCTCCCCAGAGCTTCTGAGGAAGCTTCTTCTCCTTTTCATGCTTCTCACCATATCAAGCAAAGTGCAGTTTCTTCTTTCAGCAAGACCATTGTGTTGAGGGGTATAAGGAGCAGTAACCTCATGCTCAATTCCATTCTCCTCACAGAACTTCTGAAACTCTTTGGAGTTATACTCACCTCCACCGTCAGTTCTAAGAATCTTCAACTTCTGACCACTCTGATTCTCAGCCTTCATTCTGAATTTCTTGAATTCATCAAACACCTCGTGTTTGAACTTAATAAGGGATACCCATGTCATTCTTGTGAATTCATCAACAAATAACACAAAATATTTATTCCCTCCAATTGATGCTACTGGAAATGGACCACACACATCAGAATGTACAACTCCCAAGGCATGTTTTGCTCTTGGAGCAGCTTCTGACGCAAATGGCAAACATGGTTGTTTTCCTTCCATGCAAACTTTGCATGACTTCTCAGGCTTCTTAATTGCAGAAATTCCATGTACCAGCTTCTTTGAATTCAGATGTTTTAAGCTTCTGAAATTCAAATGACCAAATCTTCTGTGCCACATCTCACTCTCCTTCTCAGCACATGTTGCACTAAGACATTCTGAGTCTGCAGTTCTGACATTCACCTTGAATGTTCTATTCCTTCCCTGTTCTGACTCCATAATCAACTTCTGATTGTAGTCATACAACTTCAGAAGATTGTCCTTCATGGTAACTGAAAAACCTTTCTCAATTAATTGTCCCACACTCATCAGATTGCTTCTTATGCCAGGTACATACCACACGTTCTGAATCAATGCTGTTTTCCCATTGTTCAGAATCACTCTGACATTTCCCATACCTTCTGCATTAAGATATTTGTCATCAGCACATCTGATCTTTGTTCTCTTTTCAGAGTCAAAGTCAACCAGCCATTTCTTGTTTCCAGTAAGATGATTTGAACAACCAGTGTCCATATACCACCAGTCTATCAGATCCATATTATCAGATTCAGAAGCCATCAATTGCACTGATTCGTCATTAGAACTTCTGGCTATATTTGCTTCTTCTGATTTTCTCTCCTTGTTTGACCAACAATCTCTAGCAAAGTGACCAAACTTCTTACAACAGTAACATTGGATCTTCTTCTTGTCATACTTCTCTTTTCCCTTCTGAGCATTCTTTTGTCTATCAGAGGTTGAGCTTTCTGACTTCTGACCACCATCAGATCTTCTCTTGGCTTCTGACTGCTTCTGATACCTCCTATCAGAAGTTGCTTTCAGAGCCTGCTGCTCTACTTCCCTTTCAAAAGTTCTCTCAGTCAAACGCAACTCTTGCGCTTCTAAACTGCTCTGCAGCTCTTCAATTCTCATGGTACTCAGATCTTTGGAATGTTCTATTGCTACCACAATGTAATCAAATTGAGAGGTAAGGGATCTCAATACCTTCTCCATGATTGTTTCTTCAAAAAGAGTTTCTCCACACGCCTTCATCTCATTAGTGATCAGAATCACTCTGGAGATGTATTCAGAAACTTTCTCATTATTCTTCATGTTGAGATTCTCATATTGCTTTCTCAAGGACTGAAGCTTCACCTTCTTCACTGATGCGTCACCACCATAACATCTAACCAGTGTGTCCCACGCAGCCTTTGCTGTCGTTGAATCTGCAATCTTCTCAAACACATTTACATCAACACATTGATGAATAAAGAATAATGCTTTCTGATCCTTCTTCCTTACTTCCTTCTGCGCATTTTTCTGTTCATCCGTTGCATCTGCTGCTACCGGAACATAACCATAAGTGACAAGATCTAAAACATCTTGAGCACCAAACAGTACACGCATTTGGATCATCCAACGATTCCAGTTTTTACCGTCAAATACTAGAAGCTTGGTGTTCATGTTGCCGTTTCCGTTCATCTTCACCTTGCACAATACACTCAGATTTCTCACACAGTGTTTCCCAACCCACAGAATTAAAATTCTGATCAGATTTTGTTCAAGATTCAACACGAATCTAAGAATCAAAATCAAACACACAAGACCTCACGTTCACTCGTGTTTCCCGTGTTTCCCAATGAATCTGAACCGGAGCTCTAGATACCAATTGTTGGTGCAAAGGTGAATAAATGATGAACAAAGGAAATATTCTATTTAAGAATGACGGCTACAAAAACATGATAAAAGTTACAATGACTGTCACCCTATTTATAAGCTAAAACTAGGGTTACTAGAATAAGATAAAATACTAAAATACCCTCTAACAAACTTAGGGGCTAAGAAAATAGTACAACTAAATAAATATGAATTACTATTAATATTCTAATAATGATGAGCCTATATGTTAAAAACATCGAAAAGGTACAATTCTAATTTTGATTCTCTCCTTCATGTCTAATAACTGATAATTGGTTGTATCATATCATGTATGAGTTGATTTTACAAAATGCGTCTCATTCAGGGCAATGTTCATACAAGAAAAATATGAAGTTTTATCTTGGGCATCTGAGTTTGTATCTTTTTTTCATATAAAACTTACACGATCTTTACTATATCACTAAACTTGCTTTATCACTAATCTTCACGATCTTTTTATTTCATATAAAATTTAGATGATGTATACTACATCTGAGTCAAGTGATACTGTAAACTATCAGATACCAATCATACTATAATACTAATCATGTGAACTTGCATTTTTCAATATTTTTATTGCTGCAAAGCTCTAACAAAATATAACTTTATCAGATATCTTTCTTTCGATGATGCCGACAATCTATTTGATAAAATTCATGAACCAAATGTTGTTTCTTGGAACACTTTGATTTATGGCTATGTTCATAGTGGCGTGTTTAAAAAAGCATTATTTCAACAAGAAACTCATGATTATTCTTCAATAATTAACAGGAAAGAACCCATTATTGTGAAATATAGTAAGCATTTTTAAAATCAACTAATTCTTCTAAAGATATTTATTATAATACAAAACCATCTATGTAGTTAATTTACACTTTCTACAATCTGTATTTCATTTTTTTTCCTATACTGATTTGAAGAGATATAAATCCATAGTTTTGTTGGAATTCCATTATTTGTATAATTTATGAGATATAATGTTTATAATAATTTCCCAGTCTAACATAGAGTCTACTAATGTGTCTTCTGGGACTGAAAAAGTGGTGATAACCAGCAAAGGAAGCTCTTGCTCTACTGTAAGTTTTCTATCTATAATATAAATTAAAATCTCTATTACAATATATTACAATACCAAATTATCAAAATCTCTATTACATATTACAATATTTTCTAAATTACCATTGTAAACGACATTTATTGTGACACAAGAGTTTGTAAAGTGCAGACAAGTTAAACATTGGGCCAAGGGAGATGTTATCATAGTGGTTATAATGATTTTGTTAAGCATCAAAGAGTATCTATTTTTTGTATTCAATATTTTCTGAGTACTTTTCTGTAATAGTATTTCACTATTTATGTTTATCTAATGGTTTCATATTTTTCAAATATTGTGATTTGATTTATAATCATTTAGTTCATTATGAACATTTTTTTTAGAAATCTTTCCTTTAAATAACATGTGTTCCTTCATTTCCTTTTTTCTTCAATATTTTGTTTTTAATATTTCTTCAATGATTTTGAATTTGTTCTAGATTTATTATATTCATTATCAATTTTTTTTTTGTGTTTGGATTTAAATTTTTTTAAATATATTTGAATAAAATTTCACGTAATGTTTCATATTGATGTCTCTCTTTCCCTTTTTATTTTATTTTTATTTATTTATTTTATTGTATATACATTTTTCATATAATTGGACTAAGAATAAATTTATATATTTTCATTCTCTCATTTTTATATATTTTGATTCTCTCATTTTCTTGGCTTATAATTTCATATTGTTTTAATTTTTGTTCTTCAAGTAACAACGAACAACAACATACTAATACTATTTTTTAAATATTTTTATTTTATCCACTAAGAAATCTGTTGATAAGGTCATTTTTTTTATTTTTTTATTTTATTTTAAATTTATTTTGTTGTGGTATCAGGTTTGAATTTAATAAAAAAGATTATAAGTTAATGTATATTGAATATTTTACTTTTTACCTTGGAATTTTATGATTTTTTTTCTTAACTTTAGATTCAGTAAATTTCATCCTTGCTAATTAATTAATTTTTATTTAATTTTTGTTGGAATTTTAGTTTTGCTGTTAGCATGAATGAAAAAAATTTAAGATTTTTTAGTTCTACATTCTTTTATAACGTCTAATCATTCTCCTTATACCTATGCCTATGGGGTATTTTCGAATAAACTCTCTTTTACTCAACCTTCTTCCATCACATCCTTCATCTGTCTCTTATCTTAAAACCCTCTCAACACTCTTCTTTTCTCCATCATATGTAATTTACACATCTATAAGTTTTTTTACTACCTCTTTGTTTGATATTTTATAACACTTTTATTTTCAGGGGTATTGCTTTGGAAAGAAAAGATGATGGGAGATCATGAAAATCCATAAATTATAATGTATTTGATACAATGAAAAGATTATGGAATTCCTAAGATGGATAGTGTCTGAATCATAAGAACATGAGATTCTTATATGGTAGATTAGAAACAAATACTATGTAGAAACGTGAGTCTCTTTACTTTTAAATGGAGTTTTATTGTTTGTATTCATTGTAAATATTTCCTCAAATGTTGTATGAAGTTTAATTAGTTTTTCATGTGCATTTAGTTAATCATAATTATACTTTATCAATAGAAAATAACAATACGTTTTCTTATGGAAGATCATTAGTGAATTTTATTAAACTATATAATTTCTTATTTTTCTTTTTCGTGCAGTTTCAGGTGATTTTCAATTTTGTTGAAAGTAATTCCAAAATAATAAATATTATTATAATATATATAGGCTTACTATACACCACATTCAAACAATTAAATAAAGAATAATTTTTTTTTCAAATGACTTACTATAATATATATAGTCTTAGGGAGTTTAAAAGTAATTATTCGAAAGTAATCAAATATTTGTGGGTTCGTACGAGTAACTTTTTATATTTTATTTAAATTTCTTATATTTAATAATTATATTAATTTAAATTTTAAAATATAATTTTATTCAAATATTTTATTCATTTTTTTTATGTTTAACATATTAACCTCTGATTTGGTAATTATAAATTCAAAATAAATTTTGATTCTAATTATCCAAACAATATTAAATGTTCATATTTTTATACTTTTTAAAAATATTTCATTATTTCTTTTAATAATAACTGATACATGGAAAATACAAAAATTAATAAATTATGGAACAACATTGTGTCATTGATAAATATTAAAAAATAACAAAAATATTTATTTTTTATAAATAAATATAAAACAAAGTTATTACGGTTAAATAAAAATAATAATAAGTCTATTTTTAATATGCAATTGTCACATTCACCAAATAATAATTTTAGTTTAAAGAAATCATAAATTTTAAATTAAAATAAATTATAAATTATAAATAAACGTGTATGTCATTGAACAAAATAATATTTACTTACAGACAAAAATACATTGTTAATTCAAATATATAAGTACTGTAAAAGAAAAACCTAATATTTATTTACGAGATCAAATACGTTGTTGATTAATTTATTTATATATACAGAAAAAATATCATTATTATAAACGAGAACAAATTTAATTGTTTCAAATAGTGAATAATATAAAATGTGTCGGTCATTTTTTAAATATGTGAAAAGATTAATTGAAAAGTATTATTGTTATAAATGGGAACAACTTTATTAAAACACCAAAATAAAATAATTATAACGGGAACATGAAGTTATTGATAAAAAATATTGAATAATAATGGGAAAAAGTTCACTATTGGATCTAATATTTCTTTTTGGAAATAATGTCAAAGTAAAAATAATATTTATATAAAAAGTAATATATTTTGATTCAAATATTTTTATATATGGAATGAATTATAGGCACTAATTTATTATATATTTTTAAAATATGATCTTTTCTGTTGAACAATTTAATTTTTTTAATACCATTTTCATAATATTTTAGAAAAAATGCGCGTACCATACCACGCACGGGTAACACAAGTAACCAGACCAAAATAAGTGTGAATGCACGGGTAATGCACCAGTATCATGTGAATGCACGGGTAACCAGGCCAAAATTTGTATGAACGCATGGGTAACAATCAAATGGAGATATTTGTACCTCTAAGAATTTTTATTTATTTATTTGGTATTGTGAGATATTGGATCAAACTCTAGTATGGTCGAAGTTTGTTTGGAGTAATGCGTGTTGTAGTTGAAGTTTGTTCTAACATGCATTAGTCAATACTGCTAGGTTTGTTAACATATTAAATTGGGCCTTACTTGTAAGTCCAATTGTTTAAGTTAGCTTGTACCCTAAGTTAACTTATAATGTGTAATTGTTAAAAAGCTCATTAGGCTAGTGTGCTAATTTTCTTATAAATAGCATGCTAGTCTCTCATCTTGGTATAAGGAAAAATAGGAAGATAAAATCCTAATTCAAGTGAGAGAGGTTATTTTATTATTCTTCTATACTTGTAATCTTGTTCTAAGAGAAAGGAAAGAATAACAGTTTATAACTAATCCTTGTTGTTTCTTCTTGTTGTTTTACTTTGTTTTCTTTGTTAACTCTAACCCTTGTGTGTTTCTTGATCATATAGAAACCGTTTATATTTTGTTTCAAGACATCCGATTCACAACAAATTGGTGCGGTGAGCATGGAGAAGATGCCTTCAACAAAGTATGAGATTGAAAAGTTTACTGAAGTGAACAACTTCAGTCTGTGGCGCTTGAAGATGAAAGCCCTACTGGTTCAACAGGATTGTTTGGAAGCATTAAAGGGAGAGGCAGTCATGGACGCTGCGTTAACGGCAAAAGAAAAGACGGTCATGATTGAGAAAACCCACAACGCAATATTGTTGAGCCTTGGTGATAAGGTTCTTTGACAGGTATCAAAGGAGACTACAATATCGAGGTTATGGGTGAAACTTGAATGTTTGTACATGACCAAATCTCTGGTGAATCGACTCTACTTGAAGCAAACTTTGTATTCATTCAAGATGAGAGAAGACAAAGTGTTGGCTGAGCAGTTGGATATGTTCAACAAGCTGATTCTTGATCTTGAAAATATTAATGTAAAGATCGATGATGAAGATCAAGCACTGTTATTGTTGTGTGCTTTTCTCAGAGCACATGCTCAAGATGGTAAGTTCAATCAGCCTTGTGTTATAAGGACTTGAACGAAAGGAGTATAAACCTTCAACGGTGGGAGAAGGTTTGGCCGTTAAGGGAAAATTCTTGCGAAAGGATGGTAAGTTCGAAAAGAAGAAAGGTAAAAGTCAGAAGAAGTCTTATAGTGGAGAAATATCTGGTATTCTATGTTATCATTGTAAGAATGAGGGTCACACAAGAAAGGTGTGCCCTGAACGCCTGAAAGATCATGGAGGTAAGGATAATGATAACGCAACCGTTGTTCAAGATGACTTCGAATCATCTGATGTTCTTGTGGTTTCAAGTGGCAACTCAAAAAAAGAGTGGATAATCGATTCAGGTTGCATTTGGCACATGACTCCAAACAGAGAATTATTCGAGGAGCTATGTGATCAAGATGGTGAATCGGTGCTGCTGGGAAACAACAAATCTTGCAAAATTGTAGGTATTAGATCTGTGAGATTCAAGCTCCATGATGAGTCAATAAGGTTATTGACTGAAGTCAGGTATGTACCTGATTTGAAGAGAAAATTGATTTCTCTTGGTGAATTCGACAGGAAGGAATATGTTTTTTAAGGAGAGAAAAGTCTTAAGAGTCATGAAGGAGTCGAAGGAAGTCTTGAGAGGCGTGAAGAAACAAGGCTTGTATACCCTTGAGGCTGAGGTTGTAATTGGTTTGACAAATGTTGCATCCACAAAACTTATGTCGAAGACAAAATTATGGCACATGAGATTGGGTCATGTCAACGAAAGAGGCCTGGTCGAATTGGGGAAGCAGAACCTGCTAGGAGGTAACAAAGTCGAAAAGTTGGAGTTTTGTGAATCTTGTGTATTTGGTAAGTCCTATAGGGCGAAGTTTAACAAAGGCAAGCAAATAACACATGGATCCCTGGATTACATTCATGCTGATCTTTGGGGTCCTGAAAGGAATCTTTCACACTCAGGTGTAAGGTATTTTCTATCCATCGTTGATGACTATTCCAGAAAGTTATGGGTATTCATCCAGAAGGCGAAGGATGAAACTTTTGAGAATTCCAAAAGTTGGAAGATTCTGGTCGAAACTCAAACTGGAAGAAAGGTTAAGAGGCTGATAACCGACAATGGCCTTGAGTTCTGCAACGAAGCGTTTAACAGTTATTATGTTCAGTCTGGGATTTCAAGGTATAAGACTGTAGTAGGTACTCCTTAACAAAATGGCTTAGCTGAGAGATTCAATCGAACAATCCTTGAAACAGTTAGATGCATGTTGGTTAGTGCTGGATTGAAGAAGGTATTTTAGGCGGAGGCTGTTTCGACAACAACTTATCTGGTAAATAGATGTCCCTCGACTGCCTTGGGAATGAAGACACCTGAAGAAGTTTGATCGGGACATCCACCTAGTCTCGACATACTGAGAGTATTTGGCTGTGTGGCCTATGCTCATATTAGGAAAGATAAGGTCGAACCTAGAGCTCTGAAATGCATGTTCATGGGATACCCTGAAGGAGTAAAAGCTTATAGGCTATGGTGCCTAGAGCCAGGTCACAAAAGGTGTATCACCAGTCAAGATGTAGTTTTTAATGAAGCAGAGATGGCTTTCAAGAAAAATGATGATGCTGATGAAGAACTGAAACAAGGAGAGATTCCTGTTGAGGTGGAACATGTCGATGCTGAATTGCGTATCCCAGATGAAGTCGAAGAAGATACAGAAGATGTTGTCGAAGATGAGGAGATTGATAATGATTACCTTCTAGCAAGAGATAGGTTGAGGAGAGTCATCAAGTCACCTCAGAGACTTGGGTGTGCAGTTCTTATAGCTTATGCCTTAATCTCTGCAATGAGGTTCTAGACAAAGAACCTAGAGATTATAAGGAAATTATGAGGAGTCAAAGGAAGACTAAATGGATGAAGGCCATGGATGATGACATAAACTATCTTCATGATAACAACACCTGGGAACTGATTAAGAAACCTGATGGAGCCAGGTTAGTCAGCTGTAAATGGATTTTCAAAGTTAAGGAAAGAATCGAAGGAGTGGCGTCAAAGAGATACAAGGCAAGATTGGTCGTTATGGGGTTTACTCAGAAAGAAGGTGTCGACTTCAATGATGTGTTCTCTCCTGTTGTGAAGCATAAATCCATTCGAATGTTGCTTGCCACGGTGGCACAGTTCAACCTTGAACTGGAACAGATGGATGTGAAGACTGTGTTCTTATATGGTGATCTAGATGAAACAATCCTTATGAGGAAACTTGAATGGTATGTCGAAAAAGGGAAGGAAGATTATGTGCGCAAACTGAATAGATCTTTATATCGTCTGAAATAATCTCCTCAACAGTGGAATAGGAGATTCGACAAGTTCATGGCACACATAAGTTTCATTAGAAGTTTCTTCGACCACTGTGTGTTTACTTCAGATTTCGACCTGGTAATTCATTTGTTATTTTGTTTCTTTATGTGGATGAAATTCTAATAGCAAGCAAAAATGTCGAAGATGTAATAAGGGTAAAGGCTGAACTCAATAAGGAGTTCGACATGAAGGATCTGGGAGCTGCGTCCAGGATTCTTGAGATTGACATCCGAAGAGATAAAAAATAGTCGAAATTGTGCTTATCTCAAAAGGCATACCTACGGAAGATTCTCGAAAAGTTTTTATATGTCGAGTTCAAATCCTGTTGTGACTCTGACAAACCCTCAATTCAAGTTGAGTATAGATCAATGTCCCAACACTGGTGTCGAAAGAACTTCTATGAATAGTATTCCATATGTTAATATAGTGGATTCTTTAATGTATGATATGGTTTGTACTAGACCCGATATAACATATGTAGTAAGTCTTGTAAGCAGGTACATGGCGAATCCTGGAAAGGCTCACTGGTAAGCATTGAAGTGGATTCTAAGGTACATAAATGGTTCTCTGAATAGAATCCTAATTTATGGCGGAGCCTTGGGTGAAGATAGTAAAGCAGAAATTGAAGGATATGTTAACTCTGATTATGCAGGTTGTATGGACTCTAGAAAATCTATTTCTGGATATGTGTTCACTATGTTTGGGACATCAATCAGTTGGAAAGCTACACTTCAGAAGGTCGTTGCCTTATCAACCACTAAAGCGGAATATATCGCCCTAACTGAAGTTGTGAAGGAAGCATTGTGCTTGAAGGTTTTGCAAAGAAGCTGAAACTTCAAGGTCGAGTTATCACTGTTAAATGTGATAGTCAAAGTCCAATACACATGTCGAAGAATTCAACCTATCATGAGCGAACCAAGCACATTAATGTGAGGTTGAATTTTGTCAAAGGGGTAATTAAGCGTGGAGAAGTCCAAGTGCTGAAGGTTTCAACAGATCATAATGCTGCTGATATGACCACCAAGACGTTGCCCAGTTGCAAGTTTTTCCACTGTATGCAGTTGATAAAGCTGCATGAAGAAAGTTAGTTTCTTGATGTTGTAGAGTGAGATCCAAGGTGGAGATTTGTGAGATATTGGATTGAACTCTAGTATGGTCGAATTATGTTTAGAGTAATGCGTGTGTAATCGAAGTTTGTTTTAACATGCATTAGTCAATATTTCTAGGTTTGTTAGCATATTGAATTGGACCTTGCTTGTAAGCCCAATTGTTTAGCTTGTATCCTAAGTTAGCTTGTAATGGATAATTATTAAAAATCCTATTAGGTTAGTGTGATAATTTTCTTATAAATAGCATGCTAGTCTCTCATCTTGGTATAAGGAAAAATAGATAAAATCCTAATTAAAGTGAGAGAGGTTACTTTGTTATTCTTGTATACTTGTAATCTTGTTCTAAGAGAAAGGAAAGAATAGCAGTTTGTAACCAATCCTTGTTGTTTCTTCTTGTTGTTTTACCTTGTTTTCTATGTTAACCCTAACCCTTATGTGTTTCTTGATCATAAAGAAACAATTTATATTTTGTTTTAAGACATCTGATTCACAACAAGTATAAGGAGACTCCTTCTTAATGTCTTTTAAATTTTTTACTTAAAGGTTTTTTATAATCAAAACTTTTTTCCAATATTTTCTATTTTTATTTTGTCTCTTTTAATATCATCTAAAACCACTATTATAACTACTACTCTATATGAAATAATTTTATTTTTTAATCGTTTTTAGCATGATTGTTTTTTTATTGGGTGTATGATTTAAATTTTTTTGAATTTACAACTAAATTTTTATATTTTCTATTTTTTAAAAATATTTCATTACCTAACTAGTGAAGTATCTGCGGTCCACACCAGAACCCATGCGGACGCACGGGTTTCCCACTACTTTCCAAGAACAAAACATAAAGAGATAAAGAAATAAAGAGATAAAGATACACAGAGATTTGCTTAGGAAGTTCCCCAATCAGACTCGCTATGGGTACGTCTGCCCTTAATCCCAAATCGAGTTGAGATACTTGAAATTAACCTTATCTTTGCAAAAAAGTTTATACAAGAGGTGAAAAACTCTAACCCTACAAACCTTATGGTTTGTTATTGATTCAATCATCCTCAAACCCTTGATCAAAGCTTGATCAAGTCACTAACAATACTGCTATAATCCACCAATTTTCCTGAGCACGCAATTGTTGAACCTAAGATTCCCGAACACAATTCACCATCTCACGTTACTCCCTTGCAAGGAAACAACCTTGTCCCAATGCCTTTACTCGGTTAAATATGTGTTGACGTGATCTTGTCCAAAACCTTCAAATCCAAATGATATTAAAGGTAAAAACCACCTTGGTTTTCTTATTTGAAACATACAAAGATCCAAACCCAATATTCTTAGTTACACCAACTTAATTGGATGTTATCAACCCTCATCTAGATGGACACCCAATCAAAAAATGATTATGTGTAGTTTGATTATGTGTATGCATAGAAAAAAGGTTGAAGATGATGGGAATGCTTTGTAATCTGGTCTTGTTTAGGTTTCACACTAGTACCTTCCTAGAAAAAGGTGTGTGTATTAGTATATATAGGTATGGGAAATAATGAGCAAAAGGAATTAAAATTGTTGGAGAAAAAAAGAAACTTTTAAGATGGGAAATCGTATGTGTCGACCTATCAAAGTAATAGGTCGGCCTATCAAGGTAATCAGACCGACCTATGAAGGTTACAGATCGACCTGTGAAGGTTTTGTGTCGCCTATGTTCCGACCTAAATAAGGCGACCTATGGACAAAGACTACATGCTTTAATATTGATCCATAGGAGTCAACCTGAAATACTATGTGTCGACCTATACTGAGTCTGAAACTTGTATAGGTCGACCTATTTACGCAGGTGTCGACCTGAAATGACTTGACCATCCAAAAACATGTCTTTCAATGCAATTTTGATGTAAGTTCCTTTTCCAACTCAATTTTGCTCATGGAACCAAAATAGAATTTCATTCAATTATCTAAATTAAGCCAAATTTTTCACGTGGTTTACACCTGATTATGTTAAGTGACGAGTATTGGTAAAAAATGACCTGAAATGGGAAGGAATGACCTGCATATTGGTGACTATGTACTCAAGAATGATCACGCATTTGGTGCACATGGGATCACACGATTTGCAACCAATTTTCACACGTATGAAGATGCATTACCTTATCTATAAATAGACAATTCATTTTCACTCAAAATCAAGCTTTGAAAGCCACAAAAACTCTGCCTCTCTTAAGCCTGAAACCATAAAAAAACCAGAAGTTCTCTTTTCATTTTAAGCTCTTTTAAACACCAATTCTCTACCTAGAAACCTTTATCGGCATCATCTGAAGCTGTTTGAAGTATCACGGAAGTTCCAAGGAACCTACAAGTACCAACTCCATTTCACTATTTTCACACCTCTGAAGCTCACTTCGATCAGGTAGGTATGAGTAAAATCCTTGACCACACAAGTTACCACAATCTTCGTCTTGATCTTCGAGTGAAAGCCCTCACCTAACTAGAATTTATATTACACATACGCCATTTAATTTTACTATGAAGCTCTTAGGTTTTCTGCATATTTCTGCAAATTCACTCTTCCCAGAGAAAATAAATTGCTCTGATGAAGAGAGACATGAATGATGACATGAGACGAAGCTAAACCATATGGTTTGAGATCTTAAATCTATGAATTCATGAATCTACAAAATTAAAATGACGGAGGTTGAAGATAAAGGTGTGCACGCGGAAGGGTGGAAAATTCAAATTCTTTGACCAATCAGGTTGCGCCACACCTTCATATCTGTTGCACTTTTTCATTTTTTTAAATTTTGTTTTATTTCATTTTCTTAAAAAAAATCATTAAAAATAGTTCCCTTAACCTTTTTCACTCAAAACGTTTTTCTATAATTTTCTAAAAATATTTTCTAGCTTGTGTGATTTTTTTTTACAGATTTTAAAAATTTGTTTTAGCATTTTTATTCTATTTTATTTTCTTATTTAATTGAATTTAACAAATTATTTCTCCATCATGTTCAAATATTTTGAATCCAATCTTTTGAGATGTTGATCCTTGAGTTGTTTATGACTTTCCATAATTTTCTTGACCATTAATTTGGTGTATTGAAGCACTTTATGTATTTTTCTCTTTTATTTTTTATTTAAAGATTATTATTTTAAAAACCATTTAATGCATTTATATTGTTTATTTTTTCCATCTTAATATTATTTGACTTATATTGACTTGGATTAAGGTTTGATTGATCAAAATGTTCTTCAATCTCAATGGACTTTGGGTGGTACTTAGGTTGTATTAACCTTCATCGATTCAAACTTATTATTAAATGATCATTTGGATCATTTTTAGTACTTTTAGTTGATGAGAGGTTTTTCTCTTTGATGCACCAATAGAGGTGATTGAAATTGATGATAGATGAATCTCATGTTAAGGTTCAATTTGGTTTAATTTCTCTCCATCTCCATCTTTTTCTTTTTCTCTTGATCAAATGCATGATTTCGAGTCCATCTTGTTCGTGAAGTTTGGATTGGTACTTGATGAACTTTCATCATTTCAAATTTACCTTCCAATTGATCATGGATCATTTGAGGTACTTTGGATGGTTGCATAAGTTTGTCCTAAGTTATCATAAAGAATGATTGATGTAATGGACCAATCTCCTTTCCTTAGTGCTTGATCCCTTCTTGGTTTTTACTTGTGATACATGTTTTAGGAGTATGGTTTCTATCATATCTCATTCAAATCTTTTGTGTCTTTGTGCACCTTTTCCTTTTAAACATTTTCTTAAGGATAATCATTAGTTGTATTCTTATGGTGATACAACTCCTATGCTTCCACAATAATGTAGAGAACTGATGACATTTTCCACTTAGATGTTGAGTGATAGACTTGTTGATCTCAATACAAGCAAAAATCCTCCATTTCAAGATGATGCAAATGATCCTTCCTCATTAATTGTGGGTAGTAAGTTGAGTTTTCCACTCGAATATGATGAAATGTCTATTCATTTGAAATCAATCAAAACAAACACTTTTGTTATTTTTATCATGAATTACGAGGTTTTAATCCTCAATTGCACTTTGTTGATATATAGGCACGATGCTTAGGAAGTTTTGTCAAACAAAAATCTTAAAAAATATTTTTTTCTCATCTCCCCAATCTTTTGCAAACAACACACTTTTTAAGCCAAACACAAATTTTCAAGAGGTTCCTATAGAGTACTATAGATGGGAGGGGTGCTAACATCTTCCCCTTTATATAACAAACCCCTGTACCATTATCTCTTTATTTTATTAGTGTTGTTTTAAAATTTTTGTGGGTTTTATTAGTTCTTTTCCCATTCCTTTTGAAACAATAAAGAGTGGTGGTGACTCTTGCTTTCTGAGTTAAGTTAATCAATAGCTTAATCTCCAATTTTTTCCACCGCGACAGCAAGAAGACTCCTAAGAATCTTCTTCACATGATTCGAAGTAGTATAGATTTTGTTCAAGACCTAATGTCCTAACACAGAAACTTAAAATATTGAGAACATGGATTCAATGTTCTCACCTTCTTTCATTTTGAACAACTCATATTGTTGAACTAGAAGATTAGCCTTGGCTTCTTTCACTTTTTAATTACCTTCATAGATAGCACATAAATACTTAAAGATAATCTTAGTTGTAAGCTTATCTATAATCTTTACATATTCAGAATGAGGCAAGGCATCAATAAGAATCCCTTTCACTCTATGATGGTTTTTATAGATCTTTTTTTGATCAGGAGTGCGAAACTTCCTACCAACAACCGTTCCAACACCATTGACCTGAAAGTCATGGCCATCTTCAAGGATGTCCCGCAACTTATCATCTAAACCAATAATATGAGTGTACATCTTGCTCTTCCACCATTCAAACTCAAAGGAATCACCACTAAATGTTGGTGGTCTAGCAATATATATATTTCCCCCAGATGTATTTGGTTGTGGTTGTTGCTGCCATAAGGAGAATCTTCTTCGGGACTAATTACTGAGGAACTACCAGCCATGAGGAGAGTAGTATTTTTTTCAGGATCTTTTCTGAACCATTGTTAAGTTTTAATACACAGACTGTGTTCTGATGCCAACTGAAGATGAGAAAAATACACAAGAAAGCGGATGAGGGAGGGGGGGAGGGGGGGTTGAATTGTGTATTCCAAAAAAACCCGTTTCACTTCTGCTTTAAGAACTTTAGAATTTGAACCGCGTTCAGAGTCTGATATCATAATAAGTAATAGTAGCGAAAATGAAATGATCAGAAGTAAAAGCAAGCAACACACAAAGATTATCCTGGTTCCTCTCCTCAATAAGAGATATTCACTATAACAAAATTGATTACAAATGTTCAAGCACACTTGCAAGATACTTCAATGCTCAATCAACCTAGAAAGAGACTTTTGCTCAAGAAACCCTGCAAGATACTTCTTGTCAATCAACCTATAAAGAGACTTCACTTGCTCAAGTACAAAAAAAAAGAGACTTCAATTCTTAAGCACGTAGGAAAGAGACTTCCTCTACTTCAAACAAATAGTTTAATAGAAAAAGTAACTACTATAATTTGATACACAATCATAAGTATAACAGTTGTGCAACGATCACAAATTTTTTCAACCTTTATAAGATTTCTAAGATAATCTAAGATAAGAAATCTTAAGATCTTATGCAATAACAGTTACAAATAATAACTCAGAGTTATTCCAAATATAATTCAATGTGTTGTGATGTTGTTACCTTCTTTCAAGTCTTCAGCATCCTTTTATAGAGGTAGAGAAAGAGTCGTTGGAGGTTTGAACAACAAAAAAGTTATTGAAGAAGTATGACAAGAGAGACGTTGGAGACTAGCATCTAGTTAGAAGTATTGTCTAATGGATAATGACATTGTTCACAACACCTTTACAAGTACTAGGTATCTACCAAAAGGTAGAACAGACTAAAGAGGTCACATCACCATCCGTTGAGCCTTGCAAAACTAAACCCTAGTTGACTCTATCCAGAAATCTATCGTTTTGACAAGACTGATCAGCTTTGGTGAAGAGTATGAATCAAAGGCTGAGTTGTCACCAGATGTAACACCCTGTATAATATATCTCTAGAATAATACCATACAAGAGTTATTATCTGGTACTGACACCAGTCATAAGTGCCTATTGGCATAATTTACATACTAGACCATTCTAAAACAGAAATATTCAAGTTTAAAATTTGGGAATACTATAAAATTGAAATATATATATATATATATATATATATATATATATATATATATATATATATATATATATATATATATATATATATATATATATATATATATATATATATATATATATATATATATATATATATATATATATATATATATATATATATATATATATATATATATATATATATATATATATATATATATATATATATATATCACAACGGTTTTTAACTTAATTGTTGTTATAAGTAGAGCGCGTTATCCAAAATAATAAAAAGCAAGAATGGCGAGGCTGGGATTCCAACCAATGAGCTATAAATAATTTCACAATGGTTGTTTGAATAAACTCTTGTTATAAGTATTTCGCTACCTAATTTATAACCACGGTCTGTCGTATTGTGGAAACCACCATACATACAACCACATGTTACGTAATAATGAATGTGCAACCGTTATTATTTGTGTTTCACAACCATCGTAATATGTGTTTTCTGTAGTAGTGAGATAAAGGATTCCTCTGGTAAATTCGTATAAATTAGTTATCTTTATCTACATTACATAATGATGTACTACGATGATTCTTAAGTTTTTTATGTTTTATTTTTATAGGGTTATCGAGTATCCATTGGGAAGGCATGAAATGGTACAAATTTGTGTATCAATTACAACATCAATGGAGTTCAACAATTTAGAAAAAGGTTGAACAAATGTTACTTTTTTTAATACATTTTCAATGTATGTAAAAGTATTTTAACTACCTTATAAAATTAACCTTAGTTTCCCTAAACAACTGTTGCATGGTATGACCATGTCATTGGAAGTTTTATCTAGTCAAATGTTAAGTTAAAATTTTGGCTCTTCTCAAATTTATTATGTTTATCGCTTTCTTATCGGAGCTTCCATTGTACAATTTTCTAAACTGTTGTTCCTTCTTGAGGTTAACATATATACCTTTTTCTAAATTAGACACTATTTTATTTGTACCTTTTTCATTATATATTTAATTATTATTTATACATGTGTAGGACACTGTGTGTCTAACAGTTGTAACAAAAAGGAAGATAGTCTCTTCTAAAAATGGTTGGTACTACAGACATTGCGACCATTGTACCAGGAAGAATGATGGGGTCTTAACTCCTTATTTCTGTTTGAGCATGCATACGTCAACTGATCTAGTACATAAGTAAGTCTTTACCATTTCTGAAATACAAATTTATGTTTAAATGAACTACTCCTAATTATGTTGTTTTTAGGTTCAAACTCGATGTACGTGTTTTCAATGTTGATGAAGAAATGGCATTTGTGTTTCAGGATAAGGATTGTCTTGATTTGTTGAGAACAACAACAAAAGATCTTAGTGACCAAATGATTATTTATGTAAGACTTGGTATTATTGACACATTTATATCTAATTTTTCTTATGGAGTCAATTATGACAATGTTTATAATTTTTATTTGGGTGAGGATGACCCTTTGTAGTATCTTGAGTTACTTGACTCATTCATGGGCACAAAATTTGCATTTAGAGTCAAAGTACGACCATGGTTCGATTAGGGATATGTTGTTGGATATAGATCTAATAAAGGGAGTATATCTAGAATTAAGGATCAACTTCTACAAGAGGAGGTAAATAGATGCACACTTTAAAAAATAAATATATATAGTTTGTTGACCTAGAACCCGAAAAGGAACATAACTTAATGGTTTAACATATGGATACTTATCTTTCTTATTTTTTTTCCAGAATACATCTAAGTTTGTTGACATGGTACCCGAAAATGAACAAGTTACAAACATTCCACTTGATTCATCTCAGAATAGTCAAGAATTTCCTTGTATCACAATAAGGTTTTAGACATACAATTTATTATAATTAACAAAATTATTATAAATTAACTATGTTGAGTTTTATTGTAGTCCTCTTTTTCAGCTTGAGAGGACTATGATCCTAAAGATGGTGTCGTCATTGCTTCCGCTATAACTCTAACTCCAAAAAAGATAAACCCTCCCAAAAAATAAACACATTAGTTCCCAAAAAGAGTTCGCCTCAACACAAAATTTTGTTTCGAAGATGATCAAGCAATATGAAGATTAAGAAGATGAAATGAGTTGTTACACAGTATTATTTTTAATATATTATCTCTAAACATATCCTTATTTTGTTTATGTTCTATTTATTTTCTGACTTTCATATGTTGTTTATGTTCTACTTTAACCTATTGTGCACATTAAGCTTCTATTTCTATGTACTATGCATTTAAAACATATTATGATTTTATACCTCTAAAGTCTCTATACCTTATTTTGATTTTACACCCTCTATGTCTTAATTTTCAATGTCTACTATGAGATTTAACATTTTACAAAGTCAATTGCATGGGATAATTTAATATATATCATATACCATGTTGGCAACTGATCTGGAGTGATCAGAATGGCACGTCTTGGCCTTCAATGTAGGACAGGAACAATGGTTGTAGGAGAGGAGAGAGTGTACCTGCAAGGTACTCTAATGCCAACGTAAGTGTTTGGCCTAAAGAGACAAAGCAAGTACGACTGTTTAGGTATGAGTAAGAATGATTAGAATACCTGACCCTCTCAAGAGAGAGCGTATTTATAAGATTCCCCCAGCGCAGGGCCAAGGTCTCCCATGTGACCGAAATATCTGGTCGGTCAATAGGGGACTTCCAGGTGGAAGATCTAGCGCATAATCTTTGACCTGGTTCAACTATCCCCATAACTTTCAGAGGGGCAGTTGGTCGCATGAACTGTCAAGCGCGTGAGGGGAATGTCCCCAACGGCTATACACTTCAACGACTATATTGTTCCCAACGACTATATTGTGCCCCATGGTCATATTGGGTATGGCCTTAAGTTGGACTGAATTGGGCCTTACCCAGCTGTGGGGCATGTGTCAGTCCAGTTTAGAACAGGAGCCCCCAAGGCGTTTCTTCGAGGTGAGGAGTAATGACTTGAGTTAGCCTAGTTTCCTGACTAAGGGGAAAGAACCGTATCACAAGGAGGTCTTTGAGATCGCCATTAATTGAGCGAGAAACTTCGGGGACACGATGGTGCGTAGCGTATGATTAGCATGGTCGACTGTTGGTCATATGTGACCTCCTCGGAGATGCTAGGACGAGGTCGAATATGAAATGTGCATTTTACATCGACCAGACTTGTTCTTAAGAAGAAAATATCGATGAGGCTCTTGCTCGAATGCTGATTAGGTCCCGTCGTCGAGGAGAACGTGCCCGTGGGGAGCTAAAGAGATGTCTTTTCACAAGCATGTGAGGGGTCAGTTTTGAGAATGTTAACTGACAGCTTTTGCCACGTGTGAAGGCGTAATAAACTTTTTTAAGGTCTAGGAGGCTAGGAGGCTAGGTAATGATGGCGTTTTTCCCTTTGTGTTTCGCCATGCGAGCAAGAGAGCCTATATAAAGGGGGGAAGAGGATTCATTTTCACTTCACAGAAATTTCTCTCCTCGTTATCTTTTGCTCTGCAACAAACGTCCATCGCCAGAGATCCTTTCGCCGCTGCCCGCTGCTCTTGGCTTCCCCAAGATCTTCATCTTCAATCTTTGCAACCAAGTAAGTTTTTCAACCTTCTTGTGAAAATGCTTTAATTTCTAGAAATTTATCTTGAGTTCACCGGCGGTTCATGAGTTTTCCAGTTGAAGTTCATGTGTTTCTTGATGAACGCGTGAATTTTCTAGGAAATTCATTAAGGCCTTGAAGAACATACATTTAAGATGTTTTATGTCTGTAGATCTTCCTAGGTTGTTGTGTGAGAATGTTTCATGTTTATTGTTGGGCAGGGGTGTCCTCGCAGCTGAGGGTTTTTCCTTTAGGTGCCCTACACATTGTAGTAGTCACGGGGCTTATCCCCCTTAGGGTCTTTAAAAGTCGCGGGGACGTGTCCCCGATTTTGGGGAAGTGTTTCGTTGAGAACCTTTACCGTTGATAAGGGCTTGAGTCGAGGAGACATCCTCACACTTAATCCATGCCCTTTCACTTGATTTATGGTGGAATGGTGGACTTGATCTCCGTTGAATTCACTCTTGCTTCCTCTGCTTTTCAAGTGAAATGGATGATCGAAACAAGGGAATTGTCCCTGATATTGAGGCAAATATTAACGAAGAAGCGCCTCCCGCCAAGTATTTCAACTTGCGGGTCACCGAGGGGGACCTTAGTTGGATCGCCCAGGAGCCTCTCGTGACGAAGTCAACATTTACCTAGGAGGATGCCAGTAACTTTGATCTCCTCGAAGATAGGGTCGAATATATGCCCATGAGTTGGAGGGCTATTAGCCTAACAGAGAACGACCAGATATGCTCGGTGTATCCGGGGAGGAGATTCCTTAAGTATGAGTTTACCTTTAGGGAAGCAGGGTATTGTCTGCCCTTCACGGACTTCCATGGGACGATATTCTGCCATCATGAATTGTGTCCTGCCCAACTTCACCTGAATGCTCTGGTGTTCATTCGGGAAATTGAGCCGGTGTGTTGTTATCTCTGGATAGGGGCTACCGTGGAACTCTTCTTTTGCATCTTTCAGCTGCAGAGGAGCACCTCTGAGTCGAAGCAGAGTTGGATGTCTTTCAAGCAATAAAGCAGGCTATTTTGGCCCTATTCAGAGTCTGTCTGAAATTTCATGTTTAGATTTTTTGTCGTAAAGCCCCTTTCAGAGGCGGTCAAGAGCTCTCTGGTTAAGATGGAGACGATAAAGGAGGATGGTCGGGTGATGGTGTGTCCCGTGTCAAAATTTCCCTTGGAGTGGGTGTATGCTCATTTTTAGTATAGAACATACCAATTCCTTGTGAAGAACGATCAACTGTACTCCGAGGATAAGAAATCTCTTCGAGCATTGACAGCGTTCGTGGAGAGTTTCATCCCTGCCACTATGGTGGACAAGGATGGAAACCTGCTCTGCTCTGAAGATGGAGAGCCTGTTTGAGAAGCTCGTTACATAAACACCAAAGCCCTTCTTGTCTGCAAAACTGAGGCCGAGGCCTTAGAGCTTCTAGGTATATACGACGTGCTCGACTTGTGTTTCTTGGTTTTTTAATGTCGTGTTGACTCTTGTTTCTTTTTGTTTTGCAAGAAATGTGTTGAATTTACGCGAGCGTCTGGTCAAGTTTACCGTGGCCAAGAATGTCACGAAGGTTTCGACCTCGAGAGCAGATGCGGTCAGACAGCAGGTGACCCTGGAAATGTTTGTTGGTCCTTCACCTTCTCCGGGAAGCACCTCCAACCCTTCTACCCCGAATCCTCAGAAGAAGAGGAAACGAGACAACCTCGGTCCGTCTTCGGCTGAAGGCTCAGGTGGTTTTACCGGGGGAAAATTCACCCTGCCCCCTGCTATTTGCAGGACAAAATTTTTTACGGGAAGGGATCTGTGCTGGTTCCCGATCTAGAGGCGTCGACCATCTTGGTTGCTGCTCTGAAGGTGAGGAGGGCGCTCCTTTATCGTGACGCTGCTGCAATGATGAGGGTGTTGGAAATGAATCTGGCCCTGGGTGATACGAAGACAGTTTCGCTCAAAGAGTTCAAAAAGGCGCAGGCCATGGAGGCTAAACTTGAGTTGGAGACAACTGACCTGTTCAACCAGTTGTCGACCCTTCAAGGCAACAACGAGACCAAGGTCGCGCTCCTCAAGGACATGAGCAAGATGATTGAGGAAATGAAGAAGATTAAGGAAGAGATCTTCAACTTGAAGACCAGGCTTACGAAACTGGAAGGCTCCTTGGTGGCGGGGCCAAACGAGACTAAGGAGGGAAAATCTCTAAAGACCCGGCGAGAGATGATTGACAAAATACGTATCCTCGAGCAGGACGCCCTTGCAACATTATTATTTCACACACACACGCACACGCACACACACACACACAAACACACACATCCCAGATTCAATACAACAAAATAATGCACTGTAAAAAGTACCCTTTTTGAGTAATGTTTCTGTTGTAAATGGGTCTTAAAACCTTTGTTGATGAAGAGAAAGAAAGCATATTTTGGAGATTGCATTTACCGCGAAAATCGGAAGTTTTAGAAAGTCGAACAAAAAAAAAAGCAGTCGGATGAATAGTAACATCCATACTGATGAATAGTGACGTTTGTACGGTGACTAGTGTTTTCGAGTTTTTGGGCTTTTTTCGATTCGGTCCATGGATCCATGTGATTTTGGGCTTTGTTTGTTGGATATTTTCTATTATAAATATGTATCTCTTATATGTTTGGTGTGTGACAATCTTATAGTTTTCACCAACAAGGGAGAACAAGGGTTTAAAGGTATAACATAGGGTTTCAGCTATGCACAAAGAAAACTTTGGATTACACCTTAGGTTTGAGTGATTCATATATTGAGAGTTAGAGAGGTAGGGAAACACTTGGGTAGAAAATAGAGTTGTTCTTGGGCGCCTTCAAGATTGTTCTTGGGAACCTAAAGGCGAAGGCTATTTTTTTGTAACTCATCTGTAATCTCTTGTAACAACTTTCTAAGGATAGTGAATTGGAGAGCTTCTCTCTCCCCCAGAGTAGATCGTTTGAATGAACTAGGTAATCAAACATTCAACATTTTCTTGCCTTATTCTGTTATATTATCTGTGTATAGATTATTATTGCTAAAAACCATTTATTTTGGTTGTTATTGTTCTTTGCCTCACAAATTGATATTGAATTTTGTCGTAATTCACAACAAGATTCACAATAAGTGGTGCGGTGAGCTTAGAGCAAAGATATATTGTTGGCAAGTGAGCACCATGGTTAGTAGATGGAAGATCGAGAAATTTTCGGTCACAATAAGTGGTGCGGTGAGCTTAGAGCAAAGATATATTATTGCTAGAAATGTTGTATTTAGCCTCGGCCATTTTCTGACACTATAAGGCAAAAAACCGCCGCTACTAGCAAATTAGCCTCGGCGTAGCGTCGGTGTCGGGGATAGGCTAAAACGATCGAAGCTAACATTTAGCCTCGGCCAAGAAGAGTCGTGTCTACAATAACCTCGGTCTAGCCGTGTCTACTTTAGCCTCGGTTTAGCCGTGTCTATATTAGCCTCGGTGAAGCCGTGTCAAAAAACAAAAAATAGCCTGGGTCAGATTGAGGCTAAAGTCAAACTCCATAAGCCACCATAATATTTAGCCTTGGTCCTGGTCGAGGCTAAAGGAACATTTTGCCTCGGTTTATTCGAGGCTAAGTTAAAGTCAACAAAATATTTAACTTTGGCCTAACCGAGGCAAAAGTCAAATTGTAAAAGTCAACAAAATTATGCCTGCTTTCCAATTGTATAATCTATAGCAGCATTACTTTCTAATAAAACAGTTCAGTTATCAGATTTGTTAACAACTTGAACAAAATAACCGAGGCTAAGGAAGTATTAAGTGAAAGACCATAAGAGAGAGCCATGCCAATAACTCCTGAAATAACATCATTTGTTGAAATTTTAACCTCCATAAGACAAAGCAACTAAAGGGACATTCTAAATGTAATTGTAGAAGAAATATCACCGGATGAGAATGTTCCGGTTGGAAGTAAAACTATGCAAAGTGCAGCAGATGCAAGAACTGCACTTACTGTTTCTAACCGCTGAATCAAGCACTCATTTGCAGCAAAACTATGAAAGAAAGGAGTAGCATTGATATCAATTAGATCAAGGTTCTTTACAAAAAAAAATGATCTTCTTCTTCAAAAGCCCTTATTATCACAGCTCCAGCAACAAATTCTGCAAGATGATTAGCTATAAAGGATTTTGTTGTGCCATTTATCCGCATTAGTTCTTTTGTTGTAGAAAATTAGTATCTCTGCATGAAAATAAATAGTTAGACTTATCAACAAGCACATTTTAAATCTATGAAAGATTACTAGAATGTATTAATGTTAAAATAGAACACCAAATCATCACTACAATTCAATTTAGATAATGTGTTCATTACCTGCAAGCGTAGTGCAAAATAAATCATCGGTATGGAGACAAACAAGACTTGCCAAGTAACTACTGCTAAAAGAGTTAGACTTGCATAACAAATCGTAGTAGCTACCACAACAACAAGAATGCCAAATGGAACATCAAGATCAACAACGCTAAGATCAGAAGAGACCTAAACAACCAAATAACAGTCAAAACATAAGTATTTGTATTCCCTTTCATTGCGTTAAACTTCGATGAAAAACAGAAAATAAATAATGTTTAGCATGCTAACCCTACTGAGTATCCGTCCCAAAGGTATGGAATCATAAAACGACATAGGTGCACGAAAAAGGGAGTTTAGTAGCTGTAAAAACAAAGACTTGGAAGACTGAAGACCTAGAGCAACTGTAAGAAGACTTCTCATGAATAAGAACATTGTTGAAGTAACTCCAATCAACAAGTAAACTAGAATCAATCTCAGAGTGCTGACTTTAGGATTGTCAATATTAGCAGCCATCCACGAGTTTTGCAATATCTGACCAATATTAACAGCCATCCCTGAGCCAACCTCTCCACAAATCCCGACCTTTTGTCCAGGGCTAACTTCCAAGTTTATATTTCTCAAAGTTGACTTTGTTACATTACTATCTTCCCATGAAAATTCAGCAGACTTGATTGAAATTGATTCCCTTATATTGCCATTAGATAACCTATTACTAACACTTTCACTCTGCAGTTCAGGTGCCTCGAGGAATTTTAAAATTTGAGTGAATGCAACTTTTGCCTGAATGAACACCCCAATAACATCGGGAATAGATCTAATCGGATCTTGAACAAGGCGTAATGTTGCCACGAAAGTGAAAACATTATTCACATGCAAAGGAACGTTAAGAAAATAACACGCTCCAAACGTAGCAGCCGAGACCAAAACAGGTGATGACCAAAAGAGAAATGAGTTGTATGCCCTTCTCAATTGCACTGTGGACAACCATTTAAGCTCTTCATTTCTTAATACTTCTATAGAATTCTTAAAGCTGGTTTCCCAAGCATACAACTTCTGTCATATATATAATGTGCATCACAATTTGTAACACATACTTGACTACTTAGGAAAGTACGAGGACTGTTCTTCTGTCATATATATAATGTGCATCACAGTTTGTAACACATAACTTGACTCACAATATCTTTTCATCCAAAACTAACTCTAACCTGTTTTTGCATCAGCTAGTTTTCACACAAAATAACCCAATGTTGTTTAACAATCAAGCCCAACTAACATTCAACATGTAGCACTAATTCCTAATAGGTTTTAAACTAAAAGTTAATTCATAGTGATAACAGTTTAACCTTTATATGCAGACGCAGTAATAGATTTCACCAATCCAAACTTAATAGCCAATTCACATTTCAACATTCAACACAACTAACACCATACTTAGATTAGTTTCTAAATTCACATATTATGTTCCAAATTAAATAACACATTATCACCAGCTAGCATTTAACTGATCCAATAACATAACAGGTTTTAAGCTTTCACTGACCTCATGACTCCAACTGGTAGATGACAATGTAGTCTGCATAAACCTAAATACCTTAGAGGTAGAGGCATGATTAGGTGCAGATGACAATGTAGTCTGCAATGGTGGTACAGCCTGCGGCACAGGCGCAGCCCGCAAAATGGATGCAGTCAGCGGGACCGGTGCAACCTGCACTGGCAATGGATTCGGAGCAGGTGATGGAGTCGAAGCAACCGAGGGAGTCGGAGCCAACGATGGAGTCGGAGCCGACAATGGAATGGTAATATTCAAAACTCTGTTATGAGTTTAAAATTATGAAGTGAGAATGGCGAATGAGGTGAGTCAAGTCATGACAGAAACATTTAGTCTTTTCTTCAGAGTTAGTGTGCTAATTTTTCTACTGTGTATTTTGAAATTAGTTTGAACTGTCGTGGAATGTGGTTCAAATGTATGTTTTAACTGTTAGCATTTTGAAATGTTTAGTTAATCTATTAACTAGTGAAATTGAGAAAGTGTTAAGTTTCATGATGCTTGGGCTGTTAGTAGGTTTCAGCAAGCTATTAGTAGGGCATCACTTCATTCATCTTTGTTTCAAATAGAAAACCAGGGCCAATAAGCCTCAAGAACAACAGTGATAAATTTGTGGCATACTTGGAAGGTTGAACATTGAATGCATTTTACAATCATTAAAATGGTGAGAGAACATGTAAAATATATGCAAGCAAAAAATGAAACTAACCTTCAATCTGAACCCAACAAGCTTGAAGATGAAAACAAACTAGCCCTAGCAATCCCTACCATTGCCATGCATGTAGAGATATCACAATGCTCTAGTCTATAGCAACTGTAGAACTATTTGATTACTAAAGATGCTGAGGCAGCTGCTACTTCTGCTATTAAGGAAATAGGTTGATGTGCCTGGAGGCAGGCACCTATGTCAAACGGGTGCAACTCAGAACCATTAAAAAGAAGATTTACTCCGGGAAGAATTACTTCTTTGCTATCATTATCATCTGGTTCAGCTTTTATCGTGTTGGCTTGAGTGCCTTCTTCAATGGGCCTTGTGGCAGCTTCGTAAACAAGAGCTAAGGCATAAGATCTGCATGCACCAAAGTGAGAATTGGAATAATTAGAAACCAAAACTATAAATAATAACGGACGGAGGGAAAGGATCCATACTAGGTTTCTGATTATAATGTTGAGGTTGTATAAAAAAATATTGTCAATATAACTTTTGATCACTACAACCACCTCCAATTAAAAATAAGGATGACAATTGGAGATCACATAATAAAACAGTTATAAATACTGGTGGTGTACCAGTGGAGGAATCAGTCTCACAGGAACATGAAACACCAGAAATGCATCCCACACAGTTGGATAGTGGATCCACATAGTTATCAAATCCAGTTTCAAATCCTGAATTGGAAAACCAATTTTTGAATCGTAAAACACAAATGACATTTTTGAGCAAAAGCAAATGACCTAGCAAAAATATAAGCAGAATTTGAAGAAATCGATATTTTCCGTGATGTACATAAAATTGGCAACACTAAACTGAATATATTAACAAGATAATTGGTACGACTAACCATAATTAGAGCAGGGATGACACCCTTCCAAAATCCAACTATACCGGCTTCATTATATACTTCATTAACCTTTTCATCAAATAAAAATGTCACATTAGCATCGACACAAAGGAAAGCTCTCATGTAACTGCTATGTGAATTGACATCCTTTGGCGTAGTATTCATTTCTTATGGTAAAACAAATTTAAACTTCAACATGAAAGATCATGATTGTTACTTGCAAAAGGTAACTTAAGTTTTCACTTTACAATATGGAAAAAAGGAGCAACAGAATTACTGCATGTACAGTCCCAAATGGTCGAGGTTTTGTTGAATTCAGTTCTGTTAATTTGTCTTCCAATGTCGAACCTGCTAAGTGTCGCTTTCGCGAAAATAAGGTGCCGGCAAAACAGAAGAGTCGCCACCTTTCGTTATTTATCCCTCGGAGCGAGAAAGGAAACGATCGGAAAAACCTGACGATAAAGGGGTAAGACAAGGTCGTCCAAACCATTGTCTGGGTTTGGGAGTCGGTTACGCAAGGGGAAGGTATTAGCACCCCTCACGTCCATCGTACTCGATGGGATCCACGCTTGTTGTGTTTACTGGACGAGTTGGTTTATCTATCTACCTATCAAGGTTGGCTTAAACAGAAAAGAAAATGACTCGGCAAAGCGTCGCGCTTTATGCCTACGTATTCTCATCAGAGAATGAGAAATCAGAGTCAACGTAGTTCGGCTAACTACGGGTTACGGGGAAGGTGGCTCGCCAATACATCAGTATTGTGCCTACGTACTCTCAACAGGTATGAGAGATCAGAGCTTATGTAGTTCGGGATACTACGGATTACGGGAATTCAGATTCATCTGTTTTATCGAGTAGGGTTAAACAACAGTTCCAGCAGTTAGGGACAAAGCCTGTTTGCGTTGGCGCTGAAGTTCAACGACACTCTTTTCTTCAGAAAAGCTTCCTTTGAATTATGGGCCCACGGGGCAAAAAAGTTTGGAGTTTGTTTTCTGTCTTTTACGAAAGAAGTGTTTTTTATTGTATTTGCAATTTCAATCGCACTAAAGACTATGACCTGAGAGTGAATGCGTCGCATGTCACCCAAAGGGTGCCATACTAAACATCCAGACTGTTGAAAATAAACTCTCCAACAATCCTTTCTCAGATAGCTTAAGGCTCGTAACTTACGAAAGAAATCATTCCTGATTACTGTATTTTAAGCTGTTTTGAGATGAGAAGAGAACAGGCTCAACTACGGGGAGACTATCAAGTCCTACTGTTGTCATGCCAAGGATTCATCCTATGGTTGAGGTTTGAAACAGGGAACTCCTAGAAGTTATCATGCATAGGTTTCAACCTAAAGTTCTATCATCATTTCCTTATCAAAGGCAATGAGAGTCCTAAGGGATCATGTCAATGATACACAGAAACAGAAAAGCATCAGCTTAAACAGTAAACAGTAATGACTGTAAAATACATGCAATGCAAGTGAGGGAGGAAATGTGTGTGGGGCAACAGCCTCCACAAGCTCATCTCAACCTCAAGCCAGAATGAATAACAGTAATCATACAGAGGAAAATAACATGCTATCAAGCAAAATACAGTAAACTGCACTCATAGAGAAGAAATAACATCATGCTATCAAGCAAAACAAACCACATGGGCAAGGGAGCAGGCTCTACCGAATACCCGCAAGCAAAGCCATACAGTAACAATACAAGCAGAGGGAGCAACTCAACCTCTAGTGCAATCATGCTCCTAGAATAAAGCTAGTCTCGATATGAACTTATTCTAATGCATCAAGCAAGTCAAACAAGGCACATCAATACAACAAAGAAAACAGACAAGAAAGCAGATCAACAACTCCCTCTTTCAATCCCAAGCCTCATATCTTCTAACAACAACTCAGTCTTCAGACTTCAATCACTCTTGACAAATATCAATTTGCTTCTCCAGGTTTCAACCCTTCAACATAAGTTTCAACTTATTCTTCTTCTTCAAGCTTCAGCTTTTTAATCAGTTCCACCTTCAGGCTTCACCCTTAACCACAAGTATCAACTTGATTCTTCAGGATCTCCAAGCTTCAAAGTAAGTATCAACTTATCCTTTGTTCCTCAAGCCTCAGCTCTTCACTCAATCTCCATTGGATCCTCTTCAGTCTTTAAGCCTCAGCTCTTCATTCAGTCTTTACTGGATCTTCAAGTCTCAACTTGCCCTTCTTGCTCTTCAAGCTTCAGCTGAAGTGGCCATGCTCAAGGAATCATCCTCTTCCATACTCTTCAACAAAGTCTTCATCTTCACACTCAAGCCCAACATCTCTCAAGATACTCAAACCAGAAGAAATCACTTAACTGGATAAGCTAGGATATTAAACTGCTTATTGACCACCAAAGATGACCTATAAGGGTTTAACATCAAAAGAATGGTTCCCTCAAAGGTTCTACTTCCTAGGTACCATCACTTATCCTTCCAAAGGAGGGAGGTAAATACCATGGAAGGACCTTGAATCATGGGGAAGAATGGAGGTGAAAGATACCATCCATGTTTAAGAAAGGAATCAACTAAGTCTAAGCTCTTCCTAATCCCTAGCCCTAAAACAACAACAAAACACACAAGCCATCAAGCTCTCAAGCTCCTTAGAGATCTTCAAGTCTTCTACTAGGCTCCTCCATGCTCCACAAAGCAAGACCAAGCCCACCAAGCCAAGCAAAAACCCACAAAGCAAGGCAAAACAAAATACAAGCCCACAAGGGCAACACAAACAACAATCAACTACAAAAATCAATTAAAAATAGTATACTACCATATTAAAATCTAATATAATTTCTAGGGGATCCTATATACCTACCCTTAATACCCTATATGTCCCAATGTCTATCCTGACCTAGAAAACCAAAATTCTAGTGTTATTGTGGACCTATGTTAAGGATTGACCTAATTCTATACAACCTAAAGTCATCTAATCAAAACTAATCAAAAATTAATCACAAAATTATGGAATAAATCCAGAGGGGAGCTAAAGTCCTAATCTAACTATCCTCAAAAGAATGGCATAAAAATATGAAGGGAACTAGCTAAACAAAATTCTACAAATATATGCATCAACATAAAATGAATTAAAATGCTATTAAAAGAGAAAATACACAAAAAATATTAAAAATGCATGAAATGCAAATATTATGATTTTATAATTTTCTAGACATTAACATGAAATAGGAGAAAAAATCCCCATGCAAAAATCATCATTTTTCTAATTAATATGATTTTTCAAAGATTAAAGAAAAATGGAGAAAAAGAAATTAAAATATGAAAACATTGGTGCAGATAGCAATGCTATGCAGTACAATATCCAGATGGGCTCAAAATGGGGGTGTTATTAGTAAAGCGCTAGGCTCAGTTTTCAATCAGAAAATCATTCCAGAAAATATAAAGAAAAGGAAAAATACACGGTGCAAAGAGTAAAGAAAATCAGTTCAAAAATGCAATGGGCCATGGATGAGGGTGTGGATATCAATCTCAATTGAAGCCCAAAACCACAGTTTTAATGAAACGCCGCGTTTCATTATTTCTTCAGAACTCCTCTTCAAACACGAAATTGAATCTCAGCCTCACGATCTGGCTTTGGTCAACCGGTCCTTGCATGATCCAATGGCCATGGAGTCATCTTCTTCCTCCAGCCATGGAAATGGAGGGAAAGTTCCATGAACAGAGCTTCAAAGTGAATCTTCACCCCAATCGTATCACCTCAATTCTCAACCAAAATCCATGGTTCAAAACCCTAATCTGTCCTAATTTCAATCGTGAATCCAACCATGGCCTTAAAATCAATTGAAATGCCTTCAATCTCTAAACCCGATCCAAGATCAAAACTATGCTCAAACTTCAATTCTGACTATTCTTGAAATTGATTACCTCAGAATGATCACCACCTCACACTGGTTAAATCTTGATATTAAAATCATGTTATACCTCACTATACACCGTGTTCTTGATCAAAACAAAAATGGTGTCACTAACTCAAACTTCATCAAATGCCTTCAAACTTTCCAGAATCCATCTCCTACTTGTCTCTAACCATTCTAACCTAACAATTCTAACTAATTATGCTTAAATTAAGGTGTAGAAGAAAAGTTACAAACCTGTCAAATCTTGAATACCAGATAGGTCAAAGCTTCACTTCAACCACTCAAACTATTCAGAATCACTCCTTGCAGCTCCCAAAATCCAAAAGCTAACTCTTCAATTCTTCATGATCTTGCCCTCAATTTGGTATGCACACATTCAGTATGATCAATGGAAGGTGTTGGGATTGAAAGAAGCAATGGAAATGGTGTGGAAAGTAGAAATTGATTTCAACTTGCAATGGAAGAAATTGAAATGGCTATCTCACTCTCCTCTCTAATCTGTCACCAACCTTGCATCTGAGCAAGTTCTAATCACTATATAGGATGGTTCAGACCCATCCAGAACTTTCTGGAATCATCCAATGAGAATTTGGGATTCTCATGCCATGAGTTTTTGATTTCATCTCATCTCACATGCCCTCTCATGCTATACCTCTTGCAGCAACTTATTCTGACCTGAAAATCTCCTTAGATGAGATATATGAGGTGTTAAGATACTTAGCTAGCTTGTGTATTGAGTTTCCTTGTGTTTTGCCTTTGTACCTTAATATGCAAGCAACCATTTTCTAAAGCAAGTCCATGATCTAAACCTCAAATCAAAAATTTGGCTGAACCATTGTTTCTAAAATGCTTTTTAGAGTCAAAATGACCTATTATATGCCATGGTTTGGATGTGTAGCTTGGAAGTTTCAATTTCCAACTTTGCCTTATTTAACTTATGCCTCCATTTTAGGTCATTTTTACCATTTTGAGCTACAAGCCTTTTCAACATCTCATGACATCCTTACTAGCCTTAAAACATCAATTTAAGCAAGTTTTATGTTGAAGATTTTTCCATTTGAAGCTTGGAAATAGGAGTTATGGCCTTATGCTTGAAATGACCTATAATCTCCAAATGACCAAAATGCCCTTGACTTGTCAAAGCCATAACTTGAGTTCTACAAATCCTATCAAGGACTTCTAGTACTCTATAGAAAACTAAGATGATAAGGAACAACATTCATGTTTACCAAAAGTTCATAGGAATCATCCTTCTTGGGCAAAAGTTGGATGCAAGTTGGGTGACTTTCAAGGCCCCAAATTCACATACCTCAGATGACCTGTAACTTGTCAAAGTCATAACTTGAGCTCTACAAATCCTATAAAGGACTTCTAGTACTCAAATTAAAGCTAAGATCAAGCTCTACAACATTCATGTTGGGGGTAAGATGAGATGACAATCACATCTTGAGCTAAACTGCCTTGAAGAAAGGGGTCAAACTAGGGGATTTTACACTGTCAAGCCTTAGAAACCCTAGCTTGAAACTTCTCAAACTCCTCAATCATGATGAGTTGACCTTGGAATCATCCTTATAGCATCTCAATGCATCAATCCATGATCACATGGCTCTTGTATTAGGTGTCAACCTCTCCAAATCATCAGTTGACCTAGGGTTGACTCAGTCAAACCCTAATTATACCACTCATGGCTAGGTCTCCTTAATCTTGCACAATGACCTCTCTAGGCTTCATGATGGCTTTCAAGACATCTCATAAGCTCTATCAAAGCTTCAAGTCCATCCTCATAGCTTCAGAATCATCTGAAGATCTCCCACAACTCTCAAGTTAGGAGGCACACAACCTTGGTTTTAACCAATCTCTCTGAGGATCTCTTAACTTCTCTGACAAAGATATCAACCCTTGAACACTTGAATAACCTCTTGGCTAGCTTCAAAGTCTTGTGGTGCTCTTGATTGGTAATCATACCTCTTGATCTACTGCATACATGTCAATGAAATGCAGATGATAATGCTAATGAACACAAGCTAGGTAAAGAAATGTTGGTCAAATTTTGGGGTGCAACAGCTGCCCCTATTCAAACGGCTTGAACCTGACTGGGTGAGAAGCGAACGACTCTCAACCAATCAAGGTGCGAGACGGTTGAATACCGACAAACCTGGAAATTTGCCAACTGCACAAGTACACGGTACTCTGATGGGAAAAAATTTTCGAAAACTGAAATATTAGTTGCACGGCAACTAGCTGGGGGATTGGTTACACGGTAACCGGTAATACATGGTCGATCATGCCGTCAGGAATTCAAAGAAAACTTTCGGGCATCAGCCGGACTTCATCAGTAAGTCGGGAATAGAATTCTCGGTCAATCATGAACCAGTTGGGAATATCCAACTTCTGCCATCAGGCACTCCGCATCAGCAGAGAGAACT
Source organism: Lathyrus sativus (assembly GCA_963859935.3). Lineage (NCBI taxonomy): Eukaryota > Viridiplantae > Streptophyta > Magnoliopsida > Fabales > Fabaceae > Lathyrus > Lathyrus sativus. Next base: position 359,932,630 of record OZ012737.1, read on the forward strand.
GCTTCGTTAACAGGGTCGGACTTCAATCATCAAGTCTTCGAGGGAAGTTTCAACTTCGCTGTTCAGAAACCTGCTGGGGATGACGCATCTCTGCTGGGGATTCTGGAGAACTATCAAGTAACTCTGCTTCGGGGACCCAGGAATCATTCTGGATGAATCAACTCTGCTGAGGACTTCAAGAATCATCTTGGACAAGTAACTCCGCCGGGGACTTCAAGAATCATCCTGAACCGGTAACTATGCTGGAGATTTCAGGAATCATCCTGAGCAAACACTCTGCCGGGGAATTCAAGAATCATCTTGAGCAAGCGACTCCGTTGGGGAGAATTCAAGAATCATCTTGAGCGAGCGACTCCGCGACGGAACACCTGCAAAACAAGAACGGTAACAACCTAGATCATGCTTATTATGCATATGCTTCGGCAATTACACCATGCTCCACACGGTGGAAATGCTATGCGTTTATGATAAATGCTATGCGGTCATGCAAAATGATGCGATCTCGTCAGCAAAATAAATGCTGAAGGGAGAATCCTCCTGTCAAGGAGAAATGACCACTCAGATAGGGGGAAGGAATCATCCTGCTGAGGAGAACAAAGTCGCGCCAATCTCAATCGGACTCCGCAGGGGAAACAAACTTCAGTTGACTGCTGCAGGGGAACGAAGCTCTACGAGAACCTGGACCTGCTGAGGGAAAGCGATGTCAATCGCGGAGATAAACTGCACGGCCTTCACGGCTACTTCCCTGGAGATAACGGCTCCGGCGGGGAAACATAGCATCAGCTATTCAACACTCCACTGGGGAAAACCAATCATGGCTTAAGCGGCTTCCAAGGACTCGACTCTCTTGGGGATCTGCAAACTCGGCTGAGGAAGAAGAAATCATTCTGCTTGCCGGGGAGAGTACGACTCTGTGGGGAAACTCAATTCCGCTGGAGACTTCAGTCTGGAACTACCAATTGCTGCACACTTCAGTGAATGACTCAGCTGAGGAGATGACGTTCCTTCAGGATGTATCTGATCGGGGAGAGAATCTTCTCTGCCTGGGGAGACATATCAATGCTTACGATCTCGTGTTCAGACTCTGCAGGGAGAGGTTGCTGAACCTTGCTAGAGAAGGAGGAATCATCCTGCTTGGGACGCGTACGACGCACTGTCTGGAATATGCTACACCTATAACAACACAAACAAACAGACAAGATACCCTTCTCAAAGGTACCTATCAAGGTTATCATCTTGTGACAATGTTTAAGTAATTCATTGTTTCAACAATCAGTGGCCTAGGCCAGTAAGTTTATGTATGCGCATTTTATCAAAAACATCGGCGTTCTTTTTCGCAAACAAAACAGATAAATGCTAAACAGACAAGCAGAATTGCTGAATAGTATACATTTTATTGATAACGAACCCCTGAATGGGTAAAAATGTTTTACAACAGATGCAAGCTCCTGAAATGAGGAAGCCGTGCAAAAAATAAAACATAAATATACATCAGTATATACAAATGTCGGCAACGAGGCGTAGACGAACACCATGAGTTGATCCCTCTATGGCCCACTCGACTTTGATACTTCTCCGACGCTTCAGCTTCAGAAGAGATTGATTCAGATAAACGGCCCTCAGGTCTTCCAAACCACTAAGCAATGAAAGTCCACACGCGGAACGCAGTCATTTGCTTTTTCAAATCCCTAACTTTTGCGTGAACCGCCCTTTGCGGGTTTTCAGTTCACCGGGATACCCTTTTTTGCCAAAGTCGCCCATCCGGGTTTTCGACTTTGCGGGTGTACATTTTTTCAATTTATATCCCTAATTTTTGCCCGAACCTTTTTCCTTTTTTATGGTTCGCCGGGATGCCCCATTTTTGCTTGGTCACATTAGCATACCAGGCTGCCTCCACCCACTTGGTGAAGTAGTCGATAGCTACTAGAATGAAGCGATGACCGTTAGATGCAGTGGGCTCGATCTTGCCTATCATGTCGATGCCCCACATGGAGAACGGCCACAGGGAGGACATGACATTTAACGGGAACGGCGGCACATGAACTTTATCAGCATAAATCTGGCATTTATGACACCTCTTCGCGAATTTAAAGCAATCCGATTCCATCGTCAGCCAGTAGTATCCCGCTCTCAGGATCTTTCTCGTCATACCATGCCCGCCGGCGTGCGTACCAAATGTGCCCTCATGGACTTCTTCCATGAGCATACCCGCCTCTTTATCATCTACACATCTGAGTAGCACGAGATCGTGGTTTCTCTTATACAACACTCCATCAGGATTGAGATAAAAATTTCCAGACAGCCTCCTCAGAGTCTTCTTATCCTGGGTTGACGCTCCCGCAGGATACTCCTTAGTCATAAGGAAGGTCTGGATATCATGGAACCATGGCTTGCCGTCGGCGGCTTCCTCGATCGCAAAGACGAATGCAGGTCTATCAAGACGAGAAAGGACAATTCTTGGAGCCTCATTCCAAAAATTGACTTTATACATCGAAGCCAACGTGGCTAAGGCATCAGCCATCTGATTTTCGGCCCTGGGCACATGATGGAGTTCCACTCGATCAAAGAACGGAAGTAGCCTTCTGGCATAGTTCATGTACGACACCAAATTCGATTGACGAGTCTCCCACTCCCCTTTAATCTGGTTGATCACAAGCGCCGAGTCACCATATACGTCTAGGTTCTTGATTCTCAAATCAATTGCTTCTTCTATACCCATGATGCATGCTTCGTACTCCGCTTCATTATTGGTGACTGGAAACGTCAGTCTCGCAGTGAACGGGATATGGGATTTGTGGGGAGTCGTGATGATCACCCCAATGCCACTTCCATAAGAATTAACCGCCCCATCAAATATCAATTTCCATTTGGATTTCCTATCTGGACCCTCGTCGGGCAACGGCTCATCGCAATCCTTCGCTTTGAGAAACATGATATCCTCATCAGAGAATTTAAATTTCATCGGCTGGTAATCCTTGATCGGCTGTTCGGCAAGGTAATCAGACAATACGCTTCCCTTGATGGCCTTCTAGGAAACGTACTGAATATCATATTCTGTCAACACCATTTACCATCTGGCAATCCTGCCCGAAAGCGCTTGCTTCTCGAAGACGTACTTAATCGGATCCATCTTCGAAATTAGCATGGTGGTGTGATTGAGTATGTACTGTCGTAAACGTTTGGCAGCCCAGGCTAGTGCACAACACGTCTTCTCCAGCATCGAGTAGCGAGATTCACAGTCAGTGAACTTTTTACTCAAGTAGTAAATGGCATGCTCCTTTCTGCCCGTCTCGTCGTGCTGACCAAGAACACACCCCATACTATTCTCAAGAACTGTCAAGTACATGATTAGAGGCCGTCCAGCCACTGGGGGTATCAAGATTGGAGGTTCCTGAAGATACTGCTTTATCTTGTCGAATGTCTTCTGGCAATCCTCGTTCCAGGTAATCGCCTGATCTTTCTTTAAAAGCTTGAACATTAGTTCACACGTGGCCGTGAGCTGAGAAATAAACCTTGTAATATAGTTTATTCGGCCCAGGAAACCACGAACTTCTTTTTCTGTTTTTGGCACTGGCATTTCTTGTATCGCTTTTATCTTCGCAGGATCAACCTCGATGCCTCTTTCGCTCACGATAAACCCCAGTAACTTTCCAGACCGTACTCCGAAAGTACACTTGTTAGGATTCAGCCTCAACCTGAACTTCCTAAGCCTCTCAAAAAGCTTCAGCAAATTGACCAGATGTCCCTCCTCCGTTTGGGACTTCGCAATCATGTCATCAACATAGACTTCAATCTCATGATGAATCATGTCATGAAACAAAGTTACCATTGCTCGTTGGTAAGTGGCCCCTGCGTTCTTCACACCGAAAGGCATTACCTTATAGCAAAATGTTCCCCAAGGGGTGATAAACGTAGTTTTCTCCATGTCCTCCGGCGCCATCTTGATCTGATTGTAACCGGAGAAGCCATCCATGAACGAAAACACGGAGAACTGGGCTGTGTTGTCGACCAACACATCAATATAAGGCAATGGGAAATCATCTTTAGGGCTCGCCCTATTCAAATCCCAATAATCGACGCACATGCGTACCTTACCGTCCTTCTTTGGTACATGCACTATGTTGGCGACCCACGGAGGGTAAGTAGTGACTGCTAAGAAGCCAGGATCAAGCTGTTTCTGCACTTCTTCTTTGATCTTAACGGCCATATCTGGTCGCGTCCTCCTAAGCTTCTGCTTAACGGGAGGACAATCTTCTCGCAATGGCAAGTGGTGGACCACGATGTCCGTGTCAAGTCCGGGCATATCTTCGTATGACCAAGCAAAGACGTCACTATACTCTCTCAGCATCTCGACCAGTCTCTGCTTGACATTACTCTGCAAAGCGGCCCCTATCCTGACATTTCTGACGAGTTCTTCAGAACCCAGATTCACGATCTCGATCTCCTCTTCATGAGGCAGAATAACTTTCTCCTCTTGTTTCAACAAGCGGGCCAACTCGTCAGGAAGGTCTTCGTCTTCATCAATCTCTTCTTCGGCTTGATAGTTCGGGCAATCGAAGTCGAAGTGAGCCGTAGAAGGTCCAGAGTCGATGTCATCTGCTATGTGGATCCTGCAATAACAAGGGTTAAGTTTAAAACAAGGATGTGCAGGTTAGCACAAACCCCATTGCCATTTTATTGTTTTTCAAAACAAATATAAAATAGGAATAACAGAGATCACAATATTTGAATACGAAGAAAAACGCCTTTGATTTATTAACAAAATGCATGTACATAATCCAACAAGGCCCTGACAATAAAACCACTATGCCCCGGGTAGGACATAGGGTTGTACAATGATTGGAAAAAGTAAATCATTACTCTTCGCTTGTCGTCTGGATGATATCCTTGACGGACCAATTGGTAAGGCCCTCGCCTGGCTTGCTTGGCTGGATCCAAGATTCGAGGTCACAGTCATTATCTCCGCTGTCTTCAGACACCGCGTTGATGCTTTCGAAAATCATTCCGCCACTGGTAAACTGGATCGTCCCTTTACCTCGAGACGCACTGCTAGAAGAAGAAGAAGCTTCAGCTCCAGGAGAATATCCCAACCCAAACTTATCTTGCTTGTTAGGTATCTCCAAAATTCGCCCCCAGCCTGGGGTAGATCCGGCTTGGACAACGGCCCGAGCTTCCTTGAATGAGGAGAAAGTCATCTCTGGCTTTTCCGCAACTACAGGAGCTACGTCCTTCACTTTGACAGCTTCGAACGCTTGGCATAAAGTCTCATGGATTTCTCCATCCATCTCAACATACTTAAAGGATGACAAATGGCTCACCATTATGTCTTCCTCGCCACAAACAGTTACGATGCTACCCCCGACAGCATACTTGAGTTTCTGGTGCAACGTGGAGGTCATGGCACCAGCAGCATGGATCCATGGCCGGCCCAAGAGACAACTGTAGGCAGGCATGATGTCCATAATGTAAAAGACCGCGTCGAACGTTTCCGGGCCTACTTGGATTGGCAGGGTCACCTCCCCGAAAACATGTCGTTTGGTTCCATCGAACGCCTTTACAACCAGATCACTGGGTGTGCATATCCCTCCACGAGTATCCAACTTCATTAATGCCTTCTTCGGAAGAACATTAAGTGACGAACCCGTGTCCACCAACACGTGTGACATAATCGTGCCCCTACACTCTATCGAGATGTGCAGGGAACTATTGTGATTCCTCCCCTTCGGCGTCAGCTCCAGGTCTATGAAACCTAGCCCATTTCCAGCATTTACGTGGGCTACGACCTCTTCTAGCTGATTTACCGATATTTCCTGCGGTACATATGCGGCGTTCAACACCTTCAGCAGCGCGTTGCAGTGTGCTTCAGAACACAACAACAAGTTCAGAATGGAAATCTTCGAGGGCGTCTGATGGAGATGGTCCACAATCTTGTAGTCACTCTTTTTAATCAACCGCATAAACTCCTCGGCATCTTTAACAAGCAAGTCTTTTTCTGCCCCACGTGGGATCTCTTCAACGACTTTACTTTTAGCTTTATCAGCCGCATCAGCTCTGACTGCTTTATCCGCCACGACCTCTGGTGGTGCAAACACTCTTCCGCTGCGAGTAATACCACTGATTCCCGCAAGGTTCTCCACCGTCGACCCAAACGGTTCCAACTCCAACTTCTGTCCGTTGCAGTAGACTTCAGCCCCAAAATGCCACGGGACAGCATTAGTGCTTTCGAAGGGTATCAGCCCAGCTCGGGTGATAGTAATTGTGGGCGGCCTGGGCGCAGAAATAATTATCGTCTGGCGAGGGATGGTGATGGTGGCGACCTCATCAGCTTGCTTCAGCACTACCTCTCCTGACCCACTTTCAGCCCTCCAGCTAAACTGCAGAATCCCTTCAGTCATCAGACTTTGAATTCCCTCTACCAGCTGTTCACATCCATCAGAACGTGTCGCACAACCTATACATAGCTCTTCGCAACCTGGAAAGAACCCTCTTTTTAGCAACTTAGCTTTAACGAAGCTAAGCGGCGTCTTCAGATCTCTGACGTCAGTCAACAAATCTGAACTCTCGTCTTCGATAATGGCGTTCACTCCGCCTCCCCTATGATTCGGCATAGGATTCTTCGTGACATTTGGCACATTATCGGAGAAGTTGATGATCTTGGCGTCCACCATGTCCTGCACCTTGTGCTTGAAGGCTTTGCAGTTCTCTACTGTGTGGCCTGGTGCTCCTGAGTGGAACTCACAAGTGGCATTCGCGTCGTACCCTGGCGGAGGTGCCCCTGTCAAGGGAGCCAGCGTTCTCTTCTGGATCAATTGTAGCTGAAGCAAAGTCTGCAAGAGTTGCACGTACGACATGGGCGGTGTCTCGAGGTGACGGTTCGACAAAGGTGCCCGATTCTGGTACTTCCTATACCCCTGTTGATTCGGTTGCTGCGGCTGCTGCTGCGGCTGCTGAACTGCCGGGATAGTTATATTGGCCACTTGCTGGTGAGGACCTTTACCCTTCCTTCGAGCGTTGGTCACAGCGCTCGCTTCTCCTTCCCGTCTTTTGCCAGCATAAGGTTTCTTTCCGCCTCCAGCTGAGGATGAATCACCTTGAATTTTCCCGATCTTGATCCCATTTTCGACGTGCTCACCCGTGATAATGAGATCTGAGAATGTTCCGGACATACCGCTGACCAACTTCTCATAGTAAACCCCTGGGAGGGTGGCGACAAACATCTGCACGAGCTCATGTTCAACCATCAGCGGCTGAACCCTGGCTGCCAACTCACGCCACCGCTGGGCGTATTCCTTAAACCCTTCATTGTTCCTCTGCGACAGATTCTGCAGCTGGACTCGGTTCGGGGCCAAGTCGCTATTGTATTGGTAGTGGTGCACAAACGCTTCAGCAAGATCCTTCCATGTGCGCACACTAGTAGGCTCTAGACTCATGTACCATTCGAGGGATGGCCCGGAAAGACTGTCTTGAAAGAAGTGCATCAGCAACTTCTCGTCCTCAGAATGAGCAGACATTTTCCTGTAATACAATCTCAGGTGGACACGAGGGCAAATGGTGCCCTTATATTTTTCAAAGTCAGGTACCTTGAACTTGGGAGGCACCTTGAAGTCAGCAATTAGTCCTAACTTGGACATATCAACGCCCAAAGTATTCTGATTCTCGATATCTCTCATCTTATCTTCAAGTGCCTTGAATCTAAGCCGTGCTTCAACATTCAGCTCCCCTTCAGCACCTCTCTGAGAGAACACATCGTCCTGACGATCCTCTAGCCATGGCTGGGGCCCAAACAGATTCCCGACACCTGCATTGCCGTTGCCCAGCCCGAAGTTGACATTAGCTCCCAGACTCCCATTACCGACGCCCGTCGTATTGAGTCCGATGTTGGTCATCACATTGCCGTTGGCACTGCCGTTTGCCCCGGTCACGGGAACACCATTCTGCGGAGTTTCAACTGGTGGAGGAGTAGGCACAGTCATACCATGGAGTATACCATTGCTATCAACCCTCGAAATCAGAGGCTGAACCAAGGTTCTGAGCTGATCCTGGCCATTGGCGACCGCTTGCATGAGCTCCATGAAGCGATCCATTCTTTCGCGGAGTTCCTGAACATCAGTTTGAACTTGCTCCATGATCCTGGTCTGATTAGCTCTGGTCGGATAGCGGTGAATAGGTCTTTGATCAATCCTGGAACCCCCTGAAACAACCTGAAACAACCTGTAAAACACAAAAGGGTTAGGAAAAACAACAAAATGCTCGTTATGCAGGTGCTTCATGCAAATGCAAACGTGTGTCTGTGCGTTAGGGAGGTTTCCCCCAATCCTAGTGCCTGAGTGCCAGTGCTGATAATAAGAAGAAGTCCAAGTCCAATCATGGAAATAACAATCTCATATATAAAGAAAGCCCATCAAGGCAGTACACAACATCAGCGAGTACAAGATGAATCAACAGTGTGACCTCAGCCAACAAGCCTGGTGATGGTCAGCAATGATCAAAACAAAAGGAATACAAGTAGTCAAGTACGGCCACGGGCGCGATACTCTTCTAACAACTCCTTCGTTTCTGGATGATCCGGCAGAGTGAGTAACCCTTCGACGAGTAATTCCCTCTGCACAATGGTGTACTGAAGTCCTTCGACCGAACCTTCCTATGCTCCTTCGCCGAAACAATCTTCTAACTTCCGTTTCTTGGACTCAAACGTTAGTTTGTGCTCCTTCAGGTTAGCAAGAGCCCTGTTGAGCTGCCCTTCGGCGGCGTATCTACGAGCGGTTTCTTCATCAAACCTCTTCTTACTGTCCTTCACCTGGGCTTCCAGCTCGGAGATCTGTAGCATCAACTTATCCTCCCTCTCTTTCCTGGTGGCTAGGGAGGCCTTCCAGTGCTGGTTGAACTTGTATATCCTCCGATATGCTTCGTCCAAGTGCTGCTTCTTCGTAGCCAGTACGTCGTTGACAGCTTTGAAGTCTTGACCCATGCGCTCACGCTCGACTATCTGCTTAGTCAGGTCTATACCTAGCTGGTTCACCAGCTCTGTCTGCCTTTTGAAAGAATGAACGGCTTCGTTCCTCTCGCTTCGGAGCTGAGCCAACTCTTTCTCCAGTTCCTCATTTGCCCGCTTCAATTCATCTCGCTCAGCTAACACCTGATTTTGCTGCTGAATGGGCACAGTGGTAGGCTCTTCAATCATTGGAGGGCTTTCTGGCTTGGCATGAGGAAACGACATCCCTATAGCATCTGCTCTGGCTCTGATCCAAGTCACATACGGAGGGTAGGCTTGATTGTTGCTTCTCCCCAGCAATGGCTTTCCCCTCTTACTGATGCCATTCCAGGCGCGCTGAAGCTTGGATAACAGATCCCCCTCTAGAAGACCAGTGAGGTACAGAGATTCTTATACCTCTTCATCCTTTGGTGGAGCTCTCAAAGCATACGCGAACTGTCGGACCAACAAAGATGGATTGTAGTTTATACAACCCTTCCTGCCTATCAAAGGAACATTTGGAAACCCGCTGCAGCTGAAGATAATCTCGGTACCCAACCTATCTCTGTCAAACCAGTCAATATCCTCTGCAGATAAACTCATCAGACGCTCGGACCACTCAACTGTGGCTGCAGACGACACAAAAGGACCCCTCTTGGGCAGATGACTATCAAGCCATTTATAAAGCAAGGGTACACAGCATGAGACATTCTTGCCCCTCCTGTTCTCGTTTTTGTAGTGGATAGAATGGTAGACATCTCCTATCAAGGTAGGGACTGGATTCCCTGAAGCAAAGATATGAAATGCATCGAAATCTACAAAATCGGGCATATTAGGGAACAGAATGATGCCATATATGCACAGAGCGAGAATGGCGTTGAACGCGACCCAACATCCGTCTTTGGCGCACTGCTGAGCCTTTCCCACTAAAAACTGCAAGGAGAACCCGGGAACCTTGTTCCAACTAGACAATACCAACTCGGAGGCATCTAGATGAAGTGAAGGAGCTAAACCAGCCAGATCAGGCTCAACATCCATATGAACGAAAGGCATCTGCCTCTTGATAGGCACACCTAACAAATCAGCATATTCCTCTAGCGTAGGGGCGAGAACAAAATCCTGAAAAGTGAAACATCTCAATGGAGGGTCGTAGAACTGCAGCAGAGCATGCAACCCATTCAACTCGAACGCAGAAGGTTTACGAACCAAGCTGAGCAACTTGCCATAAGATTTTCTGAACTCATCCCTCATAGAATCATCTGCTAAAGCTATCAAACCGGTCAGCCGAACCACATCAGGGGCAGGGAACTTGTAAGCCACGGTCTTCCTCAGAGAACCCATAACAAATACAATAGGAGGCAAGAAATCCTGGATCGGGGAAAACGGTACCTGCAACACAGACACACGTTAATGAAATGCAAATGGGTATGCCAAGCAATGTAAAATGCAATCATGCAGCAGGAGATCAAGGCAACTGTGCTGCGGAGATTCTGTATCAACAAAACCATAATCCTGCTCTATCAAGAACAACCACTGTATCTGATAAGAATAAAACACTGGCATCGGACCACAAATCTGCTCTGTCAAGAACAACCATCTGATAGGGCCATATACATAGGACCATGATTCTGCTTTGTCAAGAACAAACATCTGATAATAAGGACCTCTGATACAGGACCAAGAACTGCTCTGTCAAGAACACACATCTGATAATAAGGACCTTTGATACAGGACCAATAAACTCTGCTCTGTCAAGAACAAACATACATCTGCTGGCAGATCTTCAGACCCCAATCATAAATCTGCTCTGTCAAGAACAAACAACTGATGACCAAAACTCTGCTCTATCAAAAACAAACATCTGATAATGAGATCCTCAGACCCCAGTCATAAACCTGCTCAGTCAAGAACAAATACACATCTGATGATAAGATCCTCTGATCAAAACCTGCTCTATCAAGAACAAATACACATCTGATGATAAGATCCTCTGATCAAAACCTGCTCTATCAAGAACAAATACACATATGATGATAAGATCCTCTGATCAAAACCTGCTCTATCAAGAACAAATACACATCTGATGATAAGAACCTCCGGTACCAACAAAACTGATTCGCTGTCAAGAAAACCAGGTAGTCTGAAGGTCAAAGTTTCCTGCAATAAACCCAACCCTGCTCACAGGTATGGACCTAAACTGACTCAAGTTCGGCATCCTATGCGTTCATCAGCGTCACAGACATTCAAGAGGGGTGATATGATACCCAGAAGGTGTGGAATCACCAGCTCATGAAGCGGCCTCACTCGGCTGAATCACAAATGATCGGTCCCCAGAGTCGACAATCCTCCAAACCAGCAACCGTCTCAACCCAAAGGGTTGAAAGAGAAGCCAAACAGGAGAACCTCGTTTGAGCGTGGATTTCATGAGACACTAGTTCCTGCCAAGCAAGCACGCGTCCACTAATTTCCACAACTAATGCTATGTTCACTCAAGCCTGGGTCTGGCTTCTCACTCATCAAAATGCCCCTCCCACAACAGCACAGATAATCATATCATACTGAAAATAAAGTGCGGGGAAATAAAATGCGATAAATAAACACAACCCAACAAGTAATCATACAAGCGCTAGGATTGACTCTCGCAGGGGAACTGGAGAACCAGAGATTCTGGGTTCGGTCCCCAGCAGAGTCGCCAGCTGTCGCTTTCGCGAAAATAAGGTGCCGGCAAAACAGAAGAGTCGCCACCTTTCGTTATTTATCCCTCGGAGCGGGAAAGGAAACGATCGGAAAAACCTGACGATAAAGGGGTAAGACAAGGTCGTCACAACCATTGTCTGGGTTCGGGAGTCGGTTACACAAGGGGAAGGTATTAGCACCCCTCACGTCCATCGTACTTGATGGGATCCACGCTTGTTGTGTTTACTGGACGAGTTGGTTTATCTATCTACCTATCAAGGCTAGCTTAAACAGAAAAGAAAATGACTCGGCAAAGCGTCGCGCTTTATGCCTACGTATTCTCATCAGAGAATGAGAAATCAGAGTCAACGTAGTTCGGCTAACTACGGGTTACAGGGAAGGTGGCTCGCCAATACATCAGTATTGTGCCTACGTACTCTCAACAGGTATGAGAGATCAGAGCTTACGTAGTTCGGGATACTACGGATTACGGGAATTCAGATTCATCTGTTTTATCGAGTAGGGTTAAACAATAGTTCCAGCAGTTAGGGACAAAGCCTGTTTGCGTTGGCGCTGAAGTTCAACGACACTCTTTTCTTCAGAAAAGCTTCCTTTGAATTATGGGCCCACGGGGCAAAAAGGTTTGGAGTTTGTTTTCTGTCTTTTACGAAAGAAGTGTTTTTTATTGTATTTGCAATTTCAATCGCACTAAAGACTATGACCTGAGAGTGAATGCGCCGCATGTCACCCAAAGGGTGCCATACTAAACATCCAGACTGTTGAAAAGAAACTCTCCAACAATCCTTTCTCAGATAGCTTAAGGCTCGTAACGTACGAAAGAAATCATTCCTGATTACTGTATTTTAAGCTGTTTTGAGATGAGAAGAGAACATGCTCAACTACGGGGAGACTATCAAGTCCTACTGTTGTCATGCCAAGGATTCATCCTATGGTTGAGTTTTGAAACAGGGAACTCCTAGAAGTTATCATGCATAGGTTTCAACCTAAAGTTTTATCATCATTTCCTTATCAAAGGCAATGAGAGTCCTAAGGGATCATGTCAATGATACACAGAAACAGATAAAGCATCAGCTTAAATAGTAAACAGTAACGACTATAAAATGCATGCAATGCAAGTGAGGGAGGAAATGTGTGTGGGGCAGCAGCCTCCACAAGCTCATCTCAACCTCAAGCCAGAATGAATAACAGTAATCATACAGAGGAAAATAACATGCTATCAAGCAAAATACAGTAAACTGCACTCATACAGAAGAAATAACATCATGCTATCAAGCAAAACAAACCACATGGGCAAGGGAGCAGGGCTCTACCGAATACCCGCAAGCAAAGCCATACAGTAACAATACAAGCAGAGGGAGCAACTCAACCTCTAGTGCAATCATGCTCCTAGAATAAAGCTAGTCTAGATATGAACTTATTCTAATGCATCAAGCAAGTAAAACAAGGCACATCAATACAGCAAAGAAAACAGACAAGAAAGCAGATCAACAACTCCCTCTTTCAATCCCAAGCCTCAGCTCTTCTAACAGCAACTCAATCTTCAGACTTCAATCACTCTTGACAAATATCAATTTGCCTCTCCAGGTTTCAACCCTTCAACATAAGTTTCAACTTATTCTTCTTCTTCAAGCTTCAGCTTCTTAACCACAAGTATCAACTTGATTCTTCAGGATCTCCAAGCTTCAAAGTAAGTATCAACTTATCCTTTGTTCCTCAAGCCTCAGCTCTTCACTCAATCTCCATTGGATCCTCTTCAGTCTTTAAGCCTCAGCTCTTCATTCAGTCTTTATTGGATCTTCAAGTCTCAACTTGCCCTTCTTGCTCTTCAAGCTTCAGCTGAAGTGGCCATGCTCAAGGAATCATCCTCTTCCATACTCTTCAATGAAGTCTTCATCTTCACACTCAAGCCCAACATCTCTCAAGATACTCAAACCAGAAGAAATCACTTAACTGGATAAGCTAGGATATTAAACTGCTTATTGACCACCAAAGATGACCTATAAGGGTTTAACATCAAAAGAATGGTTCCCTCAAAGGTTCTACTTCCTAGGTACCATCACTTATCCTTCCAAAGGAGGGAGGTAAATACCATGGAAGGACCTTGAATCATGGGGAAGAATGGAGGTGAAAGATACCATCCATGTTTAAGAAAGGAATCAACTAAGTCTAAGCTCTTCCTAATCCCTAACCCTAAAACAACAACAAAACACACAAGCCATCAAGCTCTCAAGCTCCTTAGAGATCTTCAAGTCTTCTACTATGCTCCTCCATGCTCCACAAAGCAATACCAAGCCCACCAAGCCAAGCAAAAACCCACAAAGCAAGGCAAAACAAAATACAAGCCCACAAGGGCAACACAAACAACAATCAACTACAAAAATCAATTAAAAATAGTATACTACCATATTAAAATCTAATATAATTTCTAGGGGATCCTATATACCTACCCTTAATACCCTATATGTCCCAATGTCTATCCTGACCTAGAAACCCAAAATTCTAGTGTTATTGTGGACCTATGTTAAGGATTGACCTAATTCTATACAACCTAAAGTCATCAAATAAAAAATTAATCACAAAATTATGGAATAAATCCAGAGGGGAGCTAAAGTCCTAATCTAACTATCCTAAAAAGAATGGCATAAAAATATGAAGGGAACTAGCTAAACAAAATTCTACAAATATATGCATCAACATAAAATGAATTAAAATGCTATTAAAAGAGAAAATACACAAAAAATATTAAAAATGCATGAAATGCAAATATTCTGATTTTATAATTTTCTAGACATTAACATGAAATAGGAGAAAAAATCCCCATTCAAAAATCATCATTTTTCTAATTAATATGATTTTTCAAAGATTAAAGAAAAATGGAGAAAAAGAAATTAAAATATGAAAACATTGGTGCAGATAGCAATGCTATGCAGTACAATATCCAGATGGGCTCAAAATGGGGGTGTTATTAGTAAAGCGCTAGGCCTAGTTTTCAATCAGAAAATCATTTCAGAAAATATAAAGAAAAGGAAAAATACACGGTGCAAAGAGTAAAGAAAATCAGTTCAAAAATGCAATGGGCCATGGATGAGGGTGTGGATATCAATCTCAATTGAAGCCCAAAACCACAGTTTTAATGAAACGCCGCGTTTCATTATTTCTTCAGAACTCCTCTTCAAACGCGAAATTGAATCTCATCCTCAAGATCTGGCTTTGGTCAACCGGTCCTTGCATGATCTAATGGCCATGGAGTCATCTTCTTCCTCCAGCCATGGAAATGGAGGGAAAGCTCCATGAATAGAGCTTCAAAGTGAATCTTCACCCCAATCGTATCACCTCAATTCTCAACCAAAATCCATGGTTCAAAACCCTAATCTGTTCTAAATTCAACCCTGAATCCAACCATGGCCTTAAAATCAATTGAAATGCCCTCAATCTCTAAACCCGATCCAAGATCAAAACTATGCTCAAACTTCAATTCTGACTATTCTTGAAATTGATTACCTCAGAATGATCACCACCTCACACTGGTTAAATCTTGATATTAAACTCATGTTATACCTCACTATACATCGTGTTCTTGATCAAAACAAAAATGGTGTCACTAACTCAAACTTCATTAAATGCCTTCAAACTTTCCAGAATCCATCTCCTACTTGTCTCTAACCATTCTAACCTAACAATTCTAACTAATTATGCTTAAATTTAGGTGTAGAAGAAAAGTTACAAACCTGTCAAATCTTGAATACCAGATAGGTCAAAGCTTCACTTCAACCACTCAAACTCTTCAGAATCACTCCTTGATTGGTGTTAAAGCTTCTGTTTGCAAAAGATTTGATCAAGAAATCCTGAATCTCCAAACCCGATTGTGACTTGCAGCTCCCAAAATCCAAAAGCTAACTCTTCAATTCTTCATGATCTTGCCCTCAATTTGGTATGCACACATTCAGTATGATCAATGGAAGGTGTTGGGATTGAAAGAAGCAATGGAAATGGTGTGGAAAGTAGAAATTGATTTCAACTTGCAATGGAAGAAATTGAAATGGCTATCTCACTCTCCTCTCTAATCTCTCACCAACCTTGCATCTGAGCAAGTTCTAATCACTATATAGGATGGTTCAGACCCATCCAGAACTTTCTAGAATCATCCAATGAGAATTTGGGATTCTCATGCCATGAGTTTTTGATTTCATCTCATCTCACATGCCCTCACATGCTATACCTCTTGTAGCAACTTGTTCTGACATGAAAATCTCCTTAGATGAGATATATAAGGTGTTAAGATACTTAGCTAGCTTGTGTATTGAGTTTCCTTGTGTTTTGCCTTTGTACCTTAATATGCAAGCAACCATTTTCCAAAGCAAGTCATGGATCTAAACCTCAAATCAAAAATGTGGCTGAACCATTGTTTCTAAAATGCTTTTTAGAGTCAAAATGACCTATTATATGCCATGGTTTGGATGTGTAGCTTGGATGTTTCAATTTCCAACTTTGCCTTATTTAACTTATGCCTCCATTTTAGGTCATTTTTACCATTTTTAGCTACAAGCCTTTTCAACATCTCATGACCTCCTTACTAGACTTAAAACATCATTTTAAGCAAGTTTAATTTTGAAGATTTTTCCATTTGAAGCATGGAAATAGGAGTTATGGCCTTATGCTTGAAATGACCTATAATCTCCTAATGACCAAAATGCCCTTGACTTGTCAAAGCCATAACTTGAGTTCTACAAATCCTATCAAGCACTTCTAGTACTCTCTAGAAAGCTAAGAAGATAAGGAACAACATTCATGTTGACCAAAAGTTCATAGGAATCATCCTTCTTTGGCAAACGTTGGATGCAATTTGGGTGACTTTCAAGGCCCCAGATTCACATACCTCAGATGACCTGTAACTTGTCAAAGTCATAACTTGAGCTCTTCAAATCCTATCAAGGACTTCTAGTACTCAAATTAAAGCTAAGAGCAAGCTCTACAACATTCATGTTGGGGGTAAGATGAGATGACAATCACATATTGAGCTAAACTGCCTTAAAGATAGGGGTCAAACTAGGGGATTTTACACTGTCAAGCCTTAGAAACCCTAGCTTAAAACTTCTCAAACTCCTCAATCATGATGAGTTAACCTTGGAATAATCCTTATAGCATCTCAATGCATCAATACATGATCACATGGCTCTTGGATTAGGTCTCAACCTCTCCAAATCATCAGTTGACCTAGGGTTGACTCAGTCAAACCCTAATTATACCACTCATGGCTAGGTCTCCTTAATCTTGCACAATGAACTCTCTAGGCTTCATGATGGCTTTCAAGACATCTTATAAGCTCTCTCAAAGCTTCAAGTACATCCTCATAGCTTCAGAATCATCTGAGGATCTCCCACAACTCTCAAGTTAGGAGGCACACAACCTTGGTTTTAACCAATCTCTCTGAGGATCTCTTAACTTCTCTGACAAAGATATCAACCCTTGAACACTTGAATAACCTCTTGGCTAGCTTCAAAGTCTTTTGGTGCTCTTGATTGGTAATCATACCTCTTGATCTACTGCATACATGTCAATGAAATGCAGATGATAATGCTAATGAACACAAGCTAGGTAAAGAAATGTTGGTCAAATTTTGGGGTGCAACACTAAGCTGCTTTCAGAAGCAGCCTTCCGTAAAGCTTCTTTCTTTTCGTCCATGATTTTTATTTTTCCTTGAGTATGTGTCTAGAATCAAAATATATAATGTCAATCCTAATTGACAATGCACTAAACAATGGATTTGTCGTAACATCAACAAAAACGGAAAATGGCTAGATAGTTTTAAGAATGCAAAGTTTATGAAAAATATTCAAATAACGCACCTGCATACGAGTGACTAGAACCCATATTGGGTTTGTGAACAAGACATTCAAGGATCTTCATAATAAGAAATAAGAAATAAGAATATCACTCAAATACATATAAGTGACGTATGATTTTTAGCCACATCAGTTTTTAGAGACCTCAATCAAAAATCCTACTGTACATTGAAAGGCTACTAAATACACTAAAAACATGACATTTATCATTACCAAAAAATAAATCACCCTATCCAAATTTTGTCTTTACCCAATATATCTCCTTAACAGTAAATATCATAATGCTAGATCTGGTTAAAGAACACAAATTCTTATGTGAGTTAATCAACTATAAAGAAATGTTTGTAAATGACATCCAAGGAAACACTAACAAGCCTTCTCTCAATTATCAGTATAACGCAACTCAATTACAAAATTTACACTCACATTCCATGCATAGTTGAAGCAAAAGTATAAGTGCCACTAGCAAGAATGGGTCCTTGAAGCCTGTTCCTATCGAGCCAAAGTTCTTGAAGGTATCTCAAATTTCCAAGCTCAGGAGGTAATCTACCAGTCAGAATATCATTTTCCAGCACCATCGAATATCATTTGCCACTGAGAATCCCTCTCTGGGCCTTCACCGTGTAATGGTTCTTCACAATCTTTCGCTTTGAGAAACATGATATCCTCATTAGGAAATTCAAACTTCATCAGTTGATAATCTTCGATAGGCTGCTTAGCAAGGTATTCTGACAGAACACTTCCTTTGATGGCTTTCTGAGAAACATACTGTATATCATACTCTGTCAGTACCATCTGCCATTTGGCAATTCTTCCTGAAAGCGCCTGCTTCTCGAAGACATACTTAATCGGATCCATCTTCGAAATCAGCATGGTTGTGTGATTGAGCATATACTGTCTCAAACGTTTGGCAGCCCACGCAAGTGCACAACACGTCTTTTCGAGCATTGAGTAACGGGACTCATAATCTGTGAACTTTTTACTCAAATAATAAATCGCATGCTCCTTTCTTCCAGTCTCGTCGTGTTGATCGAGAACACAACCCATATTGTTCTCAAGAACCGTTAGGTACATGATTAAAGGCCTTCCAACTACTGGGGGTATCAATATTGGACATTTAAACATTGGTTCACACGTGGCCGTTAGATGAGATATGAACCGAGCAATGTAGTTCAATCTCCCCAGGAAACCACAAACTTCTTTTTCTGTTTTTGGCGCTGGCATGTCTTGTATGGCTTTTATCTTTACAGGATCGACCTTGATTCCTTTTTCGCTGACAATAAACTCCAATAACTTTCCGGACCGCACTCCGAAAGTGCACTTATTCGGATTCAACCCTAGTATGAACTTTCTAAGCCTCTCAAACAGCTTCAACAAGTTAACCAGATGCTCCTCCTTCGTTTGGGATTTAGCAATCATATCGTCAACATAAACCTCAATCTTTTTATGCATCATGTCATGAAAGAGCATTGTCATAGCACGCTGATATGTTGCTCCGACATTCTTCAAACCAAAAGGCATCACCTTGTAGAAAAACGTTCCCCACAGTGTAATGAAGGTTGTTTTCTCCATGTCCTCCGGTGCCATCTTTATCTAGTTATAACCCTAGAATCCATCCATGAAGGAAAACACCGAAAATTGAGCCGTATTATCGACTAATACGTCAATGTGAGGGAGCGGGAAATCATCTTTAGGACTCGCCTTGTTCAAATCCCGATAATCAACACACATACGCACCTTACCGTCCTTCTTCGGTACAGGCACTATGTTAGTGACCCACGGAGGGTAGGTAGTCACGGCTAAAAATCCAGCATCCCACTACTTTTGGACCTCTTCTTTGATTTTTACTGCTATATCTGGTCTTGTTCTTCTAAGCTTCTGCTTGACCGGCGGACATTCCTCACACAACGGTAAGCGATGAACCACTATGTCAGTATCAAGCCCAGGAATATCCTCATACGACCAAGCAAAGATATCACTATACTCTCGAAGCATCTCGATCAGTCTTTGCTTGACGTCGCTCTGTTGTGCAGCCCCTATCCGAACATTTCTGACCACTTCCTCAGAACCCAGATTAATGACCTCAATTTCCTCCTGATGAGGCAGAATGATTTTCTCTTCCTGTTTCAAAAGTCTGGCTAATTCCTCAGGCAGGTCTCCATCCTCATCAATCTCTTCTTCAGCTTGATATATCGGTTGATCGAAGTCGAAGCGAGTCATAGAAGGTTCTGGATCGGTGTCATCTGCAATAGGAATCCTGCAATGAAAATGGTTAAATGTTTCAACCAATTTGCAAACAAATATAAACCACGTTGCCATTTTATTGGGAAACATAAAATAAGAAAAACAGAGATCACAATATTTGAATGAGAAAACACCCTTTGATTAATTGATAAACAATGTTCAGACATAAACATGTAAGGCCCTGAAATAAAATACCGCTATGCCCCGGGTAGGATATAGGGTAGTACAATAATTGGAAAAACAAAGCATTACTGTTCGGTCGTCACTTGAATGAATTCTTCAATCGACCAATTGCGTAGGCTCTATCCCGGAGTACATGGCTTGATCCAGGCATCCATGTCACAATCACTGTCTCCAGCTTCATCATCAGAAATGGCACTAATCTGCTCAAAGAAGACACCTCTGCTAGTAAACCTGATCGGCCCTTTGAACTTCAGAGGGCTTTGTGAAGACGATGGGCGGTACCCCAGACCGAATTTGTCTTGCTTCTGCAGTATATCAATCACCTGTCCCCAGCCTTGGGCCGAACCAGCTTGCACTACAGCTTGTGCTTCTTTAAATGAGGACATAGCCACCTCAGGCTCTTTACTCACAACTGGAGACTTGTCTTTGATCTTGACCGCTTCGAAGGCTTGGCAGAGGGTTTCATGGATCTCCCCATCCACTTCAACATACTTAAAGGATGATAAATGGCTGATCATAATATCTTCCTGTCGCTACTGCGAAAATCGGCGCCGGCTGACAGAAGAGTCGCCACCGTGCGTTATTTATCCCTCAGAGCGGGAAAGGAAACGCTCGAAGTAAACCTCGCAAAAACGGGGAAAAGGTATGGTCATCGCAACCATAGCCTGGGTTCGGGAGTCGGTTACGCAAGGGGAAGGTATTAGCACCCCTCACGTCCGTCGTACTCGACGGGATCCACGCTTGCTTGGGTTGTCTACTGGATGCAAAACAATCTATCTACGGCTGCTAAATCTAAACGGAAGGGAATTGACTCGATAGAGCGTCGCACTCTATGCCTACGTATTCTCGAGAGAGAAAGTCAGAGTCAACGTAGTTCGGGACTACGGGGAAAATTGGCTCGCCAAGACATCGCGTCTTGTGCCTACGTACTTCCACTGGATGGAAGATCAGAGCCTTGCGTAGTTCAGACTAACTACGGCTAACAAAACATTCTCACACAGCAGTGAGAAAAACAACTGGTTTCACAGGGTCGGGAACCTATGGTCACAACTATGGCTTGGTCTCAAATGCACTTGGGCAAGAGAGAAAAAGGGTACTCAATTAGTCGTCAGCGGGAAAGTCTCGATCGCACAGCCGCGAGAGAACAAAAGTTAGTCGTTAGTGTGCTCGCTAGGATATCGCATCCTATGCCTACATATCTTCGTCTGGTACGAAGAATCAGAGCAGCTGTAGTTCGGCTACTATCGGACCACAGCTCAAATCTCGTTTTATTAATCTCTGAAAGAATGATTACAATGGGTTGAATACTGAAATAAATCTCCTAGGAAATGCTATCCTATTCTATCTTGAAAAAATCGAATGAAAATAGCCCCCTAACAAACGGGCTTCTAAGCTATCCTAAAAAGTCGAAAAATAATCTCTATGAAAGTATCCTAAAAGAAAATGCTTTAAAAAATATTAAATCGGCACTTTAATATTTTTTATTTTTTTCCCTTTTCTTTTCTCATATTTTCCTTTTCTCAAAATATTTTTCTCCATATTTTTCACAATATTTTTCACCATATTTTTCTTCAATATTTCTTTTTTGAATATTTTCTCAAATATATTTCTTTTCTCCTTTTTTTTATTTCTTTTTTTCAAATATATTTTTCAAATCTTTTTCTATATTCTTTTTTTCATATTTTTCTCCACTTTCAAATATGTTTCTTCTTTTCTTTTTTCTTCTTTCTTTTTTTCAAATATATTTTTCAAATCTTTTAAAAAGAATAAAAAATACAAGAAAATGGGGCTGGGGGTGTACTGCTATACAGGGGGGAGTTTAACAAGAAAATAAAAAAAACCACACTGATTGGGCCCAGCCCAGTCTTCTTCAACAAAAACGCAGGGGGGGTGTGCTTGTGAAGTCTGGGTGTGTTGCCAGAAACACATTGGGCTTTAGGCCCAGAATTTGTTCCAAAAATGTGAGGGGCGTGAGGTGCCAAAAAAATGGTTTGGGCCAGGCCCAATCTTCTTCCATCCTCTCTCCCCATTCTCCAGTTCTGAAGAAACAAACCCTAATCTCCTTCCCACTGCGCCGCCGCCGTCTCCGTTTCCACCTTCCCTGAACGCCTCCTTCTCAATTCACCCTTACTCAAACTTCCTCTCTTTTCATCCTTGTTTCACAATTTCTCAATAAGAAAATAAACAGAACTGCAAACTATTCGCGATCTGGAAACGAGAGCTCTGTTGATGAAGTTGTTGACGATGAGTGCGCTGGAGAAGATCACGAAGGTAGATGATGAATCTTCGTCTTTCTGATGAACTTCTGGGAACGTTTCTTGAAGTTGTTGGACGAAGAAGATCCTTCGCTCTTCTGTAGAGATGAACGAGGAGCTTGATGATGAACAACATTGTTGAAGGTTGATGACGCCTCTTGAGTGTTCTTGTGATGTTGATAAACTTTGATGATGGAGATTCGTTGAAGGTTGAGCTTCTGAGATTCTCTGTTGAAGGTGAATTTCTGGAAAGATAATTGTTGAACTGGAGAGTTGGAGATCTGATGGATGACGAACATGATGATGGAGATTCTTCCTTCTGATGATGATGGAGTTCGTTGATGCGTGGAGATGAGGATGAGGTTCATCGTTCTGATGGAGTTCTTTTGTGGATTCGGAGAGTTGTGTTGAAGGTTTCTGGGAATCGATGGTGGTTGGGTGATGATTCTGGAGAATCGATGGTGGTTTCTGGGCGTGGTTGAAGGAGAAGGGATGAAGGTGGTGGTGACGTTGGGAAGAAGACGAAGGTTAGGGAGGATGTGGATGGAGGTCAGGGATGAAGGTGAACGGAATCTGGGCTTGGAGGGAGTTCCGGCGACGTCACGGTTGCCGCCGGCCATGCAAACCGGCCGGTAGCGCGTCTCAGGCGAGGTTCTGTGAGGCTTACACGTGGTTGCACGGTGGAGGGAGTGTGTGCATGCCTGCCACGTGTGGGCTAGCGTGGCTGAGAGAGAGGAGGTTGGAGTGATACGTGGCGCGTGTGTGTTGAAGAAATGTGGGGCCTCCCCTTTTTTGGACACGTGTAGCTTTGAGTCTTTATACTGATGAATTATCTGGATTGCTCTGGAAGCTTCCAGAACACGCTGGAAAACGCTGGATTGAAGCTTGGACTTTCTGGATTTTTTTTTGGACCATTGCTGAATCACTTGGACGAATTGGGCTTATCTGCTGAACTGGGCTTTGCTGGCTGCGAGGCCCACACGAAAATGAACTGTAAACACCCCAAAAAACTGCATATGACGTAAAACAATATTAAAAACATGGATTAACAACTAATGAAAATGATTAATGGATTAAACCTAATTAACTAAACTCAAATTCAATTAAACTAATTAACTCCTAATTAATAAACTCTAATAAACCTATTAAGAAAAATCTAATAAATTTCTATAATATCTAAAATCAAACATTTAATTTCTATTTATTTAATAAGAAAAATTCTATATTGAAAAAGATTAAAATCTATTTAGACTATTAAAAAACCTATTAATGTTCTAAAAATCTATTTAAAATCTAATATATTCTATAAAATGCTAAAAATTGATTTAAAAAGAATTAAAAATATCAAAAATTCTATTAAATCCTAAAAAATGATTTAAAAGCTATTTAAACCCTAAAAAATCCTATAAAAATCCAGAAAAATCACCATAATTCCCTGAGGGACAAAATGAGCACCGAACGACACAAAAATAATCGGTAAAAATAAACGGGCACCGAAATATCCCAAAAATCGATTCTACTGATCAAAAAAACACCTGAAACACGAGACGGGAGCTGTGATCCCTGATAAAATCAATACAAATGAAAAATGCAATGTATGCGATATGCAGATGCGAATGCGGTTATGCGTCGAAACATCGAGCCAAATGCGAGACCCGGTTGGTCAAATTTTGGGGTGCAACAGCTGCCCCTATTCAAGCGGCTTCGACCTGAATGGGTGAAGAGCGCTCAGCCTTCAAACATTCAAGGTAGATGACGGTTGAATACAAATGGAACCCTGAAATTTGCCAACCGCAAGAATATACTGCAAAACTGCTTGAGGAATAGCTTCTAATAAACTGAAGTTTGGTTATCACGGCAACATCTGGTCAATTTTCTGATACAATTTTCTTTCTTTTCAACACCTGTGTGACGCCACAAGTATTGAAATAATGCTTCATAAAGCAAACACTTTGATTCCCATCTCTCTCGTGGGATCAAATCTGGTCGACTCACAGTTCATTGCGAACTTGAGGACAATTCTCCTGGGGAATTCTGAATGGAACTGCCTGGCACCTGTTTTGACAAAGGGGGCAGCTTCAGAAGTCTGATATATGTCAATCTTTGTTGTTGTTGTTGTTGTTTTTTCCCGATGCTGACGTAACACCCAAATATGAAGAATCACTCCGCTGGGGAAGACGAGAAGCTGAACCACACAACTCTGCAGGTGAACAAATTCGAAATCCAATAGGTAACCATCTTGGTCTATGTTTCGACATGCGTATGCTTGAAATGATGCAATGCCCTATATGACATGGATATGCTATGCGTTTTGTTTGAAAATGTGATGCCCAGACGACATGGATATGCTATATACTTGTATAAACGCTATGACTATATATGCAAATGCTAATGCAGGCTCGAGCTGCCAGAGAACACCAGGTCTGAAAACCACTTGGCAAAATAAATGCCGGAGATAACGCCAACCCTACTGGGGATGACCTGAAGTCACAGAACCATCTCAGCAAAATAAATGCTGGACACGAGAAATCAAATCCGCTGAGGATAACTGTTCTGCTGGAGAAATGAAAAGGCAACCCTGCTTGACAACTTTACTGGGGAAAGAAAGACAACTCTGCTCGGGGATGCTTTCTTCAAACCATTGGCAATTGATTGCGCTCTGCGGGGATTGACCCGAACTGAGGTTGATTGAACACAGCACACTGCTGGAAATGCTCATACTATCAAGGATATCAATCTTAATCTGCTGAAGATACTCCTGATCCTACTCTGATACGGGGTAAAAGACAATCTCGACTCTTCCGGGGATAATAAGCAACTTTCATCTGCTGAAGAGTAACAATTCTGATTTAACAACATCCACAAGGAATTCAAACATTACTCGAAGTACTGGCATTGATCGAGCTTCGTATCGGGGAACATGACGACATGCGAGTCATTGGAAAATATTGTGTCAGATCTCTTTTAGGTTTTTTTTGCTTTTTCTGGTTTAGAATAAACATGGATTATGTACACAGTGGAATATATAAGAAATACTAGACGAGAACTAGCATTCAAAGGTAGACTACCAGGCGAGAACTGATAGGAAAATAGGTTAGGAAAATTGATTTTGTTTTTGTGTTTTAAACATCAGACGAGGCTGACTGGATAACAGACTAAGAACAAGACAACCAGGCGAGAACTGGCTGAAAGCTAACGTACACCAGGCGAGAACTGGTATAACACTTGAAGAAACGGTGACCAAACGAGAATTGGTTACCAATAAACTGCACCAGGACGGGAACTGCTGCTTACAATGAACTGCACCAGGACGGGAACTGATGCTTACAATAAACTGCACCAGGACGGGAACTGATGCTTACGGAAGGGTAGGCCAGGCGAGAACTGGTTACCGATTTGCCAGGCGAGAACTGGGCTTTGGAAATGACTGGTTACTGACACGCAACAGGTTTAAACTGCAGGATAATGATCCAACGACAACAAGATCTTCTTATTTGAAAAGTTTTTGATAATGGTATTGACATGATTCCCCGATACTCAACTCTGGCTGGGGATAAACAAACTTGTTTGAACATCTTGCTTCAATACACTCAGCTGGGGATGGAAAAGACTGGCTTGCACAACCTGCCCCAGTACCATGCACCTTGCCCCAATCTAACTCTTGGGAATACCTGCTCCGCGCAACTTGCTACGAGACGACTTCGAGAATACTTGCCCCGGTGTCTGCACGACAACAGAATTCAATCTCCAATTAAACACCTAACAACCCAGTTAATTTCAACATTCTCTGCGATGACTTGCCCCTGAATGAGCGATGAGCGACTCAACCCGATCTGATTATCCATTGGAAGCATCTGCTTTCAAATCTCAGCGCTCTGCATAATTGCCCCTGATTGGGTCTTGAGAAGACTCCTTCTGATCAACTGCTTCTCAAATGAACTGCCCCTGCTCAACTGGAACTTCGGGACTTGTCCTCAGACTGACTGATACTGAACTTACTGGAAGATAATGCCCCTGATTCACAAGGCTTCACAACATACACCATTCTGGTTCAGACTGCTGGATTACTCAGTCCTACTTGATTATTCCTGCTGGAATTTCTTTCATGCCAACTACTAACCTGCAATTAGAATTGTCTGTCTACGAATGGTAATTTTAATGCAATGGTTATGCAGATTTTGAAAAAATTTGAGCTGTCACTCATTTACATGCAATGATTGTGAGTGACGAGTGAACCAAAGTTCAAACGCAGTGCTTACGTGGTCAGTGAAAATACAACAAGATGTGACTAGCAAGTCAAGAAGGAGTCAGGTTACTCGACCTTATCGTAATGCGCTTCAGACTAACCCTACCTCAATTAGGTCTTTTGAGGGTTGTATCGTGGTCGGGTTCACGGTTCGTAAAACAAAGGATATTTGGCTCAAATTTTGATTTGTACCCACCCCTTCTTCGTGATGTTCTCCGATCCTATGGTTCAGTTAACCTGGCACAAGCGCTCGCCTCTTCGAGAAGTATGTTGAATGGTAAGAACCACAGTTAAGGAATTCACAAGCTTTTCTTCTAGAGTGATAGTTACTCCTTCTTCGCTTTCGGTGTCTGTGTACACGACTTTGTGATTTGCCGGGGAAAATTTTCTTTTTGATCCCTCTTTTCCATTCTTTTGGTTCCCTAATTTTTGCCTGGACTGACTCATTTTGAGTTCTTTTCTTTTGAAGTCCAGCGGGATGCCCTAATTTTTGCCTAAGCATTAGCTTTCTCAGCTTTTCTTTCTTTTTACTTAGCGGGCTTTCTTTCTTCCTTTCTTTTGGAACAAAGTCGTGCGACACTGGTTATCTTGATTGCTCCGAAAGGACTGTAACTGTCTCACTCCTGATTGGTGAGGTATGACTTCTTGAAAGGTATCAACTGATTGGTCCTTGAAAGACAACACTCCTCTGCAAGACTTGAATGCTCGGTCAAGCTAACTGACAACTACCCTGCCCCGGGTTAAGATGTGAGGGTTAAAAAGTCCGAAAAAACTTCTACTTCCTGGCTCGAAGTGGTTGACAAGGGACTAACTCCTTATATCTCCAGTGTTTGGGGAATTTGAAACAATGCCTTGTACGTCATCGGTACGGTCTTATCTGAAAGCATACGATCATCGGTTATGAGTTTCATTTCGTCATCCTCCCTCCTAACTTTGCTAGTCACAGCGAAAAAATGGAGTGAATAAAATGCAAGTGTCAGTGCAATGCCATAAATGAGCGACAGCGACATGATTAATTCAGAAAAATGCATAGTCACTTTATTATTATCACCATTCGGAACATACAATGCTTAAAGCAGGTAGTAACTAACAGAAAAAGAAACTACAAATGCAAATGATGAATAAAAGCTTGAGAACTGCCAATGCTGAGGCGCCTGCCTGTCTGAACCACTGGCTTATGCTGGGGAACACCCTCCGAGTCACGAGCTTAGACAGCTGAGCGGTTAGGGATGAACAAACAGAAATCCTTCTCGAAAGGAAATGCGATCCTGATCAATCAACTGCTGTACCTTCGCCTGAAATGCTTTACAATCTTCTGTCGAATGCCCCGGAGAGCCACCATGATAACCACACTGAACGTGGGGATTGTACCCAGGAGGGTAAGGTTCTGGAACTGGCTTAAGAGCTTTCGGCTCCACCAAAGACTTCTGGATCAAAGATGGTAGCAACTGGCTATACGGCATAGGCACTGGGTGAAAAGGAGTTTTCCTTCGTTCCAAGTTGTTGCGAGGTCTGCTCTGATTCTGACGCTGATTCTGATAATCTCGGCCACGAGTTCGCTGATTTGCAATGGAAGCGACATAAGATTCCTGATATGGTGCCCCAGGCACGGCTGTCTGTTCAGTATAACAAGCCACGGAAGGTACTGATCTCTGATAAGATGATGAACCAACAAAATTCACTGATTCGCTTTGAGGATATTCAATCTTTGGCATGACTGAGTTGATCACAACTTCTTCTTCACTCTGATAGTCACAAGGGTATTCAGTTTCACCAGCTTGATCATATGGAGTAATCTGAATTTTCCCCATTCTTATGGAATACTCAAGGCGTTCTCCTAATGCTACCACGTCAGAGAAACTTGCCGGAACTCCGAGCAATCTTTTGAAGTACGGATATTGTAGGGAATCCACAAACATGCTTGCCAGCTCTTGGTCTAACAACGGGGGACGCACTCTAGCAGCAAATTCTCTCCATCTTTGAGCATATCTCCTGATCGGTTCATTGATCTCTTGAGACAACTCTTGCAAATGCATGCGATAAGGAGCAATGTCTAGGTTGTAATCATACTGCTTCAGAAAAGCTCTGGCTAAATCCATCCATGATTGAATCTGATTCCTCTCTAACTGCATATACCACCTCAAAGATGCCCCAGTCAGACTATCTTGAAAGCAATGGATCATCAACTTGTCATCTCGCGCAAACGCAGTCATTCTTCGACAGAACATCATCAAATGCAGCTTTGGACAGCTATCTCCCGTGTACTTCTCAAATTTCGGCACTTTGAACTTGTAAGGCAACACCAGGTCAGGAACCAAACACATGCCTACAGCATCCAGGTTGACAGCATCTTTGGCTTTCAAAGCTTTCATTTGCTCTTCCAACACTCGGACTCTTCTAGCCTTTTCGAGAGCTCCTGGATCTACCATCCCAGCTGCTGGAATATCTCTTCGGTAATTCATCACAGGGAAAGCAACACCTCGATTGTTGACAGGAGGAGGACGCTCATTCTGGGCAACGAACTGCTCATGTCGATCTCGGTTCTCAACAGAAGGCTGTACAACTTGGTCTGCAGCAACGTTGTTCACTTGCGGAGAATCTTCCATGGAATCATACAGAGGGTTGGATGCCATAGTGAACCCTGTCAAGGTGTTAGGAGACTGGAAATTGCTTTCAGACATGGCTACCAATAATCTTCAGCTGACTTCGACACTTGATTCTGCTCAAATCTACTCAACCCCTAGGTAGGTCTTCTGACAATTAACAGCTGCTCAATCCAAACTCCGGGTAATCACCTTCAGGAAACAAAGGCTGGATCAGAACTCTGGCTAGCTGGAGGATGATAT
The DNA here is from genome assembly GCA_963859935.3 of Lathyrus sativus. Classification (NCBI taxonomy): domain Eukaryota; kingdom Viridiplantae; phylum Streptophyta; class Magnoliopsida; order Fabales; family Fabaceae; genus Lathyrus; species Lathyrus sativus. The sequence goes on from OZ012737.1 coordinate 359,961,915, forward strand.
GCAATGCAACACTGATATGCATATGATATGCAAAATGCAGCAAACAATGGGACCACAGCCCCCACACAAAATCTGAATACTGCTGCGCTGCTGACGGAGACGTTCTCTGAAAAGAAGACCAGAATAACGGGTAGGTTGGAAGTCAAGTTTCCTGCACAAAAAACCCTCCCACTCACAGGTATGGACCTATATCTGACAAGGTACGGCATCCTATGCGGTCGTCAGCGTCACAGACTTTCATGAGGAATGATACGATTCCCAGAAGGAGTGGCATCGTCATCTCATGAAGAGGCCTCACTTAGCTGACTTCCAATTGATCGGTTCCCAGAGTCGACAATCCTCACGTCTGGACTCCCCTCAGATCCTCAGGACCGGAAAGGAGCACCTCTGCGAGAACCTCGTCTGAGCGCGAATTTTCGTAGGGAACTGCGCCTGCTCAGCAGACAGGTTCGTCTACTACTTCTCCGCAACTATATCTAGGTGTATACTCATACTCGAGCCCAGGTCCGGCTTATCTCAATCATAGAACACCCGTAACACCCCAACAGCAACAGATAATATCGATAAATAAGCCCCAAATAGACAAGCAAACGAGCGCTAGGATTGACTCTCTTAAGGGACGTTGGATCCCACATGCATGGGGAACTATCGCAGTCCCCAGCAGAGTCGCCAGCTGCTGGGGATTGCCCCAAACAGCCAGGAAAAAACTCAGGCGAAGGGAACCGTTGGAGTCCCCAGCAGAGTCGCCAGCTGTCGCTAATGCGAAAATCGGCGCCGGCTGACAGAAGAGTCGCCACCGTGCGTTATTTATCCCTCAGAGCGGGAAAGGAAACGCTCGAAGTAAACCTCGCAAAAACGGGGAAAAGGTATGGTCATCGCAACCATAGCCTGGGTTCGGGAGTCGGTTACGCAAGGGGAAGGTATTAGCACCCCTCACGTCCGTCGTACTCGACGGGATCCACGCTTGCTTGGGTTGTCTACTGGATGCAAAACAATCTATCTACGGCTGCTAAATCTAAACGGAAGGGAATTGACTCGATAGAGCGTCGCACTCTATGCCTACGTATTCTCGAGAGAGAAAGTCAGAGTCAACGTAGTTCGGGACTACGGGGAAAATTGGCTCGCCAAGACATCGCGTCTTGTGCCTACGTACTTCCACTGGATGGAAGATCAGAGCCTTGCGTAGTTCAGACTAACTACGGCTAACAAAACATTCTCACACAGCAGTGAGAAAAACAACTGGTTTCACAGGGTCGGGAACCTATGGTCACAACTATGGCTTGGTCTCAAATGCACTTGGGCAAGAGAGAAAAAGGGTACTCAATTAGTCGTCAGCGGGAAAGTCTCGATCGCACAGCCGCGAGAGAACAAAAGTTAGTCGTTAGTGTGCTCGCTAGGATATCGCATCCTATGCCTACATATCTTCGTCTGGTACGAAGAATCAGAGCAGCTGTAGTTCGGCTACTATCGGACCACAGCTCAAATCTCGTTTTATTAATCTCTGAAAGAATGATTACAATGGGTTGAATACTGAAATAAATCTCCTAGGAAATGCTATCCTATTCTATCTTGAAAAAATCGAATGAAAATAGCCCCCTAACAAACGGGCTTCTAAGCTATCCTAAAAAGTCGAAAAATAATCTCTATGAAAGTATCCTAAAAGAAAATGCTTTAAAAAATATTAAATCGGCACTTTAATATTTTTTATTTTTTTCCCTTTTCTTTTCTCATATTTTCCTTTTCTCAAAATATTTTTCTCCATATTTTTCACAATATTTTTCACCATATTTTTCTTCAATATTTCTTTTTTGAATATTTTCTCAAATATATTTCTTTTCTCCTTTTTTTTATTTCTTTTTTTCAAATATATTTTTCAAATCTTTTTCTATATTCTTTTTTTCATATTTTTCTCCACTTTCAAATATGTTTCTTCTTTTCTTTTTTCTTCTTTCTTTTTTTCAAATATATTTTTCAAATCTTTTAAAAAGAATAAAAAATACAAGAAAATGGGGCTGGGGGTGTACTGCTATACAGGGGGGAGTTTAACAAGAAAATAAAAAAAACCACACTGATTGGGCCCAGCCCAGTCTTCTTCAACAAAAACGCAGGGGGGGTGTGCTTGTGAAGTCTGGGTGTGTTGCCAGAAACACATTGGGCTTTAGGCCCAGAATTTGTTCCAAAAATGTGAGGGGCGTGAGGTGCCAAAAAAATGGTTTGGGCCAGGCCCAATCTTCTTCCATCCTCTCTCCCCATTCTCCAGTTCTGAAGAAACAAACCCTAATCTCCTTCCCACTGCGCCGCCGCCGTCTCCGTTTCCACCTTCCCTGAACGCCTCCTTCTCAATTCACCCTTACTCAAACTTCCTCTCTTTTCATCCTTGTTTCACAATTTCTCAATAAGAAAATAAACAGAACTGCAAACTATTCGCGATCTGGAAACGAGAGCTCTGTTGATGAAGTTGTTGACGATGAGTGCGCTGGAGAAGATCACGAAGGTAGATGATGAATCTTCGTCTTTCTGATGAACTTCTGGGAACGTTTCTTGAAGTTGTTGGACGAAGAAGATCCTTCGCTCTTCTGTAGAGATGAACGAGGAGCTTGATGATGAACAACATTGTTGAAGGTTGATGACGCCTCTTGAGTGTTCTTGTGATGTTGATAAACTTTGATGATGGAGATTCGTTGAAGGTTGAGCTTCTGAGATTCTCTGTTGAAGGTGAATTTCTGGAAAGATAATTGTTGAACTGGAGAGTTGGAGATCTGATGGATGACGAACATGATGATGGAGATTCTTCCTTCTGATGATGATGGAGTTCGTTGATGCGTGGAGATGAGGATGAGGTTCATCGTTCTGATGGAGTTCTTTTGTGGATTCGGAGAGTTGTGTTGAAGGTTTCTGGGAATCGATGGTGGTTGGGTGATGATTCTGGAGAATCGATGGTGGTTTCTGGGCGTGGTTGAAGGAGAAGGGATGAAGGTGGTGGTGACGTTGGGAAGAAGACGAAGGTTAGGGAGGATGTGGATGGAGGTCAGGGATGAAGGTGAACGGAATCTGGGCTTGGAGGGAGTTCCGGCGACGTCACGGTTGCCGCCGGCCATGCAAACCGGCCGGTAGCGCGTCTCAGGCGAGGTTCTGTGAGGCTTACACGTGGTTGCACGGTGGAGGGAGTGTGTGCATGCCTGCCACGTGTGGGCTAGCGTGGCTGAGAGAGAGGAGGTTGGAGTGATACGTGGCGCGTGTGTGTTGAAGAAATGTGGGGCCTCCCCTTTTTTGGACACGTGTAGCTTTGAGTCTTTATACTGATGAATTATCTGGATTGCTCTGGAAGCTTCCAGAACACGCTGGAAAACGCTGGATTGAAGCTTGGACTTTCTGGATTTTTTTTTGGACCATTGCTGAATCACTTGGACGAATTGGGCTTATCTGCTGAACTGGGCTTTGCTGGCTGCGAGGCCCACACGAAAATGAACTGTAAACACCCCAAAAAACTGCATATGACGTAAAACAATATTAAAAACATGGATTAACAACTAATGAAAATGATTAATGGATTAAACCTAATTAACTAAACTCAAATTCAATTAAACTAATTAACTCCTAATTAATAAACTCTAATAAACCTATTAAGAAAAATCTAATAAATTTCTATAATATCTAAAATCAAACATTTAATTTCTATTTATTTAATAAGAAAAATTCTATATTGAAAAAGATTAAAATCTATTTAGACTATTAAAAAACCTATTAATGTTCTAAAAATCTATTTAAAATCTAATATATTCTATAAAATGCTAAAAATTGATTTAAAAAGAATTAAAAATATCAAAAATTCTATTAAATCCTAAAAAATGATTTAAAAGCTATTTAAACCCTAAAAAATCCTATAAAAATCCAGAAAAATCACCATAATTCCCTGAGGGACAAAATGAGCACCGAACGACACAAAAATAATCGGTAAAAATAAACGGGCACCGAAATATCCCAAAAATCGATTCTACTGATCAAAAAAACACCTGAAACACGAGACGGGAGCTGTGATCCCTGATAAAATCAATACAAATGAAAAATGCAATGTATGCGATATGCAGATGCGAATGCGGTTATGCGTCGAAACATCGAGCCAAATGCGAGACCCGGTTGGTCAAATTTTGGGGTGCAACACTTCCTTTCCGCATACCGTCACGACGCTACCGCCAACCATGTATTTCAGCTTGTGATGCAGAGTTGATGTAACATCCCCAACTGAATGAATCCAAGGGCGACCTAGTAAACAACTATAGGCCGACTGGATATCCATGATGTAAAACACAACATCAAAGACTTCAGGTCCAACCTGAATCGGCAAAGTTACCTCCCCAAACACGGATCTTCGGGTTCCGTTAAACGCACGCACCACCAAATCACTTGGTGTGAAAATCAACCCCTTCATATCTAACTTCCTCAGAGCCTTCTTGGGAAGCACGTTTAAAGAAGATCCCGTATCCACAAGCACGTGAGACATGACATCCCCTCGGCATTCTAAAGATATGTGCAGCGCACAATAATGATTTCTGCCTCTGGGTGTCAAATCCAGGTCCGTAAAGCCTAAGCCATTGCCCGCGTTTACGTGCGCCACCACTCATTCAAGTTGATTAACTGAAATTTCTTGAGGCACGTAAGCAGTGTTTAGTATCTTCAGCAATGCATTCCTATGCGCCTCAGAGCAAAGGAGCAACGAAAGTATGGATATTTTGGAAGGAGTCTGCTGCAGGTGATCGACTATCTCGTAGTCGCTTTTACGAATCAGCCTCATGAATTCCTCCGCGTCTTTCAACAAGGATTCTCTTTCCCCAGAATGAGAAGTCTCCTCCACTACCAGTCTTTTCCCTTTGTCCACTTTATCAGCAATCACCTCAGGCGACGAAAAGACTCGGTCACTGCGAGTAATACCTCCGGCACCCACTAGATTGTCAACTGAACTTGCAGGGGGATCATTCAAGCTTATCTTCTGCCCATTACAATACACTTCGGCTCCGTAGTTCCACAGAACAGTCTTAGTTCTCTCAAACGGCATAGGACCTGCTTTGGTGATATTTATCATTGGCGGCTTTGGTGCATAGATAGTAACAGTCTTGTACGGGATGGAGATTGTCGCAATCTCATCCTTTTCTTCAGCCTCTAAATCCTCAGATTCTCTTCCCACAGAACGGTCAAATTGTAAAACTCCGTCGTTCATCATCTCCTAAATACCACTTCTCAATAATCCACATCCTTTCTCAGGATTAGCAGAACATTCAACACAACCTTCAACACAACCCGGGAAGACGCCCCCCTTTAGCAATCTGGCTTTCACAAAGCTTAAGGGTGTTTTCAGTTCATCAACATTGGTCACCAAATTCAACACCTTGTCCTCGACAATTGCATTAACCCCAGCCTGCCCGTGATTCGGCATGGGATTCTGCACCACATTGGGAACATCATTAGAAAAATTGATCGCCTTACTGTCAATCATATCTTGCACTTTTTGTTTGAAGGCTTTACAATTGTCAATATTATGTCCTGGAGCACCCGAATGAAATTCACAACGAGCATTTGCATCGTACCCAGGTGGAGGTTGTCCAATCAAAGGAGCCAAAGTCCTTTTCTGAATCAATTGCAGTTGTAGCAAAGCCTGCAATAACTGAGAGTAAGGCATAGGAGGCGCATCAAAATGCCTATTTGTTGCCCAGCCTCTATCTTGGTATCTGCCATACCCCTGTTGATTTTGTTGTGGTCGTTGTTGCTGTTGTTGCTGACGCTGTTGTTGTTGTGGTTGTTGAACTACTGGAACAGTGATATTGGCAATCTGCTGATGTTGCCTATTCTGACCTCTGTTTCTTCCCCTGGAACTGGATACAACGTTAGTGTCTCCCTCTCTCCTTTTGTTTCCAAATACCTTCTTGTTCCATCTTCCAGATGAGGATCCTTCGCCAGCATTGATCTTTCCTATCTTAATTCCATTCTCCACCCTTTCACCGGTGATAATCATATCAGAAAAGCTTCCATACATATTGCCTATGAGTTTCTCATAATATACTCCTGGTAAGGTAGCAACAAACATATCCACAAGTTCCCGTTCTACCATTGGTGGTTGTACCCTAGTAGCAAGCTCTCGCCACCTCTGGGCGTATTCTTTAAAGAATTCACTGCTCTTCTGAGAAAGGTTCTGTAGCTGAGCTCTATTTGGAGCAAGGTCACTGTTGTACTGATAATGCCTTACAAAAGCTTCGGCTAGGTCTCTCCAGCTACGGACATTAGCGGGCTCTAAGCTCATATACCATTCCAGTGATGTTCCGGATAAGCTATCCTGGAAGAAGTGCATCAAGAGCTTCTCGTCATCAGAATGCGCAGACATCTTGCGATAATAAGACCTCGGATGAACCCTAGGGCAAGTGGTTCCTTTGTACTTATCGAAATCCTGGACCTTAAACTTTGGTGGCACCCTCAAGCCTAGGATCAACCCCAGATTAGACATATCCAGCCCCATAGAGTTTTGGCATTCAAGTGACCTCATCTTCTCTTCGATCATCTTAATCCTTCTGTCAGCCTCAGAAGGTATTTCAAGAGCTACAATCCTTGGAGAAAACACATCTTCCTGCCTATCCTCATTCCAAGTGTGGTCCAGACTACCATGTACAACACCTGTAGTGTCGAGACCATAACCATAGCCATTTCCGTTACCACTACCACCATTGGCAAAACCAACATGATTAAAACCTGCCGCATTTCCAGCACCAGCAGCGTGACCACCCCCTCCAGCAGTAGGGATGACTAAAGTTGGCATAGAATTGTCCACCTGAGGAGTTTCAAGGTGAGGAGGGTTAGAAGAAATCCCACCGTGTAGCACACCATCAGTATCAACTCGCGCAATCAGAGGTTGCACCAAAGTCTGAAGTTGAGCCTGACCACTAGCAACCCCTTGCATGACCTCCATCAGTTGTGCCATACGATCTCTCATCTCTTGCATTTCCACCTACATCTGATCCATCAGTCTTTTCTGGTTTCCTCTGGTACCGTACCAGTGAGTTGTCACGTCAGCAATCTTGAAATACTGAAACCACAGGAGAAATAAAGTTAACCGTTCCAGTGCACCTGCGAATGCGAGAAAAATGCTAAAATGCATACATGTATTTATGCAATAGGGATATTTCCCCCTCGATTCCAGTTTCCAGGAACACTATTGTCGCTTGCGCGAAAATAAGGTGCCGACACAACAGAAGAGTCGCCACCTTTCGTTATTTATCCCTCAGAACGGGAAATGAAACGATCGGAAAAACCTAACGAAAGAGGGTAAGACAAGGTCGTCGCAACCATTGTCTGGATTCGGGAGTCGGTTACGCAAGGGGAAGGTATTAGCACCCCTCACGTCCGTCGTACTCGACGGGATCCTCGCTTGTTGTGTTTACTTGGATGGGTTGGTTTTATTCTATCTACCTATCAAGGCTGGCTTAAAAAGAAGAGAAAATGACTCGGCAAAGCCTCGCGCTTTATGCCTACGTATTCTCATCAGAGAATGAGAAATCAGAGTCAACGTAGTTCGGCCTACAACGGGTTATGGGGGAAGGTAGCTCGCCAATACATCAGTATTGTGCCTACGTACTCTCAACAGGTATGAGAGATCAGAGCTCATGTAGATCGGGAAACTACGGTTTATTTCCTGTCTTTTCCGAAAGAAGTGTTTTTTTATTGAGTTTGCGATTTCAATCGCACTAGAGACTATGACCTGAGAGTGAATGCGTCGCATGTCACCCAAAGGGTACCATACTAAACATCCAGACTGTGGAAAAGAAGCTCTCCCACAATCCTTTCTCAAATATCTTAAGGCTCGTAACGTACGAAAGAAATCATTCATGATTACTGTATCTTAAACTGTTTTGAGATGAGAAGAGAACAGGCCCAACTAGGAGGGAGACTATCAAGTCCTATTGTTGTCATGCCATGGATTCATCCTATGGTTGAGGTTTGAACAGGGAACTCCTAGAAGTTGTCATGCATAGGTTTCAACCTAAAGTTCTATCATCAATTCCTTATCAAAGGAAATGAGAGTCCTAAGGGATCATGTCAATGATACACCAAAACAGACAAAGCATCAGCTTAACAGTAAAATGCATGCAATGCAGGTGAGGGAGGAAATGTGTGTGAGGCTTCAGCCTCCACAAGCTCATCTCAACCTCAAGCCAGAATGGATAACAGTAATCATACTGAAAGATAAAACATGCAATCAAGCAATATACAGTAAACTGCAATCATACAGATAAAATGAAATGAAATACCATCAGGCAAACAAACCACATGGGCAAGGGAGCTGGGCTCTACCGAATACCCGCAAGCAAAGCCACACAGTAACAATACAAGCAGAGGGAGAAACTCAACCTCTAGTGCAATCATGCTCCTAGATTCTACATATTCTAGATATGGACTTATTCTAATGCATCAAACAAGTCAAACAAAACACATCAATACAGAAAAGAAAAAGATAAGAAGAAGATCAACTCCTCTCTCAACTCCAAGCTTCAGCTCTTCCAACAGCAACTCAGTCTTCAGACTTCAATCACTCTTGACAAATATCAATTTGCTTTTCCAGGTTTCAACCCTTCAACATAAGTTTCAACTTATCTTCTCTGAGATTCAGCTCCTTGATCAGCTCCACCTTCAGGCTTCACTATCAATCATAAGTATCAACTTGGCTCCTTCAGGATCCCCAGGTATCAAAGCAAGTATCAACTTCCTTTGTTCTTCAAGCTTCAGCTCTTCAGAATCAATCTCAATCACTTAGAAGTGTCAACTTCATCCTTCAGTATTTACTTCATCTTCAGGGGTCTTCAAGTATCAACTTGCTCTTGTTGCTCTTCAAGCTTCAGCTGGAATGGCAAGGCTCAAGGATTCATCCTCTTCTACACTCTACAATGAAGTCTTCATCTTCAAACTCAAGCTCAGCATCTCTCAAGATAATCAAACCTGAGGAAATCACTTACTGGATAAGCTGGGGGATGTTGAACTGCTTATTGACCACCAAAGGTGACCTATAAGGGTTCAACATCAAAGGAATGGCTCCCTCAAAAGTTCTACTTCCTAGGTATAATCACTTATCCCTCCAAAGGAGAGAGGTGTATACCATCGAAGGACTTTGAATCATAGGGAGGAATGGAGGTGAAAGATACCATCCATGTTTGAGAAAGAAGTTATCTAAGTCTAAACTCTTCCTAATCCCTAACCCTAAAACAATCAACAAAACAAAGAAAGATCCAGCTCTCAAGCTCTTCAATCCATCTTCAAGTCTTCCACTATACTCCTCAATGCTCCTCTGGACAAGATCAAGCTCTCCAAGCCCACAAAGCAAAGCAAACAAAAATTCAAGCCCACAGGGGCAACACAAACAATCATCAACTACAAAAATCATCTAAAAATAGTATACCACCATATTAAAACCTAATATAATTTCTAAGGGATCCTACATACCTACCCTTAATAACCTTATATGCCCCAATGTCTAACTTGACCTAGAAACCCAAAATTCTAATGTTATTGTGGACCTATGTTAAGGATTAACCTAATTCTATACAACCTAATGTCATCTAATCAAAACTATCCTAAAATTCATCACAAAATTATGGAATAAATCCAGGGGGAAGCTAAAGCTTGTATCTAACTATCCTGAAAAGAATGGCCTAAAAATGCTAAGGGAACTACCTAAACATAATTCTACAAATTCATGTATCAACATAAAAAGAATAAAATGCAATAAAAGTAGAAAATATACAAAAAATATCAAAAATGCATGAAATGCAAATATTTTTATTTGATAATTTTCTAGACATAAATATGTAATGGGAGCAAAAATTCCCATTAAAAAATCTTTAATTTTCCATTTGTTATGATTTTTCAAATTTTGGAATAAAAATGGAAAAAATAAAAGGAAATATGAAGAGATGGGGTGCAGCTAGCAAACAGATGCAGTTCAATACGCGCATGGGCCCAGAATGGGGGGTTCAGATAGTCATGCGCTAGGCCCAATTCAGTCAGAAAATCAATTCGGAAAATGAAGAGAAAATAAAGAAGGGAACGGTGCAAATAGAAATGGAATTCAGTGTAAATCAATCATGGGCCACAAGTGGGGGTGGAATTAGTCATTGGATCACTAAGCCCAGGAAGCTCCTTTTAATGAAACGCATCGTTTCATTGCTTCTCAGAATTTCCCTCCAAGATGAAATTAAACACGAGCCGTTGGATTGTTTCTCAGTCAAGTCTTGCTTGATCTAATGGCGGGGAGGTTGTCTTCAACCTTCAGCTAGGGTTCTTGGAACCTCCATGGAAATGCAGAACAATAAGCCTCATCTTCCTCACACACGAACTCCATTAATACCTCACCAAATGCAACAATTAAAAACCCTAGATTGCTCCAAATTTCACCAGGAATCTAGCCATGATCTCAAAACTCATTGAAACTCTCTCAAACCTAGAACCCGATAGCAACCTCAAATAACTGATCAAGAACCAATCTTAGCAATTCTCAAAATTAAAGGTCCTAATATCATCCTCATGTTTCTCTGAACATTTCTTGCTATTAAACTAAGATTATCCCCCAATATTCAGTGAGTTCTTGGTCCATAAAGAAATGGTGTCAACAGCAAAATCACCACCAAATCTCTTCAAACTTTCCAGAAATGGTCTCCTAGTCATCCTTAACCATTCTAACCTATTAATTCTATCTAATTCTACTTAAATTAGAGTGTAGAGAGAAAGTTACAAACCTGGTAAAATCGAGTGAACAGATGGAGAAATCCCTCAATTCAGACCTTCAATCTTTCCTAATTCCTTCACTGAGTAGTATTCTAGCTTTTGTATGCAAAAAGAAGGGTTGAAACTGCTTGATTCTTGGAAACCGATCTTGAATTGCAGAGGTGAAAATCCAAAAGCTCATGCACGATTCATCAATGGAATTGCCCTCAATTTGATCTGCACACCCTCACTATGATCTATAGAATGTGATTGTGTAGAAAAAGGAATGGAAATGAAGAAGAATGTGAAATTGGAACTTGACTTGCAATGGAAGATTCTTGATCTCACTCTCTCTTCTCTGCACCAACTCTCACCAACCTTGCATCTGAGCAAGTTATACATGCTATATAGAGTGGTTTAGAATCATCTAGAACCATCTAGGACCTTCCAATAAGAAAATGGAAATCTCATGTCATGACATTTTGATTTCACTTCTCACCATATGCTATCTCATGCCATAGTCCTTGTACCCTTCAATTCTGACTTGAAATTCTCCCCACATGAGATGTATGGTATGTTACAATGCTTAACTAACTTGCTTATTGAGTTTTCTTGAGTTTTGCTTTGGTACCTTAAGATGCAAGTAAGCCATTTCCAAAGCAGCCCTATGATCTAGGCCTTAAATCAAAATTGTGGCTGAACCATTGTTCTTAGAATGTCCTTTAGAGTCAAAATGACCTATTATATGACATGGTTTGGATGTATAACTTGTGATTTCCAATTTTCAATTTCAACTTATTTAACTTATGCCTCCATTTTAGGCCATTTTTATCACTTTTTGATACAAGCCTTTTCAACATCTCATGACCTCCCTATTAGCCTTAAAACATCATTCTAAGAAAGTTTGATGTTGAAGATTTTTCCATTTGAAGCTTGGAAATAGGAGATATGGCCTTATGCTTGAAATGACCTATAACCTCCAAATGACAAAAATGCCCTTGACTTGCCAAGGCCATAACTTGAGTTCTACAAATCCTATCAAGGACTTCTAGTACTCTCTAGAAAGATAAGAAGATTCTCTACAACATTCATGTTGACCAAGAGTTCATAGGAATCATCCTACTAGGGAAAACATTGGATGTGAGTTGGGTGACTTTCAAGGACCCAGATTCACATACCTGAGATGACCTGTAATTTGTCAAAGTCATAACTTGAGCTCTACAAATCCTATCAAGGAATTCTAGTACTCAAATTAAATCTAAGAACAAGCTCTACAACATTCATGTTGTGGGGAAGATGATATGACAATCACATCTTGAGCTAAACTGCCTTGAAGATAGGGATCAAACTAGGGGATTTTACACTGTCAATCCTTAGAAACCCTAGCTTGAAACTTCTCAAACTCCTCAATCATGATGAGTTGGTCTAGGAATAATCCTTATAGCATCTCAATGCATCATTCCATGATCACATGGCTCTTGGATTAGGTCTCAACCCTCTCCAAATCATCAGTTGACCTAGGGTTGACCCAGTCAAACCCTAATTCCACCACTCATGGCTGAGTCTTCTGAATTCTTGTGCAATGACCTCTCTAGGCTTCATGATGGCTTTCAAGACCTCTCATAAGCTTTCTCAAAGCTTCAAGTCCATCCTCATAGTCTCAGAATCATCTGAGGAGCTCCCACAACCCTCAAGTTATGAGACACACAACCTTGGTTTCAACCAATCCCTCTGAGGATCTCTTGAGTTCTCTTACAAAGGTATCAACCTTTGAACACTTGAACAAACTTCTTGGCTTTCTTCATAGCCTCATATAACTCTTGTTGGGTGATCATTCCTCTTGATCTACTGCACCCATATCAATGAGAAGCACATGATGAATGAGATGAACCACAAACTTGGTAAATAAATGTTGGTCAAATTTTGTGGTGCAACAGCTGCCCCTATTCAAACGGCTTGAACCTGACTGGGTGAGGAGCGAACGACTCTCAGCCAATCAAGGTGTGAGACGGTTGAATACCAATAAACCCGGAAATTTGCCAACTCCACAAGTACACGATACTCTAGCGGGAACGAATCTTCGAACACTGAAATAATAGCTGCACGGCAACTAGCTGGAGACATACTGATCTGAACCTTGTCGTCAGTTATCCACATCAAATTCCTCTATCATTGTCATCAGACACCGGACCTCGCCGTCAGGCATTCATGAAAATAAATCGTCTGACATCGCCGTCGGACAACCAAAACACCCAACATCGCCGCTGCAAAACTAAATCACCTGACATCGCCGCCAGAAACAAACATCCAACATTGCCGCTGGAGAATCAAACTACCCGACATCACCGTCAGAAACAAACATCCAACATCGCCGCTAGAGAACTAAGTCACCTGACATCGCCGCCAGAAACAAACATCCAACATCGCCGCTGGAGAACTAAATCACCTGACATCGCCGCCGGAAACAAACATCCAACATCGCCACTGGAGAACTAAATCACCTGACATCACCGCCGGAAACAAACATCCAACATCACCGCTGGAGAACTAAATCACCTGACATCGCTGCCAGAAACAAACATCCAACATCGCCGCTGGAGAACTAAATCGCCTGACATCGCCGCCAGAAACAAACATCCAACATCGCCGCTGGAGATTCTGAATCACCTGACATCGTCGCCAGAAACAAACATCCAACATCACCGCTGGAGAACTAAATCGCCTGACATCGCCGCCAGAAACAAACATCCAACATCGCCGCTGGAGATTCTGAATCAGCTGACATCGCCGCCAGAAACAAACATCCAACATCGCCGCTGGAGAGCTAAATCACCTGACATCACCGCCAGAAACAAACATCCAACATCGCCGCTGGAGAGCTAAATCACCTGACGTCGCCGCCAGACACAAACATCCAACATCGCCGCTGGAGAACTAAACTATCTAACATCACTGTCAGACCACTATAACTCTGGGAAACACCCGACATCGCCGTCAAGTACTCAAACTAATCTGACTTCTCCGTCAACTCTCAACATCGTCTGACGTCGCCGTCAGGGTGAAGAAAATCCATTGGGGCAATATGAACTTGAATAATAGACTCTGTGGGAGAGAATAATAAGATGAACACGTGTCAATGATCTTGCCGAAGGTCTGGATACCACACGCAGGTGAACGATACTCTGGCCGGTAGGAACATCTTCGACGCTGAGCATAACAGTTGCACGGCAACCCTACTGGGGAATTGGTCACACGGTAACCGGTAATACATAATCGATCATGCCATCAGGCATTCAAAGAACGCTGTCGGGCATCAACCGGACTTCAACCATCCGGTTGATCATGCCATCAGGCATTCAAAGACATCTGTCGGGCATCAACCGGACTTCAACCATCAGGTTGATCTTGCAATCAGGCATTCCGCATTACTGTCGGGCGTCAGTCGGACTTCATCAGCAAGTCGGGAATAGAATTCTTGGTCAATCATGAGCCAACTGGGAACACCTAAACCTCTGCCATCAGGCACTCTGCATCAGCTGAGAGAACTGTTTCATTAACACGGTCAGACTTCAATCATTGAGTCTTCCAGGGAGGTTTCAACTTTGCCGTTAGAAACCTGCTGGGGATGACGCTTCGCCGCTGGGGAATCTGGAGAACTATCAAGTAACTCCGCTCCGGGTGTCCAGAAATCATTTTGAAGGAATCAACTCTGCTGAGGACTTCAAGAGTCATCTTGGACACATAACTCCGCCAGGGACCTTCAAGAATCATCTTGAACTGACAACCATTCTGGAGCTTTCAGGAATCATCCTGAGCGAGCACTCTCTGCTGGGGATTCCAGGAATCTTCCTGGGAAACCTTTGCTGGGGGCTCTAAGCATCGACTTGAGCAACCAACTCTGGAGACTGCATTGGGTACTCAAGAATCATCCTAAGCAAACGACCCTGCCGAGGAATTCAAGAATCATCTTGAACCGCAGCCTTCGCTGGGAATCTCAAGAATCATCTTGAGCAAGCGGCTTCGTTGGGGAGAATGTCAGGAATCATCCTGAGCAATCAATTTTGCGGCGGAACACCTGCGAAACAAGAACGGTAACAACCTAGATCATGTTTATTATGCATATGCTTCGGCAATGGCACAAGGCTCCACACGGTGGACATGCTATGCGTTTATGATAAATGCTATGCAATCATGCAAAATGATGCGATCCCGCCAGCAAAATAAATTCCGAAGGGGGAATCCTCTTGTCAAGGAGAAAGAACTACTCAGATAGAGGAATCATCCTGCTGAGGAGAACATGGTCCCGCCAATATCAATTGGAATCCGCAGGGGACACAACTTCAGTTGACTGCTGCGGGGGAAACAACTTCAGTTGATTGCTGCAAGGGAACGAAGCTCTACGAGAACTTGGACCTGCTGAGGGAAAGCGATGTCAATCGCAGGAATAAACTGCGTGGCCTTCATGGCTACTTCTCTGGAGATGACGACTATGTGGGGAAACAACTTCAGTTGATCAACACTCCACTGGGGAAAACCAATCATGGCCTGAGCAGCCTCCAAGGATTCGGCTCTCTTGGGGTATCTGCAAACTCGGCTGAGGAAGGAGAAGTCATTCTGCTTCACTGGGGAGTACAACTCTGTGGGAGAATCTCAATTCCGCTGGGGAAGAAGGAATCATCCGACTTCGGGGGAGAGTACGACTCTGGTGGGGAATTTCAATTCCGCTGGAGACTTCAGTCTTGCACCATCAGTTGCTGCATACTTCGGTGTACGAATAGTTTCCTACGAAACCTGCACTTGTGACCCGGTGCTGGGGGATGAACACGCGCTTCAGCGCCTGACTCAGCTGAGGAGATGACGTTCCTTCAGGATACATCGGATTGGGGAGAGAATCATCTCTGCCTGGGGAGACATATCAATGCTCACGATCTCGCGTTCAGACCCTGCGGGGAGAGGCTACTGAACTCTGCTGGAGAAAGAGGAATCATCCTTCTTCGGGATGCGCACGACGCACTGTCTGGAATATGCTACACCTGTAACAACACAAACAAACAGACAAGATACCCTTCTCAAAGGGGCCTATCAAGGTTATTATCTCGTGACAATATTCGAGTAATTAATTGTTTCAACAATCAGTGGCCTAGGCCAGTAAGTTTATGTATGCGCATTTTACCAAAAACATCGGCGTTCTTTTTCGCAAACAAAACAGATAAATGCTAAACAGACAAACATAATTGCTGAATAGTATGCATTTTATTGATAACGAACCCCTGAATGGGTAAAAATGTTTTACAACAGATGCAAGCTCCTGGAATGAGGAAGCCGCGCAAAAATAAAACATAAATATACATCAGTATATACAAATGTCGGCAACGAGGCGTAGACGAACACCATGAGTTGATCCCTCTATGACCCACTCGACTTCAATACTTCTCCGACGCTTCAGCTTCGGATGAGATTGATTCAGATGAACGGCCCTCAGGTCTTCCGAACCACTAAACAATGAAAGTCCACACGCGGAACGCAGTCATTTGCTTTTTCAAATCCCTAACTTTTGCGTGAACCGCCCTTTGCGGGTTTTCAGTTCACCGGGATACCCTTTTTTGCTGAAGCCGCCCAGTGTAGGTTTTCGACTTCGCGGGTGTACATTTTTTCAATTTATATCCCTAATTTTTGCCCGAAACTTTTATTCTGTTTTTGGTTCGCCGGGATGCCCTATTTTTGCCTGGACTCTCCTTTTTTGTCCAGCGGGTCGCTTTCAAGCAAAGTATTTTTTAACTGCGTCCGCGTTCACCGGGGATGCAAAATCTTCACCATCCATCGTGGATAACAACAAAGCTCCTCCCGAGAAGACCTTGCTGACGATGTACGGACCTTCGTAATTTGGAGTCCACTTGTCCAGGTGATCGGAGTGTGGAGGAAGAATCTTCTTCAGGACGAGATCACCCGTCTGAAAGCTTCTAGGACGCACCTTCTTATCATAAGCTTTCTTCATTCGGCTTTGGTACAGACGACCAAACGCAATCGATGCTAACCTCTTCTCGTCCATCAGGCTGAGTTGGTTCAGACGATTCGTAATCCATTCTGCCTCGTCGAGTTTCACATCAACCAAAACTCGCAAAGAAGGGATCTCCACTTCTAACGGTAGGACAACTTCCATACCGTACACCAGGGAGAAAGGGGTTGCCCCGGTCGACGTACGTACCGTCGTACGATAACCGTGCAATGCAAATGGCCGCATCTCGTGCCAGTCTTTGTAGGTCACAACCATCTTCTGAACAATCTTCCTTATGTTCTTGTTGGCCGCTTCAACGGCGCCATTCATCTTCGGCCGGTAAGAAGATGAGTTGTGGTGTTCGATCTTGAAACTCTGGCACAGCTCCTTCATCATCTTGTTATTCAGATTCAAACCATTATCATTAATGATCCGCTCGGGAATTCCGTAACGACAAATGATGTCTCTCTTTATGAATTTAGCCACCACCTGCTTGGTCACATTAGCATACGAGGCTGCCTCCACCCACTTGGTGAAGTAGTCGATAGCTACCAGAATGAAGCGATGACCGTTAGATGCGGTGGGCTCGATCTTGCCTACCATGTCGATGCTCCACATGGAGAACGGCCACGGGGAGGACATGACATTCAACGGGCACGGCGGCATATGAACTTTATCAGCATAAATCTGGCATTTATGACATCTCTTCGCGAATTTGAAGCAATCTGACTCCATCGTCAGCCAGTAGTATCCTGCTCTCAGGATCTTTCTCGTCATAGCATGTCCGCCGGCCTGCGTACCAAATGTGCCTTCATGGACTTCTTCCATGAGCATACTCGCCTCTTTCTCATCTACACATCTGAGTAGCACGAGATCGTGGTTTCTCTTATACAGAACTCCATCAGGATTGAGATAAAAGTTTCCAGATAGCCTCCTCAGAGTCTTCTTATCCTGGGTTGACGCTCCCGCAGGATACTCCTTAGTCATAAGGAAAGTCTGGATGTCATGGAACCATGGCTTGCCGTCGGCGGCTTCCTCGATCGCAAAGACAAATGCAGGTCTATCAAGACGCGAAAGCACAATTCTTGGAGCCTCATTCCAAAAATTGACTTTATACATTGAAGCCAACGTGGCTAAGGCATCAGCCATCTGATTTTCCGCTCTGGGCACATGATGGAGTTCCACTCGATCGAAGAACGGAAGCAGCCTTCTGGCATAATTCATGTACGACACCAAATTCGATTGACGAGTCTCCCACTCCCCTTTAATTTGGTTGATCACAAGCGCCGAGTCACCATATACGTCTAGGTTCTTGATTCTCAAATCAATTGCCTCTTCTAGACCCATGATGCATGCTTCGTACTCCGCCTCATTATTGGTGACTGGAAACGTCAGTCTCGCAGTAAACGGGATATGGGATCCGTGGGGAGTCGTGATGATAGCCCCGATGCCACTTCCATAGGAATTAACCGCCCCATCGAATATCAATTTCCACTGGGATTTCCTATCTGGCCCCTCGTCGGGCAACGGATCGTCGCAATCCTTTGCTTTGAGAAACATAATATCCTCGTCAGGGAATTCAAATTTCATCGGCTGGTAATCCTCGATCGGCTGTTCGGCAAGGTAATCAGACAATACGTTTCCCTTGATGGCCTTCTGGGAAACGTACTGAATATCATATTCCGTTAACACCATTTTCCATCTGGCAATCCTGCCCGAAAGAGCCTGCTTTTCGAAGACGTACTTGATCAGATCCATCTTCGAAATTAGCATAGTGGTGTGATTGAGCATGTACTGTCGTAAACGTTTGGCAGCCCAAGCTAGTGCACAACACGTCTTCTCCAGCATCGAGTATCGAGATTCACAGTCTGTGAACTTTTTACTCAAGTAGTAAATGGCATGCTCCTTTCTGCCCGTCTCGTCGTACTGACCGAGAACACACCCCATACTATTCTCAAGAACTGTCAAGTACATGATTAAAGGCCGTCCAGCCACTGGGGGTGTCAAGATTGGAGGTTCTTGAAGATACTGCTTTATCTTGTCGAATGCCTTCTGGAAATCCTCATTCCAGATAATCGCCTGATCTTTATTTAAAAGCTTGAACATCGGTTCACACGTGGCCGTGAGCTGAGAGATAAACCTAGCAATGTAGTTTATTCGGCCCAAGAAACCACGAACTTCTTTTTTTGTTTTCGGCACTGGCATTTCTTGAATGGCTTTTTATTTTCGCAGGATCAACCTCGATGCCTCGTTCACTCACGATAAACCCCAGTAATTTTCCGGACCGTACTCCGAAAGTACATTTGTTAGGATTCAGCCTCAACCTGAACTTCCTAAGCCTCTCAAAAAGCTTCAATAAGTTGACCAGATGCTCTTCCTCCGTTTGGGACTTCGCAATCATGTCATCAACATAGACTTCGATCTCATGATGAATCATGTCATGAAACAAAGTTACCATTGCTCGTTGGTAAGTGGCCCCTGCGTTCTTCAGACCGAAGGGCATTACCTTATAGCAAAATGTTCCCCAGGGGGTGATAAACGTCGTTTACTCCATGTCCTCCGGCGCCATCTTGATCTGATTGTAACCGGAGAAGCCATCCATGAATGAAAACACGGAGAACTGGGCTGTGTTGTCGACCAACACATCGATATGAGGCAACGGGAAATCATCTTTAGGGCTCGCCCTATTCAAATCCCGATAATCGACGCACATGCGTACCTTACCTTCCTTCTTCGGTACAGGCACTATGTTGGCGACCCACAAAGGGTAAGTGGTGACCGCTAAGAAGCCAGCATCAAGCTGTTTTTGCACTTCTTCTTTGATCTTAACGGCCATGTATGGTCTCGTCCTCCTAAGCTTCTGCTTAACGGGAGGGCAATCTTCTCGCAGCGGTGTTGCACCCCAAAATTTGACCAATATTTATTCATCTATCAAGTGCTTGAAGGTTGAAATCTTCATCAGAAAGTTCAAGAGATCCTCAGAGGAATTGGTTGAAACCAAGGTTGTGTGCTTCATAGCTTGAGAGTTGTGGGGGCTCCTCAGATGATTCTGAGACTTTGAGAATGAACTTGGAGATTTGAGAAAGCCTATGATATGTCTTGAAAGCCATCATGAAGCCCAGAGAAGTCATTGTGCAAGAATTCAGAAGATTCAACCATGAATGGTAGAATTAGGGTTTTGACTGGGTCAACCCTGGGATAACTGATGATTTGGAGAGGTTGAGACCCAATCCAAGGGCCATGAGATCATGGAATGATGTATGGAGATGTTATAAAGATGATTCCTAGACCAACTCATCATGAATGAGGAGTTTGAGAAGTTTTGAGTTAGGGTTTCCAGGGATTGACAGTGAAAAACCCTAGTTTGATCCTTATCTTCCAGGCAGTTTTAGCTCAAGATGTGATTGATATCTCATCTCCCCCACAACATGAATGTTGTAGAGCTTGTTCTTAGCTTTAATTTGAGTGGTAGAAGTCCTTGATAGGAGTTGCAGAGCTCAGGTTATGGTTTTGACAAATTACAGGTCATCTGAGGTATGTGAATTTGGGTCCTTGAAAGTCACCCAACTTGCAGACAACTTTTGCCCTAGTAGGATGATTCCTATGATCTCTTGGTCAACATGAATGTTGAATAGAATCTTCTTATATTTCTAGAGAGTACTAGAAGTCCTTGATAGGATTTGTAGAACTCAACTTATGGCTTGAACAAGACAGGGGTATTTTGGTCATTTGGTGATTATAGGTCATTTTAAGCAAAGGCCATATCTCCTGGTTCCAAGCCTCAAATGAAAAAACTCAAAACATCAAAGTTGTTCAAAATGGGATTTTAAGCCTAGAAAAGAGGTCATGAGTTATTGAAAAAGCTTGTAGCAAGGATTGATTGGGTAAAAATGACCTAAAAATGGCTTATAAGTTAAAAAAGTTGAAATGGAATTTTGGTTTAAGAGATGCACAAATCCAAAATGGGTCATCCAATATGTCATTTTGACTCCAAACATTATTTTAAAAACAATGGTTCAAGTAGAATTTTGATTTGAGGTCTTAAAATGGATGTTACTTTGAAAAGTTCATTCTTGCATCTTAAGGAACCCATGAGAAACTTCACATAAGGCAAAACCAAGGCTTGTTTTTCATACACTCCTTCTCAATATCTCACAAGGGGAGATTTTAAATCAAAATTAAAAGGCCTTAAGGCATGAGATGAGATATCCAACATATCACTACATGAGACTTTCCATGGTATTCTAGCTCTTTCTAGGAGGTTCTAGAGTCTTCCATGGATGGTTATATATCAAGTGAATCACCATGAAGAGAGAGGTTGGTCAGGTTGGTGAATCCATTGGTGAATAAGTGAGAGAGAAAGGAATATTCAAAGCTTTCTTCAAAATCAAGCAAGACTCGAATCTTCCATTACAAGCTTCCTTCTTCAAGATTCTTGCAAACAGAAACAAATACTCCATTAGAGGAGTGTTTGGCACCAATTACAAGCTCTGAATTCATCTCTAGCATCATCCACCATCATCACTTGGCAGGTTTGAAACTTTCACCATACCTCCATAATTATGTACATTCTGTTAGAAGTCTAGGTGGGAAGATAACATGCTAGGTTAGAGGAAGGTTTTCTGAAAGTTTGAGGGGAATTCATGGTACTTTCCTGAGGAAGGCACTATGAATGACTTTCATTCTTTCTTCTCACCTATTTCCTAAGTATCCAATGATGTTGGAGCCAACTTGTGAGTTTAATTTCTCCTGAGGAGGAATGTAAACTAATCACAGTTGTTGAGCCACATGGGATACAACTCCTAAGTGGGAGCCTCCTAGTACTTTCCAGAGGAAGGTCCTATGGGTCTATTCACTTAGTTCCATTAGTTCATCTAGGATTTCTTAAGTATCCAAGGATGTTGGAGCCAACTTGTGAGTTTAATTTCTCCTGAGGAGGAATGTAAACTGATCACAGTTGTTGAGCCACATGGGATACAATTCCTAAGTGGAAGCCTCCTAGTACTTTCCTGAGGAAGGTCCTAGGGGTCTATTCACTCAGTTCCACTAGTTCAGGTAGGATTTCTCAAGTATCCAGTGATGTTGGAGCCTTCATGTGAGTTTAGTTTCTCCTGAGGAGGAATGTAAACTGATCACAGCTGTTGAGCCACATAGGATATGATTCCTGAGTATAAGCCTCCTAGTGCTTTCCTGAGGAAGACACTATGAGTCTGCCTACTTAGCTCCCTTTCTTTGGTAAGCTTGTTTTGAAGCTTGGAGACTGGGATTGATTTCTCTTGGTTAGGGTTTTGCTTTAGGGCTTTGCTTAGATTTGATCAGGGTTTTTGGGTTAGGAGTAGAGATTAGATTAGATGATTTCTTTCTCAAGCATGTGTTTTGTTTGCCTGATGGCATTTTCATTTCTTTTATCTGTATGATTGCAGTTTACTGTTTATTGCTTGATAGCATGTTGTTTATTTTTCAGTATGATTACTGTTATTTCATGACTGGCTTGAGGTCGAGACGAGCTTGTGGAGGCTGAAGCCCCACACACATTTCCTCCCTCACTTGCATTGCATGCATTTTACTGTTAAGCTGATGCTTTGTCTGTTTGGTGTATCATTGACATGATCCCTTAGGACTCTCATTTCCTTTGATAAGGATTTGATGATAGATTTTTAGGTTGAAACCTATGCATGACAACTTCTAGGAGTTCCCTGTTCAAACCTCAACCATAGGATGAATCCATGGCATGATAACAGTAGGACTTGATAGTCTCCCTCCTGGTTGGGCCTGTTCTCTTCTCATCTCAAAGCAGTCTAAGATACAGTAATCATGAATGATTTCTTTCGTACGTTACGAGCCTTAAGCTATCTGAGATTGGATGTCTAGTATGGTACCCTTTGGGTGACATGCAACACATTCACTCTCAGGTCATAGTCTCTAGTGCGGTTGAAATCGCAAACACAATAAAAAACACTTCTTTCAAGAGATAACCCGTAGTTTCCCGAACTACGTTTGCTCTGATCTTCCATACTGTGTGAAAGTACGTAGGCATAGGATGCGATATCCTAGCGAGCAACCTTTCCCCCGTAACCCTGTGTAGGCCGAACTACGTTGACTCTGATTTCTCATTCTCTGATGAGAATACGTAGGCATAAAGTGCGACGCTTTGCCGAGTCATTTTTCTTTTCTTTTTCAGCCAGCCTTGATAGCTAGATGGAATATAACCAACCCGTCCAAGTAAACAAACAAGCATGGATCCCGTCGAGTACGACGGACGTGAGGGGTGCTAATACCTTCACCTTGCGTAACCGACTCCCGAACCCAGACAATGGTTGCGCTGACCTTGTCTTACCCTTATTCGTCAGGTTTTTCCGATCGTTTCCTTTCCCGCTCTGAGGGATAAATAACGAAAGGTGGCGACTCTTCTGTCATGCCGGCACCTTATTTTCGCGCAAGCGACAGCTGGCGACTCTGCTGGGGATCGAACCCAGAATCTCTGGTTCTCCGGTTCCCTATGAGAGTCAATCCTAGCGCTTGTATGTTTGATTGTTGGGTTGCGTTTATTTATCGCATTTTTACTTCCCGCACTTTATTTCCCGCATTTTATTTCCCGCGTGTTATTTTCCAGTTTGATATGATTATCTGTGCTGCTGTGGGAGAGGGATGTTACTATGAGTGAGAAGCCGGACCTGGGCTTGAGTATACACCTAGACATAGTTGCGGAGAAGTAGTAGACAAACCTGTCTGCTGAGCAGGCACAGTTCCCTACGAAAATCTGTGCTTAGACGAGATTCTTGCAGAGGTGCTCCTTTCCGGTCCTGAGGATCTGAGGGGAGTCCAGACGTGAGGATTGTCGACTCTGGGGACCGATCATTTGGAAGTTAGCTAAGTGAGGCCTCTTCATGACTTGATGATGCCACTCCTTCTGGGAATCGTATCATCACTCATGAAAGTCTGTGACGCTGATGACCGCATAGGATGCCGTACCTTTGTCCGTGGATTAGGTCCATACCTGTGAGTGGGATTGGGATATTGCAGGAAACTTTGACCTTCAGACTACCTGGCTTTCTTGACAGTGAATCCGTTATGTTGGTATCAGGGTTCTCAGTTGCAGATTTGACTGTTCTTGACAGAGCAAGTTTTTTGATCAGAGGATTTTATCATCGGATGTATGTCTGTTCCTGATAGAGCAGGTTTCGATCGGAGTATTGTCATCAGAGGTTTGTTCTGAATGGAGCAGATTTTGAGTGGGGTCTGAAGATCTCATCAGCAGTTGTTGTTTGTTCTTGATAGAGCAGATTTTGAGTGGGGTCTGAAGATCTCATCAGCAGATGTTATTTGTTCTTGATAGAGCAGATTTTGAGTGAGGTCTGAAGATCTCATCAGCAGATGTTATTTGTTCTTGATATAGCAGATTTTGAGTGGGGTCTGAAGATCTCATCAGCAGCTGTACGTTTGTTCTTGAGAGGGCAGAGTTTTGATTTGGGGTCTGAAGACTTCATCAGCGGACGTTTTCTGATCATACATCCGGGGTCCTTATTATCAGACATTTGTTCTTGACAGAGCAGAATTTTGATCTTGGTCCTATCAGATGGTTATTCTCAGCAGATCAGATCAGTGGTCTCACACCGGGGTTTCCTTCTCATCAGTGACTGTTGATACCGAACCTCCACAGCAGCCACCTGGATATATTGTTGCATGCCTGCATTTTGCATTAGTTTGCATGATCATTTGCATTCCATTGACGTGTGTCTGTGACAGGTACCGTTTCCCCGATCCAGGATCTCTCGCCTCTTATTGATTTATTACAGCAAGACTATTGTGTACAAGTTCTCGATCCCTGATGTGTCGAAATTGACTATCGCTGATGCTATGTATACACGAGATTGATATTTCCATGATTGGGCTCGGATTTCTTCGTTTCCTTATTGTCAGCACTGGTATTAAGGCGCCAGGATCGGGGGAAATCTCTCAAGCACACAGACATACGCATACATCTGCAGGAAACATTTTGCATGACATACATTTTGTGGCTTTTCCTAAACTTTAATGTTGACAGGTTTTTCAGGTACACAGGTTCCGAGCTGCTTTCGATCTCCAGGATTGATCAAAGACTCATTCACCGTTACTCAACTCGCGCTAATCAGACAAGGATCATGGACCAGGTGCAGTCAGATGTTCAAGAGCTTCGTGAACGGATGGATCGTTTTATGGAACTGATGCAGGTAGTCGCTAATGGTCAGGACCAACTTCGTACTTTGGTTCAACCGTTGATCTCCAGGGTTGACAGTAATGGCATACTTCACGGCGGGGCCGTGCCTACTCCTCCTCCAGTGGATGCTCCACAGAATGTTGTTCCTGTTGCCGGGGGCAACGGTAGTACTAACGACAATCTGATGACTAATCTCAGACTCAATGCGGCAGGTGTCGGCAATGGCAGTCTGGGAGCCAATGTTAACATAGGGCCGGTCAACGGCAACGTTGGTGTCGGAAATCTGTTGGTGCCTCAACCGTGGCTTGAGGACCATCAGGATGATATATTTTCTCAGAGAGGTGTAGATGCAGAGTTGAATGCTGAAGCTCGACTCAGGTTCAAAGCGCTAGAAGACAAGATGAGAGACATTGAAAATCAGAACACATTGGGCGTTGATATGTCCAAGCTCGGGTTGATTGCTGATTTTAAGGTACCTCACAAATTCAAGGTGCCTGTCTTTGAGAAGTATAAGGGTACTACTTGCCCCCGTGTTCACCTTCGATCTTACTATAGAAAGATGTCTGCTTATTCTGACGATGAGAAGTTGCTGATGCACTTCTTCCAAGATAGTCTTTCTGGTCCATCACTCGAATGGTATATGGGTTTGGAGCCTGCTACTGTGCGCACCTGGAAAGACCTCGTTGAAGCGTTCGTCCTCCACTATCAATACAATAGCGACTTGGCTCCCAACCGAGTTCAGCTTCAGAATCTTTCACAGCGGAACAATGAAAGCTTTAAAGAGTACGCCCAGCGGTGGCGTGAATTGGCTGCTCGGGTTCAACCGCCGATGGTTGAGCGTGAGCTAGTGCAAATGTTCGTGGCTACCCTTCCTGGAATCTACTATGAAAAGCTGGTCAGTGGCATGTCTGGAACATTCTCGGCTCTCATCACTATGGGCGAGCATGTTGAGAACGGTATAAAGATTGGAAAAATTCAAGGCGAATCATCCTCAGCTGGAGGAGGTAGTAAGAAACCCTACGCTGGCAAGCGTCGAGAAGGAGATGCAAATGCTGTCACTAATGCTCGGAGAAAGGGCAAGGGCCCTCAGCAGCAGATTGCCAGCATAAATATCCCAGCTGCTCCACCGCAGCCGCAGCAGCAGCAGAATCAGCAGCAGAATCAGCAGGGGTATAGGAAATATCAGAATCGGGCTCCTCTGGCAAATCGTCATTTTGAAACTCCACCAATGTCATATGCGCAGCTTCTGCAAACTTTGCTGCAACTTCAGCTAGTTCAAAAGAGGACGTTGGCTCCCTTGACAGGGGCACCACCGCCGGGGTATGACGCCAATGCTACTTGTGACTTCCATACTGGGGCACCAGGTCATACGATTGAGAACTGTAAGGCTTTTAAGCACAAAGTGCAGGACTTGGTTGACGCCAAGGTCATTAACTTTTCTGATAGCGTACCCAATGTTACCAAAAACCCTATGCCTCACCATAGGGGAGGCGGAGTGAATGCCGTTATCACAGAGGAGAGTGCAGACTTGCTGACTGATGTCAAGAGCTTGAAGACGCCGCTTAGTTTTGTCAAGGCTAAGCTGCTGAAGAAGGGCTTCTTCCCTGGATGCGGAGAGTTATGTATGGCTTGTGCTACACTTCCTGATGGGTGTGAGCAGTTGGTCGAAGGTATCCAAAGTCTGATGTCCGAGGGTATTCTGCAGTTCAGCCGGAGCGTTGAAAGTGCATCAGGGGAGGTCGTGCTGAAGCAGGCAGACAAAGTTGCTACCATCACTATTCCTCGTCACCCTATTACTATTTTTGCGCCCCGACCACCTACCATCACTATCACCAGGGCCGAGCCAATCCCATTCGAAAGCACTAACGCCGTTCCATGGCATTACGGCGTCGAAGTTTATTGCAATGGTCAGAAGATAGAGCTTGAGCCGTTCGGATCGAATGTGTAGAATCTGGCCGGAGTCAGTGGCATTACTCGAAGCGGTAGAGTGTTCGTGCCAGCAGAGGTTGCAGCAGAGAAAGTGGTCAGGGCTGATGCTGCTGATAAGGGTAAAGGTAAAGCTGTCCAAGAGATCCCTTCTGGGGCAGAGAAGGACTTGCTGGTTAAAGATGCTGAAGAGTTCATGCGTTTAATCAAGAAGAGCGACTACAAGATTGTAGATCATCTTCACCAGACTCCGTCAAAGATCTCTATTCTTAACTTGTTGCTGTGTTCTGAAGCGCACCGCAACGCGTTACTGAAGGTATTGAACGCTGCCTACGTGCCGCAGGAGATATCAGTAAATCAGCTGGAAGAGGTGGTAGCCCATGTCAATGCTGGTAATGGGCTGGGATTCACAAATTTAGAGCTGACTCCTAAAGGAAGAGATCACAACAGCGCCTTGCACGTCTCGATAGAGTGCAGAGGCACAATCATGTCGCATGTCCTAGTGGATACGGGTTCGTCGCTTAATGTGCTTCCGAAGAAGGCACTAATGAAATTGGATACCCGTGGATTGCTTTGCACGCCCAGTGATCTGGTGGTGAAAGCATTTGATGGAACTAAGCGCCACGTCTTTGGAGAGTTAACCCTGCCTATTCAAGTTGGTCCGGAGACGTTCAATACGGTTTTCTATACCATGGATCCATGCTGCTGGTGCCGTGACGTCCACGCTGCATCAAAAGCTCAAGTATGCTGTCGGGGGCAGCATAGTAACCGTCTATGGAGAGGAGGACATTATGGTGAGCCACCTGTCATCCTTCAAATATGTTGAAATGGATGGCGAAATCCATGAAACTCTTTGCCAAGCATTTGAAACCGTCAAGGTGAAAGGGGTAGCTCCTGTCGTCGCAGAGAAGCAAGAGATGAATCTCTCCTCATTCAGAGAAGCTCGGGCCGTCGTCGAAGCCGGTTCCACCCCAGGCTGGGGGCACGTTTTGGAGATACCAATCAAGCAGGATAAGTTTGGATTGGGATATTCTCCTGAAGCTGAAGCTTCATCTTCTTCTAGCAGTTCGTCTCGTGGGAAGGGGCCGATCCTATTCACCAAGGGCGGAGTAATTTTCGAGAGGATCAACGCAGCATCTGAGGACAGCGGGGATATCGATTGTGATCTTGACGCCTGGATTCAACCAAGCAAGCCGGGCGAGCGCCTCAACAATTGGACCATCAAGGAGATTATCCAGCTGACAAGTGAAGAGTAATGATTTGCTTTTTACAATCTTTGTACAACCCTATGTCCTACCCGGGGCATAGCGGTTTTATTGTCAGGGCCTTGTTGGATTATGTACATGCATTTTGTTAATAAATAAAAGGCGTTTTCTTCGTACTCAAATGTTGTGTTCTCTGTTATTCCTGTTTTATGTTTATTTAGAAAAACAGTAAAATGGCAACGGGGTTTGTGCTAACCTGCATATTCTTGCTTTAAACTTAACCCTTGTTATTGCAGGATCCACATAACAGATGACATCGACTCTGGACCCTCTACGGCTCACTACGACTTTGATTGCCCGATCTATCAAGCCGAGGATGAGATTGATGAAGACGAAGACCTTCCGGAAGAGCTGGCCCGCTTGTTGAGACAAGAGGAGAAGGTTATTCTGCCTCACAAGGAGGATATTGAGATCATAAATCTGGGTTCTGAAGAGCTCGTCAGAAATGTCAGAGTAGGGGCTGCGCTGCAGAATGACGTCAAGCATAGACTGGTCGAGATGCTTCGAGAGTATAGTGACATCTTTGCTTGGTCATACGAAGATATGCCCGGACTCGACACAGACATCGTGGTTCATCGCCTGCCGTTGCGAGAAGATTGCCCTCCAGTCAAGCAGAAGCTTAGGAGGACGAGACCAGACATGGCTGTAAAAATCAAAGAAGAAGTCCAGAAGCAGTTGGACGCAGGATTTCTAGCCGTTACCACTTACCCTCCGTGGGTCGCCAACATAGTGCCTGTACCGAAGAAGGACGATAAGGTGCGCATGTGCGTCGATTATCGGGATTTGAATAGGGCAAGCCCTAAGGATGATTTCCCGTTGCCTCATATCGATGTGTTGGTCGACAACACAGCCCAGTTTTCCGTGTTTTCGTTCATGGATGGCTTCTCCGGTTACAATCAGATTAAGATGGCACTGGAAGACATGGAGAAAACGACGTTTATCACCCCCTGGGGAACATTTTGCTATAAGGTAATGCCCTTCGGTCTGAAGAACGCAGAGGCCACTTACCAACGAGCAATGGTAACTTTGTTTCATGATATGATTCATCATGAGATCGAGGTCTATGTTGATGACATGATTGCAAAGTCCCAAACGGAGGAAGAGCATTTGGTCAACTTATTGAAACTCTTTGAGAGGCTTAGGAAATTCAGGCTGAGGCTGAATCCTAACAAGTGCACTTTCGGAGTGCGGTCCGGAAAGTTATTGGGGTTTATCGTTAGTGAATGAGGTATCGAGGTTGATCCTGCGAAAATAAAAGCTATCCAAGAAATGCCAGCGCCGAAAACAGAAAAAGAAGTTCGTGGTTTCTTGGGCCGAATAAACTACATTGCAAGGTTTGTTTCTCAGCTCACGGCCACTTGTGAACCGATGTTCAAGCTTTTAAATAAAGATCAGGCAATTACTTGGAATGAGGATTGCCAGAAGGCATTCGACAAAATAAAGCAGTATCTTCAAGAACCTCCAATCTTGATACCCCCAGTGGCTGGACGACCATTAATCATGTACCTAACGATTCTGGAGAATAGTATGGGGTGTGTTCTCGGTCAGCATGACGAGACGGGCAGAAAAGAGCATGCCATCTATTATTTGAGTAAAAAGTTCACTGAGTGTGAATCTCGATACTCGATGCTGGAGAAGACGTGTTGTGCATTAGCTTGGGCCGCCAAACGTCTACGACAGTATATGCTCAATCACACCACTATGCTAATTTCGAAGATGGACCCGATCAAGTACGTCTTCGAGAAGCAGGCACTTTCGGGCAGGATTGCCAGATGGCAAATGGTGTTAACAGAATATGATATTCAATACGTCTCCCAGAAAGCCATTAAGGGAAGCGTATTGTCTGATTACCTTGCCGAACAGCCAATCAAAGACTACCAGCCGATGAAGTTTGAATTCCCTGACGAGGATATTATGTTTCTCAAAGCGAAGGATTGCGATGAGCCATTGCCCGATGAGGGGCCAGATAGGAAGTCTCAGTGGAAGTTGATATTCGATGGAGCAGTTAATTCCTATGGAAGTGGTATCGGGGCTATCATCACGACTCCTCACGGATCCCACATCCCGTTTACTGCGAGACTGACGTTTCCAGTTACCAACAATGAAGCAGAGTATGAAGCATGTATTATGGGTCTAGAAGAGGCAATTGATTTGGGAATCAAGAATCTAGACGTATATGGTGACTCAGCGCTTGTAATCAATCAAATTAAAGGGGAGTGGGAAACTCGTCAAGCGAATTTGGTGCCGTACATGAATTATGCCAGGAGGCTGCTTCCTTTCTTCGATCGAGTGGAACTTCATCATGTACCCAGGGCTGAAAATCAGATGGCTGATGCCTTAGCCACGTTGGCTTCGATGTATAAAGTCAATTTTTGGAATGAGGCTCCAAGAATTGTGCTTTCGCGTCTTGACAGACCGACATTTGTTTTTGCAATCGAGGAGGCCGCCGACGGCAAGCCATGGTTCCACGATATCCAGACCTTCCTTATGACGAAGGAGTATCCCGTGGGCGCGTCAACCCAGGATAAGAAGACTCTGAGGAGGCTATCTGGAAACTTTTATCTCAATCCTGATGGAGTGTTGTATAAGAGAAATCACGATCTCGTGCTACTTAGATGTGTAGATGAGAAAGAGGCGAGTATGCTCATGGAAGAAGTCCATGAGGGCACATTTGGTACGCACGCCGGCGGGCATGCCATGACGAGAAAGATCCTGAGAGCAGGGTATTACTGGCTGACTATGGAGTCAGATTGCTTCAGATTCGCGAAGAAATGTCACAAATGCCAGATTTATGCTGATAAAGTTCATGTGCCGCCGTGCCCATTGAATGTCATGTCCTCCCCTTGGCCGTTCTCCATGTGGGGCATCGACATGATAGGCAAGATCGAGCCCACTGCGTCCAATGGTCATCGTTTCATTCTGGTAGCTATCGACTACTTCACCAAATGGGTGGAGGCAGCCTTGTACGCTAATGTGACCAAGCAGGTGGTAGCTAAATTCATAAAGAGGGACAACATCTGTCGCTATGGAATTCCCGAGCGGATCATTACTGATAATGGTTCGAATTTGAATAACAAGATGATGAAGGAGCTGTGCCAGAGCTTCAAGATTGAACACCACAACTCATCTCCTTACCGGCCGAAGATGAATGGCGCCGTCGAAGCCGCCAACAAGAACATTAAGAAGATTGTTCAGAAGATGGTTGTGACGTACAAAGATTGGCACGAGATGCTGCCATTCGCATTGCACGGTTATCGTACGACGGTGCGTACGTCGACCGGGGGAACTCCTTTCTCCTTGGTGTACGGTATGGAAGCTGTCCTACCGTTAGAAGTGGAGATTCCTTCTTTGCGAGTTTTGGTTGATGTGAAGCTCGACGAGGCAGAATGGATTACGAATCGTTTGAACCAACTCAGCCTGATGGACGAGAAGAGGTTAGCATCGATTGCATTTGGTCGCTTGTACCAAAGCCGAATGAAGAAAGCTTATGATAAGAAGGTGCGTCCTAGAAGCTTTCAGACGGGTGATCTCGTCCTGAAGAAGATTCTTCCACCACACTCCGATCACCGGGGCAAGTGGACTCCGAATTACGAAGGGCCGTATGTCGTCAGCAAGGTCTTCTCGGGAGGAGCTTTGTTGTTATCCACGATGGATGGTGAAGATTTTGCATCCCCGGTGAACGCGGACGCAGTTAAAAAATACTTTGCTTGAAAAAGACCCGTTGGACAAAAAAGAAAGAGTCCAGGCAAAAAAGGGGCATCCCGGCGAACCAAAAACAGAATAAAAGGTTCGGGCAAAAATTAGGGATATATTGAAAAAATGTACACCCGCGAAGTCGAAAACCTACACTGGGCGGCTTCGGCAAAAAAGGGTATCCCGGTGAACTGAAAACCCGTAAAGGGCGGTTCACGCAAAAGTTAGGGATTTGAATAAGCAAATGACTGCGTTCCGTGCATGGACTTTCATTGTTTAGTGGTTTGGAGGACCTGAGGGCCGTTTATCTGAATCAATCTCTTCCGAAGCTGAAGCGTCGGAGAAGTATCGAAGTCGAGTGGGTCTTAGAGGCATCAACTCATGGTGTTCGTCTACGCCTCGTTGCCGACATTTGTATATACTGATGTATATTTATGTTTTCTTTTTTGCGCGGCTTCCTCATTCCAGGAGTTTGCCTCTGTTGTAAAACATTTTTGCCCATTCAGGGGTTCACCATCAATAAAATGCATATTATTCAGCAATTCTGCTTGCCTATTTAGCATTTATCTATTTTGTTTGCGAATGAAAACACCGATGTTTTTGATAAAATGCGCATACATAAACTTACGGGCCTAGGCCCATTGATTGTTGAAACGATTAATTACCCGAATATTGTCACGAGATAATAACCTTGATAGGCCCTTTGAGGAGGGTATCTTGTCTGTTTGTTTGTGTTGTCGCAGGTGTAGCGCCTTCCAGAAGATGTGCCATGCGCATCCCCGAAGCTGGGCGAGTCCTCCTTCTCCAGCAGAGTTCAGTTGTTTCTCCTCCGCAAAATCTGAACGCAAGATAGTGAGCATTGATATATCTTCCCAGGCAGAGATGATTCTCTTCCCCAAGCAGACGCATATTGAAGGAACGTCATCTTCCCAGCGGAGTCAAGCACCGAAGAATGATGTCTTCCTTCCCCAGCACCGGGTCACAAGTGCAGGGTTCATAGAAATGTTCGGGTGCCGAAGCTCGTGTTTTCCCCAGTAAAGTCGCCGCATCAGGTGTCCCCCCCTGCACCGGGTCACAAGTGCAAGTCTCGTAGGAAGCGGTCCGTATACCGAAGGATGCAGTAACTGATGGTGCCAGACTGAAGTCTCCAGCGGAATTGAGATTCCCCACCAGAACCGTATTCTCCCCCGAAGTCGGATGATCCCTTCTTCCCCAGTGGAATTGAAACTCCTAATCAGAGTCGTACTCTCCAGTGAAGTAGAATGATTTCTCCCTCCCCGGCAGAGTTCGTTAACCCCCAAAAGAGCCGAATCCTTGAAAGCAGTTGGGACCATGAGTGGATTTTCCCTAGCAGAGCGTGGGGCAGCTGATGCTGTATTTCCCCAGAGTCGCACTCTCTCCAGCGAAGCAGAATGACTTCTCCTTCCTCAGCCAAGTTTGCAGATGTCCAAGAGAGCCGAGTCCTTGGAAGTTGATCAGATCATGATTGGTTTTTCCCCAGTGGAGTGTGAAGCAGCTGAAGTTGTTTCCCCACAGAGTTATTCCCCCCAGAAGAGTAGCCGAGACGGCCACGCAGTTTACTCTCGCGATTGATATCAGCAAGTTCAGGTTCTCGTAGAGCTTCGTCCCCCTGCAGTGATCAACTGAAGTTGTTTCCCCTGCAGCAGTCCGCGGAAGATCAATTCCCCAGACAGAGTCCGATTGATATTGGCGTGCAGTTTTCTCCTCAGCAGGATGATTCCTCTATCTGAGTAGTTCTTTCTCCTTGACAGGAGAATTCCCCTTCGGCATTTATTTTGCTGACGGGATTGCATCATTGTGCATGACTGCATAGCATTTAGCATAAGCGCATAGCATTTCCACCGTGTGGGGCACGGCGCCGAAGCATACGCACCATAAGCATGATCTAGGTTATTATCATTCTCGTTTTACAAGTGTCCCACCAAAGGACCAGTTGCTCAGGACAATGCCTGATATTCTCCCCAACGAGGTCGCTTCCTTAAGATGATTCTTAAAGACCCCGGTGTAATCCCCACAGTCACTCGCTCGAGATGATCTTTGAGATCCCCAGCGAAGTCTTCGGTCCGAGATGATTCTTGAATTCCTCAGCAGGGCCGTTTGCTTAAGATGATTCTTAAGACCTCAGCGCAGGTTCCCGAGTTGTTTGCTTAGGATGATTCTTGAGCTCCCCAATAGCGTCCCCAACAAGAGTTGCCCAGGAAGATTCCTGGAATACCCCGCAGAATAAAGTCTCCAGAATGGTTATCAGTTCAGGATGATTCTTGAAGGTGCCCGACGGAGTCGTTTGTTCAAGATGACTCTTGAAATCCTTAGCAGCGTGATATGTTTGCTTCAACAGTGATGTCTAATCTGAAGATTGATTTCATAAACGCCTGAAGGCGGTACCAGAATGTTCCTGTGGATTCAGGTTTCCATGCTGATGAATCAGCGCTTGTCTGAAGACAAAGTTCAAAAATTTGTAGATACAACTTTTGTTTGCAAAGCGATCCGTGTTGGCCTGAAGACCAAGTCAGTTATCCTGAGGTGATGATTGATTGCGATCAAGTGAATGATATTTCTTCTGACTGAAGTCGAAGATGTTTCTCCAGCTGAAGCGGAGTTTTGCCTGAAGGCAAAGTGTTTGAATCCCCGTAGAGTCATGAATGGCTCAGGATACCAATTCTCTGACTGAAGTCACAGATTTCCCAAGCTGAGGCGAAGGTGCCTGAAGGCAAGGTTATCCCCAAGGTCATGAATGACCTAGGATTCATTTTTTCGGACTGAAGGCCGAAATATATCCCTGACTGAAGTCACAGATACTCTATAGCAGAGGCGGAGTTGCCTGAAGGCAGGTCCATGTATCCTTGAAAGCCAAGGACCATTTCTTTAGACTAAAGTCGAAGATACCTCCTGCAGAGTAGCCATCCTTGAAGGCCAAGGATGCTTATCTTCAGAAGTACTTGAAGATATTTTCTAGCTGAAGCTGGAAGTGGCCAGGGGCCAGAGTTCCATATAGCTTTGATGTTGAAGTTCTACGGTGGGCAGTGTGCAGTAGTATTCGGATATTCGTTATGGTCCTGAGGGTGAACCCCAGATCAGAGCATGCTTGGTTGAGTCTCTCATTCCCAGCGGAGTAGTTTCAAATACGCAAGTGTACTTTACCAGGGGTGAACCCCAAGTTAGATTTGTTCAGTGTTGTATTTTGTTCGACGGCGAGGTTGAATGTTTGTTTTGACGGCGAGGTCAGATCATGTTTGTGTTCGACGGCGAGGTTGAATGTTTGTTTTGACGGCGAGGTCAGATCATGTCTGGATCTGGAGGCGAGGTCAGATTATGTTTGTTTGACGACAAGGTTGGAGGTTCGTTTGACGGCAATGTCAGACTCTTTAAATCCCCAGCAGAGATGATGTTTGTACGGCGGCGATGTCGAGTGTCTCTCAACGTGATGTTTGTTTCCGACGGCGATGTCAGATCAGTATTTCTCCAGCTAGTTGTTGAGCAGTTAGTGTTGCGGTGTTCGAAGGTTTGTTCTCAGCAGAGTATCATGTGCTCGTGCAGTTGGCAAATATTCGGGTTTACCGGTATTCAATCGTCTCGCACCTTGATTGGTTGAGAGCCGTTCGCTCTTCACCCAGTCAGGTTCAAGCCGTTTGAATAGGGGCAGCTGTTGCACCCCAAAATTTGACCAACATTTATTCATCTATCAAGTGCTTGAAGGTTGAAATCTTCATCAGAAAGTTCAAGAGATCCTCAGAGGAATTGGTTGAAACCAAGGTTGTGTGCTTCATAG
Organism: Lathyrus sativus; assembly: GCA_963859935.3. Taxonomy (NCBI): domain Eukaryota; kingdom Viridiplantae; phylum Streptophyta; class Magnoliopsida; order Fabales; family Fabaceae; genus Lathyrus; species Lathyrus sativus. The sequence goes on from OZ012737.1 coordinate 359,997,518, forward strand.
CTTGAGAGTTGTGGGGACTCCTCAGATGATTCTGAGACTTTGAGAATGAACTTGGAGATTTGAGAAAGCCTATGAGATGTCTTGAAAGCCATCATGAAGCCCAGAGAAGTCATTGTGCAAGAATTCAGAAGATTCAACCATGAGTGGTAGAATTAGGGTTTTGACTGGGTCAACCCTGGGATAACTGATGATTTGGAGAGGTTGAGACCCAATCCAAGGGCCATGAGATCATGGAATGATGTATGGAGATGTTATAAAGATGATTCCTAGACCAAATCATCATGAATGAGGAGTTTGAGAAGTTTTAAGTTAGGGTTTCCAGGGATTGACAGTGAAAAACCCTAGTTTGATCCTTATCTTCCAGGCAGTTTTAGCTCAAGATGTGATTGATATCTCATCTCCCCCACAACATGAATGTTGTAGATCTTGTTCTTATCTTTAATTTTAGTGGTAGAAGTCCTTGATAGGAGTTGCAGAGCTCAGGTTATGGTTTTGACAAATTACAGGTCATCTGAGGTATGTGAATCTGGGTCCTTGAAAGTCACCCAACTTGCAGACAACTTTTGCCCTAGTAGGATGATTCCTATGATCTCTTGGTCAACATGAATGTTTAATAGCATCTTCTTAGATTTCTAGAGAGTACTAGAAGTCCTTGATAGGATTTGTAGAACTCAACTTATGGCTTGAACAAGACAGGGGTAATTTGGTCATTTGGTGATTATAGGTCATTTTAAGCAAATGCCATATCTCCTGGTTCCAAGCCTCAAATGAAAAAACTCAAAACATCAAAGTTGTTCAAAATGGGATTTTAAGCCTAGAAAAGAGGTCATGAGTTATTGAAAAAGCTTGTAGCAAGGATTGATTGGGTAAAAATGACCTAAAAATGACTTATAAGTTAAAAAAGTTGAAATGGAATTTTGGTTTAAGAGATGCACAAATCCAAAATGGGTCATCCAATATGTCATTTTGACTCCAAACATTATTTTAAAAACAATGGTTCAAGTAGAATTTTGATTTGAGGTCTTAAAATGGATGTTACTTTGAAAAGTTCATTCTTGCATCTTAAGGAACCCATGAGAAACTTCACATAAGGCAAAACCAAGGCTTGTTTTCCATACACTCCTTCTCAATATCTCACAAGGGGAGATTTTAAAGCAAAATTAAAAGGCCTTAAGGCATGAGATGAGATATCCAACATATCACTACATGAGACTTTCCATGGTATTCTAGCTCTTTCTAGGAGGTTCTAGAGTCTTCCATGGATGGTTATATATCAAGTGAATCACCATGAAGAGAGAGGTTGGTCAGGTTGGTGAATCCATTGGTGAATAAGTGAGAGAGAAAGGAATATTCAAAGCTTTCTTCAAAATCAAGCAAGACTCGAATCTTCCATTACAAGCTTCCTTCTTCAAGATTCTTGCAAACAGAAACAAATACTCCATTAGAGGAGTGTTTGGCACCAATTACAAGCTCTGAATTCATCTCTAGCATCATCCACCATCATCACTTGGCAGGTTTGAAACTTTCACCATACCTCCATAATTATGTACATTCTGTTAGAAGTCTAGGTGGGAAGATAACATGCTAGGTTAGAGGAAGGTTTTCTGAAAGTTTGAGGGGAATTCATGGTACTTTCTTGAGGAAGGCACTATGAATGACTTTCATTCTTTCTTCTCACCTCTTTCCTAAGTATCCATTGATGTTGGAGCCAACTTGTGAGTTTAATTTCTCCTGAGGAGGAATGTAAACTGATCACAGTTGTTGAGCCACATGGGATACAACTCCTAAGTGGGAGCCTCCTAGTACTTTCCAGAGGAAGGTCCTATGGGTCTATTCACTTAGTTCCATTAGTTCATCTAGGATTTCTTAAGTATCCAAGGATGTTGGAGCCAACTTGTGAGTTTAATTTCTCCTGAGGAGGAATGTAAACTGATCACAGTTGTTGAGCCACATGGGATACAATTCCTAAGTGGAAGCCTCCTAGTACTTTCCTGAGGAAGGTCCTAGGGGTCTATTCACTCAGTTCCACTAGTTCAGGTAGGATTTCTCAAGTATCCAGTGATGTTGGAGCCTTCATGTGAGTTTAGTTTCTCCTGAGGAGGAATGTAAACTAATCACAGCTGTTGAGCCACATAGGATATGATTCCTGAGTATAAGCCTCCTAGTGCTTTCCTGAGGAAGACACAATGAGTCTGCCTACTTAGCTCCCTTTCTTTGGTAAGCTTGTTTTGAAGCTTGGAGACTGGGATTGATTTCTCTTGGTTAGGGTTTTGCTTTAGGGCTTTGCTTAGATTTGATCAGGGTTTTTGGGTTAGGAGTAGAGATTAGATTAGATGATTTCTTTCTCAAGCATGTGTTTTGTTTGCCTGATGGCATTTTCATTTCTTTTATCTGTATGATTGCAGTTTACTGTTTATTGCTTGATAGCATGTTGTTTATTTTTCAGTATGATTACTGTTATTTCATGACTGGCTTGAGGTCGAGACGAGCTTGTGGAGGCTGAAGCCCCACACACATTTCCTCCCTCACTTGCATTGCATGCATTTTACTGTTAAGCTGATGCTTTGTCTGTTTGGTGTATCATTGACATGATCCCTTAGGACTCTCATTTCCTTTGATAAGGATTTGATGATAGATTTTTAGGTTGAAACCTATGCATGACAACTTCTAGGAGTTCCCTGTTCAAACCTCAACCATAGGATGAATCCATGGCATGATAACAGTAGGACTTGATAGTCTCCCTCCTGGTTGGGCCTGTTCTCTTCTCATCTCAAAGCAGTCTAAGATACAGTAATCATGAATGATTTCTTTCGTACGTTACGAGCCTTAAGCTATCTGAGATTGGATGTCTAGTATGGTACCCTTTGGGTGACATGCAACGCATTCACTCTCAGGTCATAGTCTCTAGTGCGGTTGAAATCGCAAACACAATAAAAAACACTTCTTTCAAGAGATAACCCGTAGTTTCCCGAACTACGTTTGCTCTGATCTTCCATACTGTGTGGAAGTACGTAGGCATTGGATGCGATATCCTAGCGAGCAACCTTTCCCCCGTAACCCTGCGTAGGCCGAACTACGTTGACTCTGATTTCTCATTCTCTGATGAGAATACGTAGGCATAAAGTGCGACGCTTTGCCGAGTCATTTTTCTTTTCTTTTTCAGCCAGCCTTGATAGGTAGATAGAATATAACCAACCCGTCCAAGTAAACAAACAAGCGTGGATCCCATCGAGTACGACGGACGTGAGGGGTGCTAATACCTTCCCCTTGTGTAACCGACTCCCGAACCCAGACAATGGTTGCGATGACCTTGTCTTACCCTTATTCGTCAGGTTTTTCCGATCGTTTCCTTTCCCGCTCTGAGGGATAAATAACGAAAGGTGGCGACTCTTCTGTCATGCCGGCACCTTATTTTCGCGCAAGCGACAAGCGGCAAGTGGTGGACCACGATGTCCGTGTCAAGTCCGGGAATATCTTCGTATGACCAAGCAAAGACGTCACTATACTCTCGAAGCATCTCGACCAATCTCTGCTTGACATCACTCTGCAGTGCGGCCCCTATCCTGACGTTTCTGGCGAGCTCTTTAGAACCCAGATTCACGATCTCAATCTCCTCTTCATGAGGCAGAATAACTTTTTCCTCTTGTTTCAACAAGCGGGCCAACTCTTCAGGAAGGTCTTCGTCTTCATCAATCTCTTCTTCGGCTTGATAGATCGGGCAATCGAAGTCGAAGTGAGCCGTAGAAGGTCGAGAGTCGATGTCATCTGTTTTGTGGATCCTGCAATAACAAGGGTTAAGTTTAAAACAAGGATGCGCAGGTTAGCACAAACCCCATTGCCATTTTACTGTTTTTCAAAACAAATATAAAACAGGAATAACAGAGATCACAAAATTTGAATACGAAGAAAACGCCTTTGATTTATTAACAAAATGCATGTACATAATCCAATAAGGCCCTGACAATAAACCTCTATGCCCCGGGTAGGACATAGGGTTGTACAATGATTGGAAAAAGTAAATCATTACTCTTCACTTGTCATCTGGATGATATCCTTGATGGTCCAATTGTTGAGGCCCTCGCCTGGCTTGCTTGGCTGAATCCAAGAGTCGAGGTCACAATCGCTATCCCCGCTGTCTTCAGATGTCGCGTTGATGCTTTCGAAGATCACTCCGCCACTGGTAAATTGGATTGGCCCTTTACCTCGAGACGCACTGCTAGACGAAGAAGAAGAAGCTTCAGCTCCAAGAGAATATCCCAATCCAAACTTATCCTGCTTGTTGGGTATCTCCAAAATTCGCCCCCAGCCTGGGGTAGATCCTGCTTGGACAACGGCCTGAGCTTCTTTGAACGAGGAGAGATTCATCTCTGGCTTTTCTGTGACTACAGGAGCTACGTCTTTCACCTTGACAGCTTCGAACGCTTGGCAAAGAGTTTCATGGATTTCGCCATCCATTTCAACATACTTAAAGGATGACAAATGGCTCACCATTATGTCCTCCTCGCCGCACACGGTTACGATGATTCCTCCGACAGCATATTTGAGCTTTTGGTGCAACGTGGAGGTCACGGCACCAGCAGCATGGATCCACGGCCGACCCAAGAGACAATTGTAGGCAGGCATCATATCCATGATATAAAAGACCGCGTCGAACGTTTCCGGACCAACTTGGATTGGTAGGGTCATATCCCCGAAAACATGTCGTTTAGTTCCGTCGAACGCCTTCACAACCAGATCACTGGGTGTGCAAAGCAATCAACGAGTGTCCAACTTCATTAATGCCTTCTTCGGAAGAACATTAAGCAACGAACCCGTGTCTACCAGCACGTGCGACATGATTGTGCCCCTACACTCTATCGAGATGTGCAGGGCGCTATTGTGATTTCTCCCTTTTGGTGTCAGCTCTAAGTCTGTGAAACCTAGCCCATTGCCAGCATTAACGTGGGCTACCACCTCTTCTAGCTGATTCACCGATATCTCTTGCGGCACGTAGGCAGCGTTGAATACCTTCAGTAGCGCGTTGCGGTGTGCTTCAGAACACAACAACAAGTTGAGAATGGAAATCTTCGAAGGCGTCTGATGGAGATGATCTACAATCTTGTAGTCACTCTTTTTGATCAACCGCATAAACTCCTCGGCGTCTTTGACAAGCAAGTCTTTTTCTACCCCACACGGGGTCTCTTCGACGACTTTGCTTTTACCTTTATCGGCCGCATCAGCTCTGACCGCTTTCTCTGCCACGACCTCCGGCGGTGCAAACACTCTTCCGTTGCGAGTAATGCCACTGATTCCTACGAGGTTCTCTACAGTCGACCCATACGGTTCCAGCTCCAACTTCTGTCTGTTGCAATAGAATTCAGCCCCATAATGCCACGGAACGACGTTAGTGCTCTCGAATGGTATCGACCCAGCTTTGGTAATGGTGATGGTGGGTGGTCTGGGCGCAGAAATGGTTATCGGCCGGCGAGGGATGGTGATGGTGGCGACTTCATCGGCTTGCTTCAGCACTACCTCTCCTGATACACTTTCAGCCTTCCGGCTGAACTGCAGAATCCCCTCAGTCATCAGACTTTGAATTCCTTCTACCAACTGCTCACATCCATCAGAATGTGTGGCACAGTCCATGCATAGTTCTCCGCACCCTGGAAAGAACCCTTTTTTCAGCAACTTAGCTTTAACGAAGCTAAGCGGCGTCTTTAGGTCTCTGACATCAGTCAACAGATCTGCACTCTCTTCTTCGATAATGGCGTTCACTCCGCCTCCCCTATGATTTGGCATAGGATTCTTCGTGACATTGGGCACATTATCGGAGAAGTTAATGATCTTGGCATCTACCAGGTCCTGCACCTTGTGCTTGAAGGCTTTGCAGTTCTCAATTGTGTGGCCTGGTGCCCCTGAGTGGAAGTTGCAAGTGGCATTTGCGTCGTACCCTGGTGGAGGTGCCCTTGTCAGGGGAGCCATCGTCCTCTTCTGGACCAACTGAAGCTGAAGCTAGGTCTGCAAGAGCTGCGCATACGACATGGGTGGTGCCTCGAAGTGACGGTTTGTCAAAGATGCCCGGTTCTGGTACTTTCTATATCCCTGTTGATTCGGTTATTGCTGCTACTGCTGCTGCTGCGGAGCCGCTGGGATATTTATACTGGCTATTTGCTGTTGAGGGCCTTTGCCCTTCCTTCGAGCGTTGGTCACAGCGCTCGCATCTTCTTCTCACCTTTTTCCAGCATAAGGTTTCTTTCCACCTCCTCCAGCTGAGGATGACTCACCTTGAATTTTCCCGATCTTGATTCCATTCTCAACGTGCTCGCCCATGATAATGAGAGCTGAGAACGTCCCAGACATACCGCTGACTAACTTTTCATAGTAGACCCCCGGGAGGGTGGCAACAAACATCTGCACGAGCTCGCTCTCAACCATCGGCGGTTGAACCCGAGCGGCCAACTCACGCCACCGCTGGGCGTACTCCTTAAACCCTTCATTATTCCTCTGCGATAGGTTCTGCAACTGGACTCGGTTCGGGGCCAAGTCGCTGTTGTACTGGTAATGGTGCACAAACGCTTCAGCGAGATCCTTCCATGTGCGCACACTAGTGGGCTCCAGACCCATGTACCACTCGAGGGACGGCCCGGAAAGACTGTCTTGGAAGAAGTGCATCAACAACTTCTCATCTTCGGAATAAGCAGACATCTTCCTGTAGTACGATCTTAGGTGGACACGAGGGCAAGTGGTGCCCTTATATTTCTCAAAGTCAGGTACCCTGAACTTAGGAGGCACCTTGAAATCAACAATTAATCCCAGCTTGGACATATCAACGCCCAAAGTATTCTGATTCTCGATATCTCTCATTTTATCTTCAAGTGCTTTGAACATGAGCCGCGCTTCAGCATTCAGCTCCCCTTCAGCACCTCTTTGAGAGAACACATCATCCTGATGATCTTCAAGCCATGGCTGAGGCACCAACAGATTCCCGACGCCTGCATTGCCGTTACCCGGCCCGATGTTGACATTAGCTCCCAGACTCCCATTACCGACGCCCGTCGTATTGAGTCCGATGTTGGCCATCACATTGCCATTAGCACTGCCGTTACCCCCGGCCACGGGGACACCATTCTGCGGAGTATCAACTGGTGGAGGAGTAGGCACGGCCCCACCGTGGAGTATGCCGTTACTATCAACCCTGGAGATCAAAGGCTGGACCAAAGTTCTGAGCTGGTCCTGGCCATTAGCGACCACTTGCATGAGCTCCATGAAGCGATACATCCTCTCGCGGAGCTCCTGAACATCTGTTTGCACTTGATCCATGATCCTGGTCTGATTAGCTCTAATAGGGTAGCGGTGAACTAGTCTCTGATCAATCCTGGAATCACCGGAAACAGCCTGGGACACCTGTAAACCTGAAAAACTTGTAAACACTAAAGGGTTAGGAAAAACAACAAAATGCTCGTCATGCAAATGCTTCATGCAAATGCATGCGTGTGTCTATGTGTTTGGGAGATTTCCCCCGATCCTAGTTCCTGAGTGCCAGTGCTGATAATAATAATAATAAGAAGTCTGGGTCCAATCATGGAAACAACAATCTCATATATAAAGAAGGCCTATCAAGGCAGTACATAGCATCAGCGAGTACAAGATGAAGCCTAGGGGACGGGCTTGGTTGTTATCGGTCTAGAAGGGTGGACCCGGTTTAAAGTAAAAACCGAAAAATGATAACAAGTTATCGGTCTAGAAGGGTGGACCCGGTTTAGAGTGAAAAACCGAAAAAAAGATAACTAATGTAGGTACCGCATAGCATTGAGTTGCATTGGATATGTTGAGTCACATTGCATAATATTGTTGTTGTATAAATGTGCTTGTGAATGATTGTGAAATTAAGCATGAAGGGATGTCCTTGTGAATGTTCATAATGATGATATATGTGAACGCGATATAATTATGATTATGAGAATGAAGTGTGGTGAGAAATGTAAATAAGTGTTATATGATTACCTATATATATGTGATCTTATGCCTTGATTATTATGGTTATATTTCTCACCCTTCTGCTGTTTTATAATGCTCTACGAGGCATTGCAGATTAGGATGCTGGAGTCCCTTTTGTGAAGTATTCTTCATTCTTTTGAGTCTGCTGCTCTGATATAGAACACCGGGTAGTTAGACTAGTATAGTCATTCTTTTGTGATACATTGCGATGTATCAGTTGATGTGATTGTGTAATCTAACTGATATGATGTATTAATTTGGATTAACTCGTGTGTACGTGGATTAATATTTTAGATTTGATTAAATGATTTGATCTTCCGCTTAATTTTGAAAATGTTACATATCTTATGGAGAAAAATGTGAAAGTGTTTTATTGGTGAAATTGTGGCATTCTTCTTTTATACCTTATTATAAAACCTTTTTACTCTGATAATTTGTATGTGCTTAATTGTTTTATATGCATTTATTTGGGATATAGAAGGGGGTGTTACAACAGTGGTATCAGAGCAGGTCGGTCCGTCCGGCCAAGTTGTTAGAGTGTTTTTCCTGTGTGTTATTGATATGCGTGTGTTGCATTATCAATATTGGTTGTTCTTACGTGGTTCTGTTGTTGGAATTAGTAAGATGGTTGCAGGAAGGAACGACGAAGCGATTGCGGAGGCATTGACGAGATTGGCGGGGGCAATTGGGCAGAATCCTCCGGCCAATGTGAATGTAAGGAATCATGCTGATGATGGATTCCGTGCTTTGGGGAAATTCCAAAAGAATAACCCTCCGGTCTTCAAGGGAACTCATGAACCGGACAAGGCACAAATTTGGTTGAAAGCTGTGGAAAAGATTTTTCGAGTTATGAATTGCTCGGATGCACAGAAGGTGCAGTTTGGGACTCATATGCTCGAAGAAGAAGCTGAAGATTGGTGGGGTAATACTCGCCAAAGATTTGAGGAAGATGATATTGTGATTACGTGGGATTTGTTTAGAGAAACCTTTCTGGAGAAGTATTTTCCAGAGGATGTGCGGGGGAAGAAAGAGATCGAATTTCTTGAGTTGAAGCAAGGTAATTCGACGGTTGCTGAGTATGCGGTGAAATTTGAGGAGTTGATCAAATTTTGTCCTCATTACAATACTGGTAATGCTGAGAGGTCTAAGTGCCTCAAGTTTGTGAACGGTTTGAGACCCGAGATTAGACAAGCTATTAGGTACCAGGAAATCAGACGGTTTTCTGAGTTGGTTAACAAGAGCAGAATTTATGACGAAGACAGTAGGGCTAGGTCCAGCCACTACAAGAGCCTAAGTGATAAGAAAGGAAAAGGACAATTCAGAGGAAAACCTTACGTAACTTCTGCTGATAAGGGGAAACAAAGGGTTGGTTTCGGTAAGAAACCAAGTGGGGGAGTTTCTACTCCGGTGAGATGTTATAGGTGCGGTGAAGAGGGGCATCGTGCTCTTGAATGCAAAAGTGTGGAGAAGACGTGTTTTAAGTGTGGCAAGCCAGGCCACAAGGCTCTAGAGTGTAGAAGCGGTGCGGGTGTTACTTGCTATAACTGTGGTGAGTGAGGGCACATCAGTACCAAGTGCGATAAGCCGAAGAAGAATCAAGGGAGCGGGAAAGTGTTCGCTCTATCTGGATCTGAGACTGCTAGCGACGATCGATTGATCCGAGGTACGTGCTTCATTAACAGTACACCTTTGATCGCTATAATTGATACCGGAGCTACGCATTCTTTTATTTCTTTGGATTGTGTTAGAAGGTTGAATCTTGAGTTGTCTGTGATTGGTGGCGGTATGGTTATTGATACTCCTGCTATGGGTTCGGTAACTACACCGTATGTTTGCTTGAATTGCCCGTTGAGTATTTTCGGTAGAGATTTTGGGATCGATTTAGTGTGTCTTCATTTAGATCAACTGGATGTCATTCTTGGAATGAATTGGTTAAAATTCAATCGTGTGTATATGAACTGTTTTGACCAAACGGTTATTTTTCCCGACTCGGATGTTGAAAGGGAATTGTTTATGACGAGGAAACAAGTGAAGGAATCGGTACAAGATGGGGCTAAGGTATTTATGCTTATGGCAGCTTTGAGGACTAGTGAAAGTGAAGATATTGATGCTTTTCCCATTGTTAGAGATTTTCCGGAAGTATTCCCTGAAGAGATAAAGGATTTACCGCCGGAGCGAGAAGTGGAGTTTTCGATAGATTTGATTCCTGGAACTAGTCCGATATCGATGGCTCCATATCGTATGTCGGCCTCGGAGTTAAAAGAGTTGAAGAGTCAACTTGAGGATTTGCTTGAAAAGAGGTTTATTCATCCGAGCGTGTCACCGTGGGGTGCACCGGTGTTGTTGGTTAAGAAGAAAGAGGGTTCTATGAGGCTCTGTGTGGATTACAGACAGTTGAACAAGGTGACTATTAAGAATAAGTATCCACTTCCAAGGATTGATGATCTGATGGATCAGTTGGTTGGTGCAAGCGTGTTCAGCAAGATTGATTTGAGATCTGGGTATCATCAGATCCGTGTGAAAGCTGAGGATATTCAGAAGACGGCCTTTCGGACGAGGTATGGACACTATGAGTATTCCGTGATGCCATTTGGTGTGAGTAATGCACCAGGTGTATTTATGGAGTACATGAATAGGATTTTCCATCCTTATTTGGATAAGTTTGTGGTGGTGTTTATCGACGACATCTTGGTTTATTCGAAGAGCGAAGGAGAGCATGCCGAGCATCTGAAGATTGTGTTATCTGTGCTGAGAGAGAAGCAGTTGTTCACGAAGCTTTCTAAGTGTGAATTTTGGTTGAAGGAAGTTAGTTTCCTTGGTCATGTGATTTCTAGTAGTGGTATTGCGGTCGATCCGTCGAAGGTTGAAGCGGTGTCGCAATGGGAGACTCCGAAGTCAGTTTTTGAGATCAGAAGTTTTCTTGGTTTAGCCGGTTATTATCGGAAGTTTATTGAAGGATTTGCTAAGTTATCGTTGCTGTTGACACAGTTGACTAGGAAAGGTCAAGCCTTTGTTTGGGACGCCAAGTGTGAAGCGAGTTTTCAAGAACTTAAGCGAAGGTTGACGACAGCTCCTGTTTTGATTCTGCCAAATCCAGAAGAACCATTCGTTGTGTATTGTGATGCTTCTTTGATGGGTTTAGGAGGTGTGTTGATGCAGAATAACCAAGTTGTAGCTTATGCTTCGAGGCAACTCAAAGTGCATGAGAAGAATTATCCGACGCATGACTTAGAGTTGGCCGCCGTTGTGTTCGTGTTGAAACTTTGGAGGCATTATTTGTTTGGTGCGAGATTTGAAGTGTTTAGTGACCACAAGAGTTTGAGATATCTTTTTGATCAAAAGGAATTGAATGCGAGACAAAAAAGATGGCTTGAACTTTTGAAGGATTTTGATTTTGGCTTGAACTACCATCCGGGTAAAGCGAATGTAGTAGCGGATGCATTGAGTCGGAAATCATTGCATATGTCGGCGTTGATGGTGAAAGAGTTAGAATTGGTCGAGCAATTTTGAGATTTGAGTTTGGTATGTGAGAGAACTTCTTTTGGATTTAAGTTGGGTATGTTAAAGCTTACAAGTGATATTTTGGATGAAATTCGAGAAGGACAGAAATCGGATTTGAGCTTATCTGATCGGTTGACTTTAATCAACCAAGGCCAAGGTGGTGATTTTCGGATTGATGAGAATGGTATTATGAGATGTCGGGATCGAGTTTGTGTTCTGAACATGGTTGAGCTTAAGAAGAGCATCCTTGAGGAAGGACATCGTAGCGGATTGAGTATTCATCCGGGTGCTACTAAGATGTATCAGGATTTGAGGAAAGTATTTTGGTGGCCTAGTATGAAGAAGGATATCGCGGAATTTGTATATTCTTGTTTGACTTGCCAGAAGTCAAAGATTGAGCATCAGAAGCCATCAGGTTTGATGAAGCCGTTGTTTATTCCTGAGTAGAAATGGGATAGTATCTCCATGGATTTTGTATCGGGTTTGCCGAGGACGCCGAGTAATTTTGAGGCTATTTGGGTTATCGTGGATAGGTTGACTAAATCTGCTCACTTTATTCCTATGCGTATGGATTACCCTTTGGAGAAGTTGGCTAAGTTGTATATTGAGAGGATTGTGTATCTGCATGGTATTCCGTTAAGTATTGTTTCGGATAGAGATCCGCGGTTTACTTCGAGATTTTGGGAGAGCCTGCAGAGTGTTTTGGGTACTAAGTTGCGTTTGAGTTCAGCGTATCATCCTCAGACTGATGGTCAGACGGATAGGACGATTCAGTCGCTTGAAGATCTTTTGAGAGCTTGTGTATTGGAAAAAGGAGGAGCTTGGGATAGCTACTTGCCTTTGATTGAGTTTACCTACAACAACAATTTCCATTCGAGTATTGGTATGGCACCATTTGAGGCGTTTTATGGTAGGCGGTGTAGGACACCATTGTGTTGGTTCGAGTCCGGAGAGAGTTCTGTTGTTGGACCCGAGTTAGTTCAACAGACTACTGATAAGATCAAGATGATTCAAGAGAAGATGAGAATTACTCAGAGTCGTCAGAAGAGTTATTATGACAAGAGGAGGAAGGCACTTGAATTTCAAGAGGGAGATCATGCGTTTCTTCGAGTCACTCCGATGACAGGTGTTGGTAGGGCACTGAAGTCGCGCAAGTTTTCGCCGCGTTTCATTGGTCCTTATCAAATTTTGCAAAGGATAGGAGAAGTGGCCTATCGTGTGGCTTTACCACCGTCGCTTTCTAATCTTCACGACGTATTCCATGTATCTCAGTTGAGGAAATACATTGCGGATCCGTCTCATGTAGTCCAAATAGATGATGTGCAGGTGAGAGATAACTTGACTGTTGAGACATCACCTATGCGGATTGAGGATCGGAAATTGAAACAGCTTCGAGGTAAAGAGATTGCTTTAGTGAAGGTCGCTTGGGGAGGACCGGCTGGTGGAAATGTTACGTGGGAGCTTGAGAGCCAGATGAAGGAGTCTTATCCAGAACTGTTTGAATCAGGTAACATTTTTGAGGACGAAAATTCCTAAGTGGGGGAGGGTTGTAACAACCCAAATTTCATTAAATAATTAATTGTAGTAATTAATTGATTTAGTGGGATTTTATGTTAATATTGGAATTAATTTTTATTAATTGGAATTAATAGAGAATTGAGAAGGAAATTGGAAGGAAGGAAAATAAAGGAAATATAAGTGAGGAAGAAAAGAAAAGAAAGTTAGAAACATTTGGAAAGAAAGAAGAGAAAGAGGGAAGAAGAAGAGAAAGGGAGGAGAAGAAGAGGAAAGTGGAAAATCATCAAGAACCAACATCAAAGCTCCGATTAATCGAGGTAAGGGTGAGAAATGTTTCTATTTAATCATTGCATGATATTATGTATGTTGGGTTGGGGTTTTGGTAGAGTTTCCATCCTTTTTCATTTAGGGCAAAAGTTGGATTAATCGGTAGATTGATGATTTAATCGGTTGGAACTGAGCAATAATGCCGTAGAATAGTCGGGTAACATGTATTGATTCTATTTGTACTGATTTGGATGTTTGAGGTTTGGTTGATGATGGATTGATGAAGGAGAGGCAGAATAGGGTTCTGTTCTGCGCAGGTTCGCTGGCTCTCGCCAGGCGAGCGAAGGCGAAGCTTCGCCAGGCGAAGCCTAGCGAATGCTGGCGAGTAATTATGATTAAGTCCCAGTGGACTTCACTGGCGAGTTCGCCAAGCGAAGGTGGATAGCGAAGGTTCGCCCAGCGAAGGTGCTGGCGAATAGTGGCGAATGAAGTCAGTAGCTACTGACTTGGGCTCGCTGGGAAGTCTCGCCAGGCGAAGCCTAGCGAGTGTTCGCTGAGAGAGTTCGCCAGGCGAAGGCCAGGCGAAGGTTCGCTGCGAGGGTTCGCCAGGCGAACGAAGGCGAATTTGACAGCATTTCTCTTTTGTTGTGTTGCTCATGTGGTGATAGTTTGGTGGTTTCACATAGATTGATATTCTTATGATATGATATAGATATGATCTATTGTGATGATGTGTGGTGTGGGTAGCCTCCGGGCGTGAATCCTAGTTGATATGCGATGCGCATTAATTGTGATAATTAGAAATACATGGGAATACAATGATGAATGTATGTGTATTGTTTAATGAATTGTGAGTGCATATTTATATGCAATTGTTGTGGAAATGCATGGGAACATATGTGGTATGTGTGCATTGTTGTTGAGTATGATGATGATGATGTGTGAAATGAATACATTGATAAATGTTTGATATATGTTGTATGTGCAATCATGATGAAATTCTCGAAGGGGTGAATTATTCGAATGCATGGGATTAAGACGCGGGAACGGACTTAAGTGCATTTATTGTGATTGGTTGATTGTACATGCATCATTCAGTCAAGAGGCAATGTCTGTTAGTTTCGTGGAAACTAGTGGCTTGTCCCAAACCTAGAAGGGTGGGTTTGAAGCCTAGGGGACGGGCTTGGTTGTTATCGGTCTAGAAGGGTGGACCCGGTTAAAAGTAAAAACCGAAAAATGATAACAAGTTATCGGTCTAGAAGGGTGGACCCGGTTTAGAGTGAAAAACCGAAAAAAAGATAACTAATGTCGGTACCGCATACCATTGAGTTGCATTGGACATGTTGAGTCACATTGCATAATATTGTTGTTGTATAAATGTGCTTGTGAATGATTGTGAAATTAAGCATGAAGGGATGTCCTTGTGAATGTTCATAATGATGATATATGTGAACGCGATATAATTATGATTATGAGAATGAAGTGTGGTGAGAAATGTAAATAAGTGTTATATGATTACCTATATATATGTGATCTTATGCCTTGATTATTATGGTTATATTTCTCACCCTTCTGCTGTTTTATAATGCTCTACGAGGCATTGCAGATTAGGATGCTGGAGTCCCTTTTGTGAAGTATTCTTCATTCTTTTGAGTCTGCTGCTCTGATATGTAACACCGGGTAGTTAGACTAGTATAGTCATTCTTTTGTGATACATTGCGATGTATCAGTTGATGTGATTGTGTAATCTAACTGATATGATGTATTAATTTGGATTAACTCGTGTGTACGTGGATTAATATTTTAGAACTGATTAAATGATTTGATCTTCCGCTTAATTTTGAAAATGTTACATATCTTATGGAGAAAAATGTGAAAGTGTTTTATTGGTGAAATTGTGGCATTCTTCTTTTATACCTTATTATAAAACCTTTTTACTCTGATAATTTGTATGTGCTTAATTGTTTTATATGCATTTATTTGGGGTATAGAAGGGGGTGTTACAACAGGCCTGGTGATGGTCAGCATAAAACAATGATCAAAACAAAAGGAATACAAATAGTCAAGTACGGCCACGGGCGCGGTACTCTTCTAACAACTCCTTCGTCTCTGGATGATCTGGCAGAGTGAGCAACCCCTCGACGAGTAATTCCCTCTGCACAATGGTATACTGAAGTCCTTCAACCGAACCTTCCCATGCTCCTTCGCCGAAGCAATCTTCTAACCTCCGCTTCTTGGACTCAAACGTCAGCTTGCGCTCCTTCAGGTTAGCGAGAGCTTTGTTGAGCTGGCCTTCGGCGGCGTATCTGCGGGCGGTTTCCTCATCAAACCTCTTTTCACTGTTCTTCACCTGGGCTTCCAGCTTGGAGATCTGCAGCATCAGCTTATCTTCCCGCTCTTTCCTGGTGGCCAGGGAAGCCTTCCAGTGCTGGTTGAACTTGGATATCCTCCGATATGCCTCGTCCAAGTGCTGCTTCTTCGTAGCCAGTACGTCGTTGACAGCTTTGAAGTCTCGACCCATGCGTTCCCGCTCAACTATCTGCTTAGTCAGGTCTGTACCTAGCTGGTTCACCAACTCTGTCTGCCTTTTGAAAGAATGAACGACTTCGTTCCTCTCGCTTCGGAGCTGAGCCAATTCCTTCTCCAGTTCTTCGTTCGCCCGCTTCAATTCATCCCGCTCAGCTAACACCTGATTATGCTACTGAATGGGCACAGTAGTAGGCTCTTCGATCGTTGGAGGGCTTTCTGGCTTGGCACGAGGAAACAACATCCCTATGGCATTGGCCCTGGCTCTGATCCAAGTCAAATATGGAGGGTAAGCTTGATTGTTGCTTTTTCCCAACAAAGGCTTTCCTTGCTTACTGGTACCATTCCACGCGCGCTGGAGTTTGGACAACAGATCCCCCTCTAGAATACCAGTGAGGTACAGAGATTCCTGTACCTCTTCATCCTTCGGCGGAGTTCTCAAAGCATACGCGAACTGGCGGACCAACAATGACGGATTGTAGTTTATACAACCCTTCCTGCCTATCAAAGGCACATTTGGAAACCCGCTGCAACTGAAGATCACCTCAGTACCCAACCTATCTCTGTTGAACCAGTCAACATCCTCTGCAGATAAACTCATCAGACGCTCAGGCCACTCAGCTGTGGCTGCAGACAAGACAAAAGGACCCCTCTTGGGAAGATGACTATCAAGCCATTTGTAAAGCAAGGGTATGCAACACGAGACATTCTTCCCCCTTCTGTTCTCGTTTTTGTAGTGGACTGAGTGATAGACATCTCCTATCATGGCAGGGACTGGATTCCCTGAAGCAAAGATGTGAAACGCATCAAAGTCTACAAAATCGGGCATATTAGGGAACAAAATAATGCCATATATGCACAGAGCGAGGATGGCATTGAACGCGCCCCAACATCCGTCCTTGGCACACTGCTGAGCTTTACCTACCAGAAACTGCAAGGAGAACCCAGGAACCTTATTCCAACTAGTCAATACTAACTCGGAGGCGTCCAGGTGAAGTGAAGGAGCTAAACCAGCCAGATCAGGCTCAGCATCCATGTGAACAAAAGGCATCTGCCTCTTGATAGGCACACCCAGCAAATCAGTATACTCTTCCAGCGTAGGTGCGAGAACAAAGTCCTGAAAAGTAAAACATCTCAGCAGAGGGTCGTAGAACTGCAGCAGAGCGTGCAACCCATTCACCTCGAATGCCGAAGGTTTATGAACCAAACTGAGCAACCTGCCGTAAGATTTCCTGAACTCGTCCCTCACAGAATCATCTGCTAGAGCTATCAAACCAGTCAGCTTAACCACATAGAGGACAGGGAACTTGTAAGCCACGGTCTTCCTCAGGAACCCATCACAATACAATAGGAGGCAAGAAATCCTGGATCGGCGAAAACGGTACCTGCAACACAGACACACGTTAATGAAATGCAAATGAAAATGCAAACTAATGCAAAATGCAATCATGCAATAAGAGGCCAAGGTAACTGGTGCTGTGAAGATTTTGTATCAACAAAACCATAATCTTGCTCTATCAAGAACAACCACTGCATCTGATAATAAGAGAACCCCGGTGTAGGGCCACAAATCTGATCTGTCAAGAACAACCATCTGATAGGGCCATATACATAGGATCATAACTCTGCTCTATCAAGAACAAATGTCTGATAATAAGGACCTCGGATGTAGAATCAAGAAATATCTGCTGATGAGGTCTTCAGACCCCACTCAAAAATCTGATCTATCAAGAACAAACAACATCTGTTGATGAGATCTTCAGACCCCAATCAAAAATCTGCTCTATCAAGAACAAACAACTGATGACAAAACTCTGCTCTACCAAGAACAAACACACATCCGATGATAAGATCCTCTGATCAAAACCTGCTCTATCAAGAACAGACATGCACCTGATGATAAGATCCTCTGATCAAAACCCGCTCTATCAAGAACAGACAAATCTGCAACTGAGAAACCCTGGTCCCAACAAAACTGATTCACTGTCAAGAAAACCAGGTAGTCTGAAAGTCAAGGTTTCCTGCAATAAACCCAACCATGCTCACAGGTATGGACCTAAACTGATTCAAGTTCGTCATCCTATGCGTTCATCAGCGTCACAGACATTCAAGAGGGGTGATACGATACCCAGAAGGTGTGGCATCACCAGCTCATGAAGCGGCCTCACTCAGCTGAATCACAAATGATCGGTCCCCAGAGTCGACAATCCACCAAACCAGCAAGCGTCTCAACCCAAAGGGTTGAAAGAGAAGCCAACCGGATGAACCTTGTCTGAGCGTGGATTTCATGAGACACTAGTTTCTGCAAAGCAAGCACGCGCCCACTAATTTCCACTCTAAGTCTATGGTGCAGTCAAGCCTGGGTCTGGCTTCTCACTCATCAGAACTCCCATCTCATAATAGCACAGATAATCATATCATACTGAATATAAAATGCGGGAAATAAAGTGCGAGAAGTAAAATGCGATAAATAAACGCAACCCAACAAGTAAGCATACAAGCGTTAGGATTGACTCTCGCAGGGAACCGTTGGAGTCCCCAGCAGAGTCGCCAGCTGTCGCTTGCGCGAAAATAAGGTGCCGGCACAACAGAAGAGTCGCCACCTTTCGTTATTTATCCCTCAGAACGGGAAAGGAAACGATCGGAAAAACCTAACGGAAGAGGGTAAGACAAGGTCGTCGCAACCATTGTCTGGATTCGGGAGTCGGTTACGCAAGGGGAAGGTATTATCACCCCTCACGTCCGTCGTACTCGACGGGATCCTCGCTTGTTGTGTTTACTTGGCTGGCTTAAAAAGAAGAGAAAATGACTCGGCAAAGCCTCGCGCTTTATGCCTACGTATTCTCATCAGAGAATGAGAAATCAGAGTCAACGTAGTTCGGCCTACGATGGCTTATGGGGGAAGGTAGCTCGCCAATACATCAGTATTGTGCCTACGTACTCTCAACAGGTATGAGAGATCAGAGCTCATGTAGTTCGGGAAACTACAGTTTATTTCCTGTCTTTTACGAAAGAAGTGTTTTTTATTGTGTTTGCGATTTCAATCGCACTAGAGACTATGAACTGAGAGTGAATGCGTCGCATGTCACCCAAAGGGTACCATACTAAACATCTAGACTGTGGAAAAGAAGCTCTCCTACAATCCTTTCTCAAATAGCTTAAGGCTTGTAACGTACGAAAGAAATCATTCATGATTACTGTATCTTAAACTGTTTTGAGATTAGAAGAGAACAGGCCCAACTAGGAGGGAGACTATCAAGTCCTACTGTTGTCATGCCATGGATTCATCCTATGGTTGAGGTTTGAACAGGGAACTCCTAGAAGTTGTCATGCATAGGTTTCAACCTAAAGTTCTATCATTAATTCCTTATCAAAGGAAATGAGAGTCCTAAGGGATCATGTCAATGATACACCAAAACAGACAAAGCATCAGCTTAACAGTAAAATGCATGCAATGCAGGTGAGGGAGGAAATGTGTGTGGGGCTTCAGCCTCCACAAGCTCATCTCAACCTCAAGCCAGAATGGATAACAGTAATCATACTGAAAGATAAAACATGCTATCAAGCAATATATAGTAAACTGCAATCATACAGATAAAATGAAATGAAATACCATCAGGCAAACAAACCACATGGGCAAGGGAGCTGGGCTCTACCGAATACCCGTAAGCAAAGCCACACAGTAACAATACAAGCAGAGGGAGCAACTCAACCTCTAGTGCGATCATGCTCCTAGATTCTACCTATTCTAGATATGGACTTATTCTAATGCATTAAACAAGTCAAACAAAACACATCAATACAGAAAAGAAAAAGATAAGAAGCAGATCAACTCCTCTCTCAACTCCAAGCTTCAGCTCTTCCAACAGCAACTCAGTCTTCAGACTTCAATCACTCTTGACAAATATCAATTTGCTTTTCCAGGTTTCAACCCTTCAACATAAGTTTCAACTTATCTTCTCTGAGATTCAGCTCCTTGATCAGCTCCACCTTCAGGCTTCACTATCAATCATAAGTATCAACTTGGCTCCTTCAGGATCCCCAGGTTTCAAAGCAAGTATCAACTTCCTTTGTTCTTCAAGCTTCAGCTCTTCAGAATCAATCTCAATCACTTAGAAGTGTCAACTTCATCCTTCAGTCTTTACTTCATCTTCAGGGGTCTTCAAGTATCAACTTGCTCTTGTTGCTCTTCAAGCTTCAGCTGGAATGGCAAGGCTCAAGGATTCATCCTATTCTACACTCTACAATGAAGTCTTCATCTTCAAACTCAAGCTCAGCATCTCTCAAGATAATCAAACCAGAGGAAATCACTTACTGGATAAGCTGGAGGATATTGAACTGCTTATTGACCACCAAAGGTGACCTATAAGGATTCAACATCAAAGGAATGGCTCCCTTAAAAGTTCTACTTCCTAGGTACAATGACTTATCCCTCCAAAGGAGAGAGGTGTATACCATGGAAGGACTTTGAATCATAGGGAGGAATGGAGGTGAAAGATACCATCCATGTTTGAGAAAGAAGTTATCTAAGTCTAAACTCTTCCTAATCCCTAACCCTAAAACAATCAACAAAACAAAGAAAGATCCAGATCTCAAGCTCTTCAATCCATCTTCAAGTCTTCCACTATGCTCTTCAATGCTCCTCTGAACAAGATCAAGCTCTCCAAGCCCACAAAGCAAAGCAAACAAAAATTCAAGCCCACAGGGGCAACACAAACAATCATCAACTACAAAAATCATCTAAAAATAGTATACCACCATATTAAAACCTAATATAATTTCTAAGGGATCCTACATACCTACCCTTAATACCCTTATATGCCCCAATGTCTAACTTGACCTAGAAACCCAAAATTCTAATGTTATTGTGGACCTATGTTAAGGATTAACCTAATTCTATACAACCTAATGTCATCTAATCAAAACTATCCTAAAATTCATCACAAAATTATGGAATAAATCCAGCGGGAAGCTAAAGCTTATATCTAACTATCCTAAAAAGAATGGCCTAAAAATGCTAAGGGAACTACCTAAACAAAATTCTACAAATTCATGTATCAACATAAAAAGAATAAAATGCAATAAAAGTAGAAAATATACAAAAAATATCAAAAATGCATGAAATGCAAATATTTTTATTTGATAATTTTCTAGACATGAATATGAAATGGGAGCAAAAATTCCCATTAAAAAATATTTAATTTTCCATTTGTTATGATTTTTCAAAGTTTGGAATAAAAATGGAAAAAATAAAATGAAATATGAAGAGATGGGGTGCAGCTAGCAAACAGATGCAGTTCAATACGCGCATGGGCCCAGAATGGGGGGTTCAGATAGTCATGCGCTAGGCCCAATTCAGTCAGAAAATCAATTAGAAAAATGAAGAGAAAATAAAGAAGGGAACGGTGCAAATAGAAATGGAATTCAGTGTAAATCAATCATGGGCCACAAGTGGGGGTGGGATTAGTCATTGGATCACTAAGCCCAGGAAGCTCCTTTTAATGAAACACATCGTTTCATTGCTTCTCAGAATTTCCCTCCAAGATGAAATTAAACACGAGCCGTTGGATTGTTTCTCAGTCAACCAGTCTTGCTTGATCTAATGGCGGGGAGGTTGTCTTCAACCTTCAGCTAGGGTTCTTGGAACCTCCATGGAAATGCAGAACAACAAGCCTCATCTTCCTCACACACGAACTCCATTAATACCTCACCAAATGCAACAATTAAAAACCCTAGATTGCTCCAAATTTCACCAGGAATCTAGCCATGATCTCAAAACTCATTGAAACTCTCTCAAACCTAGAACCCGATAGCAACCTCAAATAACTGATCCAGAACCAATCATAGTAATTCTCAAAATTAAAGGTCCTAATCTCATCCTCATGTTTCCCTGAACATTTCTTGCTATTAAACTAAGATTATCCCCCAATATTCAGTGAGTTATTGGTCCATAAAGAAATGGTGTCAACAACAAAATCACCACCAATTCTCTTCAAACTTTCCAGAAATGGTCTCCTAGTCATCCTTAACCATTCTAACCTATTAATTCTATCTAATTCTACTTAAATTAGAGTGTAGAGAGAAAGTTACAAACCTGGTAAAATCGAGTGAACAGATGGAGAAATCCCTCAATTCAGACCTTCAATCTTTCCTAATTCCTTCACTGAGTAGTATTCTAGCTTCTGTATGCAAAAAGAAGGGTTGAAACTGCTTGATTCTTGGAAACCGATCTTGAATTGCAGAGGTGAAAATCCAAAAGCTCATGCACGATTCATCAATGGAATTTCCCTCAATTTGATCTGCACACCCTCACTATGATCTATAAAATGTGTTTGTGTAGAAAAAAGGAATGGAAATGAAGAAGAATGTGAAATTGGAACTTGAATTACAATGGAAGATTCTTGATCTCACTCTCTCTTCTCTGCACCAACTCTGACCAACCTTGCATCTGAGCAAGTTATACATGCTATATAGAGTGGTTTAGAATCATCTAGAACCATCTAGGACCTTCTAATGAGAAAATGGAAATCTCATGTCATGACATTTTGATTTCACTTCTCACCGTATGCTATCTCATGCCATAGTCCTTGTACCCTTCAATTCTGACTTGAAATTCTCCCCACATGATATGTATGGTATGTTACAATGCTTAACTAACTTGCTTATTGAGTTTTCTTGAGTTTTGCTTTGGTACCTTAAGATGCAAGTAAGCCATTTCCAAAGCATCCCTATGATCTAGGCCTCAAATCAAAATTGTGACTGAACCATTGTTCTTAGAATGTCCTTTGGAGTCAAAATGACCTATTATATGACATGGTTTGGATGTATAACTTGTGATTTCCAATTTTCAATTTCAACTTATTTAACTTATGCCTCCATTTTAGGCCATTTTTATCACTTTTTGATACAAGCCTTTTCAACATCTCATGACCTCCCTAGTAGCCTTAAAACATCATTCTAAGCAAGTTTTATGTTGAAGATTTTTCCATTTGAAGCTTGGAAATAGGAGATATGGCCTTATGCTTGAAATGACCTATAACCTCCAAATGACCAAAATGCCCTTGACTTGCCAAGGCCATAACTTGAGTTCTACAAATCCTTTCAAGGACTTCTAGTAATCTCTAGAAAGATAAGAAGATGCTATACAACATTCATGTTGACCAAGAGTTCATAGGAATCATCCTACTAGGGAAAAAGTTGGATGCGAGTTGGGTGACTTTCAAGGACCCAGATTCACATACCTCAGATGACCTGTAATTTGTCAAAGTCATAACTTGAGCTCTACAAATCCTATCAAGGACTTCTAGTACTCAAATTAAATCTAAGAACAAGCTCTACAATATTCATGTTATGGGGAAGATGAGATGACAATCACATCTTGAGCTAAACTGCCTTGAAGATAGGGATCAAACTAGGGGATTTTACATTGTCAATCCTTAGAAACCCTAGCTTGAAACTTATCAAACTCCTCAATCATGATGAGTTGGTCTAGGAATCATCCTTATAGAATCTTAATGCATCATTCCATGATCACATGAATCTTGGATTAGGTCTCAACCCTCTCTAAATCATCAGTTGACCTAGGGTTGACCCAGTCAAACCCTAATTCCACCACTCATGGCTGAGTCTTCTGAATTCTTGTGCAATGACCTCTCTAGGCTTCATGATGGCTTTCAAGACCTCTCATAAGCTTTCTCAAAGCTTCAAGTCCATCCTCATAGTCTCAGAACCATCTGAGGAGCTCCCACAACCCTCAAGTTATGAGACACACAACCTTGGTTTCAACCAATCACTCTGAGGATCTCTTGAGTTCTCTTACAAAGGTATCAACCTTTGAACACTTGAACAAACTTCTTGGCTTTCTTCATAGCCTCATATAACTCTTGCTGGGTGATCATTCCTCTTGATCTACTGCACCCATATCAATGAGAAGCAGATAATGAATGAGATGAACCACAAACTTGGTAAATAAATGTTGGTCAAATTTTGGGGTGCAACAGCTGCCCCTATTCAAACGGCTTGAACCTGACTGGGTGAGGAGCGAACGAGTCTCAGCCAATCAAGGTGCAAGACGGTTGAATACCGATAAACCCGGAAATTTGCCAACTCCACAAGTACACGATACTCTAGCGGGAACGAATCTTCGAACACTGAAATAATAGCTGCACGGCAACTAGCTGGAGACATACTGATCTGAACCTTGTCGTCAGTTATCCACATCAAATTCCTCTATCATTATCATCAGACACCGGACCTCGCCGTCAGGCATTCATGAAAATAAATCGTCTGACATCGCCGTCGGACAACCAAAACACCCAACATCGCCGCTGGAAAACTAAATCACCTGACATCGCCGCCAGAAACAAACATCCAACATTGCCGCTGGAGAATCAAACTACCCGATATCACCGTCAGAAACAAACATCCAACATCGCCGCTGGAGAAATAAGTCACCTAACATCGCCGTCAGAAACAAACATCCAACATCGCCGCTGGAGAACTAAATCACCTGACATCGCCGCCGGAAACAAACATTCAACATCGCCGCTGGAGAACTAAATCACCTGACATCACCGCCGGAAACAAACATCCAACATCGCCGCTGGAGAACTAAATCACCTGACATCTCCGCCAGAAACAAACATCCAACATCGCCGCTGGAGAACTAAATTGCCTGACATCGCCGCCAGAAACAAACATCCAACATCGCTGCTGGAGATTCTGAATCACCTGACATCGCCGCCAGAAACAAACATCCAACATCACCACTGGAGAACTAAATCGCCTGACATCGCCGCCAGAAACAAACATCCAACATCGCCGCTGGAGATTCTGAATCAGCTGACATCGCCGCCAGAAACAAACATCCAACATCGCCGCTGGAGAGCTAAATCACCTGACATCGCCGCTGAAGAGCTAAATCACCTGACATCGCCGCCAGACACAAACATCCAACATCGCCGCTGGAGAACTAAACTATCTGACATCACTGTCAGACCACTATAACTCTGGGAAACACCCGACATCACCGTCAAGTACTCAAACTAATCTGACTTTGCCGTCAACTCTCAACATCGTCTGACCTCGCCGTCAGGGTGAAGAAAATCCATTGGGGCAATATGAACTTGAATAATAGACTCTGTGGGAGAGAATAATAAGATGAACACGTGTCAATGATCTTGCCGAAGGTCTGGATACCACACGCAGGTGAACGATACTCTGGCCGGTAGGAACATCTTCGACACTGAGCGTAACAGTTGCACGACAACCCTACTGGGGAATTGGTCACACGGTAACCGGTAATACATAGTCGATCATGCCATCAGGCATTCAAAGAACGCTGTCGGGCATCAGCCGGACTTCAACCATCCGGTTGATCATGCCATCAGGAATTCAAAGACATCTGTCGGGCATCAGCCGGACTTCAACCATCAGGTTGATCATGCCATTAGGCATTCCGCATTACTGTCGGGCATCAGTCGGACTTCATCAGCAAGTCGGGAATAGAATTCTTGGTCAATCATGAGCCAACTGGGAACACCTAAACCTCTGCCATCAGGCACTCCGCATCAGCTGAGAGAACTATTTCATTAACACGGTCAGACTTCAATCATGGAGTCTTCCAGGGAGGTTTCAACTTCGCCGTTAGAAACCTGCTGGGGATGACGCTTCGCCGCTGGGGAATCTGGAGAACTATCAAGTAACTCCGCTCCGGGTGTCCAGAAATCATTCTGGAGGAATCAACTCTGCTGATGACTTCAAGAGTCATCTTGGACACATAACTCCGTCGGGGACCTTCAAGAATCATCTTGAACTGACAACCATTCTGGAGCTTTCAGGAATCATCCTGAGCGAGCACTCTCTGCTGGGGATTCCAGGAATCATCCTGGGAAACCTTTGCTGGCGGCTCTAAGCATCGACTTGAGCAACCAACTCTGGAGACTGCATTGGGTACTCAAGAATCATCCTAAGCAAACGACCCTGCCGAGGAATTCAAGAATCATCTTGAACCGCAACCTTCGCTGGGAATCTCAAGAATCATCTTGAGCAAGCGGCTTCGTTGGGGAGAATGTCAGGAATCATCCTGATCAATCAATTTTGCGGCGGAACACCTGCGAAACAAGAACGGTAACAACCTAAATCATGTTTATTATGCATATGCTTCGGCAATGGCACAAGGCTCCACACGGTGGACATGCTATGCGTTTATGATAAATGCTATGCAATCATGCAAAATGATGCGATCCCGCCAGCAAAATAAATGCCAAAGGGGGAATCCTCTTGTCAAGGAGAAAGAACTACTCAGATAGAGGAATCATCCTGCTGAGGAGAACATGGTCCCGCCAATATCAATTAGACTCCGCAGGGGACACAACTTCAGTTGACTGCTGCGGGGGAAACAACTTCAGTTGATTGCTGTAAGGGAACGAAGCTCTACGAGAACTTGGACCTGCTGAGGGAAAGCGATGTCAATCGCGGGAATAAACTGCGTGGCCTTCATGGCTACTTCTCTGGAGATGACGACTATGTGGGGAAACAACTTCAGTTGATCAACACTCCACTGGGGAAAACCAATCATGGCTTGAGCAGCCTCCAAGGATTCGGCTCTCTTGGGGTATCTGCAAACTCGGCTGAGGAAGGAGAAATCATTCTGTTTCGCTGGGGAGTACAACTCTGTGGGAGAATCTCAATTCCGCTGGGGAAGAAGGAATCATCCGACTTCGGGGGAGAGTACGACTCTGGTGGGGAATTTCAATTCCGCTGGAGACTTCAGTCTTGCACCATCAGTTGCTGCATACTTCGGTGTACGAATAGTTTCCTACGAAACCTGCACTTGTGACCCGGTGCTGGGGGATGAACACGCGCTTCAGCGCCTGACTCAGCTGAGGAGATGACGTTCCTTCAGGATACATCGGAATGGGGAGATAATCATCTCTGCCTGGGGAGACATATCAATGCTCACGAACTCGCATTCAGACCCTGCGGGGAGAGGCTACTGAACTCTGCTGGAGAAAGAGGAATCATCCTTCTTCGGGATGCGCACGGCGCACTGTCTGGAATATGCTACACCTGTAACAACACAAACAAACAGACAAGATACCCTTCTCAAAGGGGCCTATCAAGGTTATTATCTCGTGACAATATTCGAGTAATTAGTTGTTTCAACAATCAGTGGCCTAGGCCAGTAAGTTTATGTATGCGCATTTTATCAAAAACATCGGCGTTCTTTTTCGCAAACAAAACAGATAAATGCTAAACAGACAAACAGAATTGCTGAATAGTATGCATTTTATTGATAACGAACCCCTGAATGGGTAAAAATGTTTTACAACAGATGCAAGCTCCTGGAATGAGGAAGCCGCGCAAAAATAAAACATAAATATACATCAGTATATACAAATGTCGGCAATGAGGCGTAGACGAACACCATAAGTTGATCCCTCTATGACCCACTCGACTTCGATACTTCTCCGACGCTTCAGCTTCGGATGAGATTGATTCAGATGAACGGCCCTCAGGTCTTCCGAACCACTAAACAATGAAAGTCCACACGCGGAACGCAGTCATTTGCTTTTTCAAATCCCTAACTTTTGCGTGAACCGCCCTTTGCGGGTTTTCAGTTCACCGGGATACCCTTTTTTGCCGAAGCCGCCCAGTGTAGGTTTTCGACTTCGCGGGTGTACATTTTTTCAATTTATATCCCTAATTTTTGCCCGAACCTTTTATTCTGTTTTTGGTTCGCCGGGATGCCCTATTTTTTCCTGGACTCTCCTTTTTTGTCCAGCGGGTCGCTTTCAAGCAAAGTATTTTTTAACTGCGTCCGCGTTCACCGGGGATGCAAAATCTTCACCATCCATCGTGGATAACAACAAAGCTCCTCCCGAGAAGACCTTGCTGACGACGTACGGACCTTCGTAATTCGGAGTCCACTTGCCCCAGTGATCGGAGTGTGGAGGAAGAATCTTCTTCAGGACGAGATCACCCGTCTGAAAGCTTCTAGGACGCACCTTCTTATCATAAGCTTTCTTCATTCGGCTTTGGTACAGACGACCAAACGCAATCGATGCTAACCTCTTCTCGTCCATCAGGCTGAGTTGGTTCAGACGATTCGTAATCCATTCTGCCTCGTTGAGTTTCACATCAACCAAAACTCGCAAAGAAGGGATATCCACTTCTAACGGTAGGACAACTTCCATACCGTACACCAGGGAGAATGGGGTTGCCCCGGTCGACGTACGTACCGTCGTACGATAACCGTGCAATGCAAATGGCAGCATCTCGTGCCAGTCTTTGTAGGTCACAACCATCTTCTGAACAATCTTCCTTATGTTCTTGTTGGCCGCTTCAACAACGCCATTCTTCTTCGGCCGGTAAGAAGATGAGTTGTGGTGTTCGATCTTGAAACTCTGGCACAGCTCCTTCATCATCTTGTTATTCAGATTCGAACCATTATCAGTAATGATCCGCTCGGGAATTCCGTAACGACATATGATGTCTCTCTTTATGAATTTAGCCACCACCTGCTTGGTCACATTAGCATACGAGGCTGCCTCCACCCACTTGGTGAAGTAGTCGATAGCTACCAGAATGAAGCGATGACCGTTAGATGCGGTGGGCTTGATCTTGCCTACCATGTCGATGCCCCACATGGAGAACGGCCACGGGGAGGACATGACATTCAACGGGCACGGCGGCACATGAACTTTATCAGCA
This sequence comes from Lathyrus sativus, assembly GCA_963859935.3. Classification (NCBI taxonomy): domain Eukaryota; kingdom Viridiplantae; phylum Streptophyta; class Magnoliopsida; order Fabales; family Fabaceae; genus Lathyrus; species Lathyrus sativus. The sequence goes on from OZ012737.1 coordinate 360,026,021, forward strand.
TAAATCTGGCATTTATGACATCTCTTCGCGAATTTGAAGCAATCCGACTCCATCATCAGCCAGTAGTATCCTGCTCTCAGGATCTTTCTCGTCATAGCATGCCCGCCGGCGTGCGTACCAAATGTGCCTTCATGGACTTCTTCCATGAGCATACTCGCCTCTTTCTCATCTACACATCTGAGTAGCACGAGATCGTGGTTTCTCTTATACAGAACTCCATCAGGATTGAGATAAAAGTTTCCAGATAGCCTCCTCAGAGTCTTCTTATCCTGGGTTGACGCTCCCGCAGGATACTCCTTAGTCATAAGGAAAGTCTGGATGTCATGGAACCATGGCTTGCCGTCGGAGGCTTCCTCGATCGCAAAGACAAATGCAGGTCTATCAAGACGCGAAAGCACAATTCTTGGAGCCTCATTCCAAAAATTGACTTTATACATTGAAGCCAACGTGGCTAAGGCATCAGCCATCTGATTTTCCGCTCTGGGCACATGATGGAGTTCCACTCGATCGAAGAACGGAAGCAGCCTTCTGGCATAATTCATGTATGGCACCAAATTCGATTGACGAGTCTCCCACTCCTCTTTAATTTGGTTGATCACAAGCGCCGAGTCACCATATACGTCTAGGTTCTTGATTCTCAAATCAATTGCCTCTTCTAGACCCATGATGCATGCTTCGTACTCCGCCTCATTATTGGTGACTGGAAACGTCAGTCTCGCAGTAAACGGGATATGGGATCCGTGGGGAGTCGTGATGATAGCCCCGATGCCACTTCCATAGGAATTAACCGCCCCATCGAATATCAATTTCCACTGGGATTTCCTATCTGGCCCCTCGTCGGGAAACAGATCGTCGCAATCCTTTGCTTTGAGAAACATAATATCCTCGTCATTGAATTCAAATTTCATCGGCAGGTAATCCTCGATTGGCTATTCGGCAAGGTAATCAGACAATACGCTTCCCTTGATGGCCTTCTGGGAAACGTACTGAATATCATATTCCGTTAACACCATTTTCCATCTGGCAATCCTGCCCGAAAGAGCCTGCTTTTCGAAGACGTACTTGATCGGATCCATCTTCGAAATTAGTATAGTGGTGTGATTGAGCATGTACTGTCGTAAACGTTTGGCAGCCCAAGCTAGTGCACAACACGTCTTCTCCAGCATCGAGTATCGAGATTCACAGTCTGTGAACTTTTTACTCAAGTAGTAAATGGCATGCTCCTTTCTGCCCGTCTCGTCGTGCTGACCGAGAACACACCCCATACTATTCTCAAGAACTGTCAAGTACATGATTAAAGGCTGTCCAGCCACTGAGGGTATCAAGATTGGAGGTTCTTGAAGATACTGCTTTATCTTGTCGAATGCCTTATGGAAATCCTCATTCCAGATAATCGCCTGATCTTTCTTTAAAAGCTTGAACATCGGTTCACACGTGGCCGTGAGCTGAGAGATAAACCTAGCAATGTAGTTTATTCGGCCCAAGAAACCACGAACTTCCTTTTCTGTTTTCGGCGCTGGCATTTCTTGAATGGCTTTTTATTTTCGCAGGATCAACCTCGATGCCTCGTTCACTCACGATAAACCCCAGTAATTTTCCGGACCGTACTCCGAAAGTACATTTGTTAGGATTCAGCCTCAACCTGAACTTCCTAAGCCTCTCAAAAAGCTTCAATAAGTTGACCAGATGCTCTTCCTCCGTTTGGGACTTCGCAATCATGTCATCAACATAGACTTCGATCTCATGATGAATCATGTCATGAAACAAAGTTACCATTGCTCGTTGGTAAGTGGCCCCTGTGTTCTTCATACCGAAGGGCATTACCTTATAGCAAAATGTTCCCCAGGGGGTGATAAACGTCGTTTTCTCCATGTGCTCCGGCGCCATCTTGATCTGATTGTAACCGGAGAAGCCATCCATGAACGAAAACACGGAGAACTGGGTTGTGTTGTCGACCAACACATCGATATGAGGCAACGGGAAATCATCTTTAGGGCTCGCCCTATTCAAATCCCGATAATCGACGCACATGCGTACCTTACCGTCCTTCTTCGGTACAGGCACTATGTTGGCGACCCACAGAGGGTAAGTGGTGACCGCTAAGAAGCCAGCATCAAGCTGTTTTTGCACTTCTTCTTTGATCTTAACGGCCATGTCTGGTCTCGTCCTCCTAAGCTTCTGCTTAACGGGAGGGCAATCTTCTCGCAGCGGCAAGTGGTGGACCACGATGTCCGTGTCAAGTCCGGGTATATCTTCGTATGACCAAGCAAAGACGTCACTATACTCTCGAAGCATCTCGACCAATCTCTGCTTGACATCACTCTGCAGTGCAGCCCCTATCCTGACGTTTCTGACGAGCTCTTCAGAACCCAGATTCACGATCTCAATCTCTTCTTCATGAGGCAGAATAACTTTTTCCTCTTGTTTCAACAAGCGGGCCAACTCTTCAGGAAGGTCTTCGTCTTCATCAATCTCTTCTTCGGCTTGATAGATCGGGCAATCGAAGTCGAAGTGAGTCGTAGAAGGTCCAGAGTCGATGTCATCTGTTATGTGGATCCTGCAATAACAAGGGTTAAGTTTAAAACAAGGATACGCAGGTTAACACAAACCCCATTGCCATTTTACTGTTTTTCAAAACAAATATAAAACAGGAATAACAGAGATCACAAAATTTGAATACGAAGAAAACGCCTTTGATTTATTAACAAAATGCATGTACATAATCCAACAAGGCCCTGACAATAAACCTCTATGCCCCGGGTAGGACATAGGGTTGTACAATGATTGGAAAAAGTAAATCATTACTCTTCACTTGTCATCTGGATGATATCCTTGATGGTCCAATTGTTGAGGCCCTCGCCTGGCTTGCTTGGCTGAATCCAAGAGTCGAGGTCACAATCGCTATCCCCGCTGTCTTCAGATGTCGCGTTGATGCTTTCGAAGATCACTCCGCCACTGGTAAATTGGATTGGCCCTTTACCTCGAGACGCACTGCTAGACGAAGAAGAAGAAGCTTCAGCTCCAAGAGAATATCCCAATCCAAACTTATCCTGCTTGTTGGGTATCTCCAAAATTCGCCCCCAGCCTGGGGTAGATCCTGCTTGGACAACGGCCCGAGCTTCTTTGAACGAGGAGAGATTCATCTCTGGCTTTTCTGTGACTACAGGAGCTACGTCTTTCACCTTGACAGCTTCGAACGCTTGGCAAAGAGTTTCATGGATTTCGCCATCCATTTCAACATACTTAAAGGATGACAAATGGCTCACCATTATGTCCTCCTTGCCGCACACGGTTACGATGCTTCCTCCGACAGCATATTTGAGCTTTTGGTGCAACGTGGAGGTCACGGCACCAGCAGCATGGATCCACGGCCGGCCCAAGAGACAAATGTAGGTAGGCATGATGTCCATGATATAAAAGACCACGTCGAACGTTTCCGGGCCAACTTGGATTGGTAGGGTCATCTCCCCGAAAACATGTCGTTTAGTTCCGTCGAACGCCTTCACAACCAGATCACTAGGTGTGCAAAGCAATCCGCGAGTGTCCAACTTCATTAATGCCTTCTTCGGAAGAACATTAAGCGACGAACCCGTGTCTACCAGCACGTGCGACATGATTGTGCCCCTACACTCTATCGAGATGTGCAGGGCGCTATTGTGATTTCTCCCTTTTGGTGTCAGCTCTAAGTCTGTGAAACCTAGCCCATTTCCAGCATTAACGTGGGCTACCACCTCTTCTAGCTGATTCACCGATATCTCTTGCGGCACGTAGGCAACGTTCAATACCTTCAGTAGCGCGTTGCGGTGTGCTTCAGAACACAGCAACAAGTTGAGAATGGAAATCTTCGAAGGCGTCTGATGGAGATGATCTACAATCTTGTAGTCACTCTTTTTGATCAACCGCATAAACTCCTCGGCGTCTTTGACAAGCAAGTCTTTTTCTACCCCACACGGGGTCTCTTCGACGACTTTGCTTTTACCTTTATCGGCCGCATCAGCTCTGACCACTTTCTCTGCCACGACCTCCGGCGGTGCAAACACTCTTCCGCTGCGAGTAATGCCACTGATTCCTGCGAGGTTCTCTACAGTCGACCCATACGGTTCCAGCTCCAACTTCTGTCCGTTGCAATAGACTTCAACCCCATAATGCCACGGAACGGCGTTAGTGCTCTCGAATGGTATCGGCCTAGCTTTGGTAATGGTGATGGTGGGTGGTCTGGGCGCAAAAATGGTTATCGGCCGGCGAGGGATGGTGATGGTGACGACTTCATCGGCCTGCTTCAGCACTACCTCTCCTGATACACTTTCAGCCTTCCGGCTGAACTGCAGAATCCCCTCAGTCATCAGACTTTGAATTCCTTCTACCAACTGCTCACATCCATCAAAATGTGTGGCACAGTCCATGCATAGTTCTCCGCACCCTGGAAAGAACCCTTTTTTCAGCAACTTAGCTTTAACGAAGCTAAGCGGCGTCTTTAGGTCTCTGACATCAGTCAACAGATCTGTACTCTCTTCTTCGATAATGGCGTTCACTCCGCCTCCCCTATGATTTGGCATAGGATTCTTCGTGACATTGGGCACATTATCGGAGAAGTTAATGATCTTGGCATCTACCAGGTCCTGCACCTTGTGCTTGAAGGCTTTGCAGTTCTCAATTGTGTGGCCTGGTGCCCCTGAGTGGAAGTCGCAAGTGGCATTTGCGTCGTACCCTGGTGGAGGTGCCCCTGTCAAGGGAGCCATCATCCTCTTCTGGACCAACTGAAGCTGAAGCAAGGTCTGCAAGAGCTGCGCATACGACATGGGTGGTGCCTCGAAGTGACGGTTTGTCAAAGATGCCTGGTTCTGGTACTTTCTATATCCCTGTTGATTCGGTTGCTGCTGCTGCTGCTGCTGCGGAGCCGCTGGGATATTTATACTGGCTATTTGCTGCTGAGGGCCTTTGCCCTTCCTTCGAGCGTTGGTCACAGCGCTCGCATCTCCTTCTCGCCTTTTTCCAGCATAAGGTTTCTTTCCACCTCCTCCAGCTGAGGATGACTCACCTTGAATTTTCCCGATCTTGATTCCATTCTCAACGTGCTCGCCCATGATAATGAGAGCTGAGAACGTCCCAGACATACCGCTGACTTACTTTTCATAGTAGACCCCCGGGAGGGTGGCAACAAACATCTGCACGAGCTCGCGCTCAACCATCGGCGGTTGAACCCGAGCGGCCAACTCACGCCACCGCTGGGCGTACTCCTTAAACCCTTCATTATTCCTCTGCGATAGGTTCTGCAACTGGACTCGGTTCGGGGCCAAGTCGCTGTTGTACTAGTAATGGTGCAAAAACGCTTCAGCGAGATCCTTCCATGTGCGCACACTAGTGGGCTCCAGACCCATGTACCACTCGAGGGACGGCCCGGAAAGATTGTCTTGGAAAAAGTGCATCAGCAACTTCTCGTCTTCGGAATAAGTAGACATCTTCCTGTAGTACGATCTTAGGTGGAGACGAGGGCAAGTGGTGCCCTTATATTTCTCAAAGTCAGGTACCCTGAACTTAGGAGGCACCTTGAAATCAACAATTAATCCCAGCTTGGACATATCAACGCCCAAAGTATTCTGATTCTCGATATCTCTCATTTTATCTTCAAGTGCTTTGAACATGAGCCGCGCTTCAGCATTCAACTCCCCTTCAGCACCTCTTTGAGAGAACACATCATCCTGATGATCTTCAAGCCATGGCTGAGGCACCAACAGATTCCCGACGCCTGCATTGCCGTTACCCGGCCCGATGTTGACATTAGCTCCCAGACTCCCATTACTGACGCCCGTCGTATTGAGTCCGATGTTGGCCATCACATTGCCATTAGCACTGCCGTTGCTCCCGGCCACGGGGACACCATTCTGCGGAGTATCAACTGGTGGAGGAGTAGGCACGGCCCCACCGTGGAGTATGCCGTTACTATCAACCCTGGAGATCAAAGGCTGGACCAAAGTTCTGAGCTGGTCCTGGCCATTGGCGACCACTTGCATGAGCTCCATGAAGCGATACATCCTCTCGCGGAGCTCCTGAACATCTGTTTGCACTTGATCCATGATCCTGGTCTGATTAGCTCTAGTAGGGTAGCGGTGAACTAGTCTCTGATCAATCCTGGAATCACCGGAAACAGCCTGGGACACCTGTAAACCTGAAAAACTTGTAAACACTAAAGGGTTAGGAAAAACAACAAAATGCTCGTCATGCAAATGCTTCATGCAAATGCATGCGTGTGTCTGTGTGTTTGGGAGATTTCCCCCGATCCTAGTGCCTGAGTGCCAGTGCTGATAATAATAATAAGAAGAAGTCCGGGTCCAATCATGGAAACAACAATCTCATATATAAAGAAGGCCTATCAAGGCAGTACATAGCATCAGCGAGTACAAGATGAATCAACAGCGTGACCTCAGCCAACAGGCCTGGTGATGGTCAACATACAACAATGATCAAAACAAAAGGAATACAAATAGTCAAGTACGGCCACGGGCGCGATACTCTTCTAACAACTCCTTCGTCTCTGGATGATCTGGCAGAGTGAGCAACCCCTCGACGAGTAATTCCCTCTGCACAATGGTATACTGAAGTCCTTCAACCGAACCTTCCCATGCTCCTTCGCCGAAGCAATCTTCTAACCTCCGCTTCTTGGACTCAAACGTCAGCTTGCGCTCCTTCAGGTTAGCGAGAGCTTTGTTGAGCTGGCCTTCGGCGGCGTGTCTGCGGGCGGTTTCCTCATCAAACCTCTTTTCACTGTCCTTCACCTGGGCTTCCAGCTTGGAGACCTGCAGCATCAGCTTATCTTCCCGCTCTTTCCTGGTGGCCAGGGAAGCCTTCCAGTGCTGGTTGAACTTGGATATCCTCCGATATGCCTCGTCCAAGTGCTGCTTCTTCGTAGCCAGTACGTCGTTGACAGCTTTGAAGTCTCGACCCATGCGTTCCCGCTCAGCTATCTGCTTAGTCAGGTCTGTACCTAGCTGGTTCACCAACTCTGTCTGCCTTTTGAAAGAACGAACGGCTACGTTCCTCTCGCTTCGGAGCTGAGCCAATTCCTTCTCCAGTTCTTCGTTCGCCCGCTTCAATTCATCCCGCTCAGCTAACACCTGATTATGCTGCTGAATGGGCACAGTAGTAGGCTCTTCGATCGTTGGAGGGCTTTCTGGCTTGGCACGAGGAAACTGCATCCCTATGGCATTGGCCCTGGCTCTGATCCAAGTCAAATATGGAGGGTAAGCTTGATTGTTGCTTTTTCCCAACAAAGGCTTTCCTCGCTTACTGATACCATTCCACGCGCGCTGGAGTTTGGACAACAGATCCCCCTCTAGAATACCAGTGAGGTACAGAGATTCCTGTACCTCTTCATCCTTCGGCGGAGTTCTCAAAGCATACGCGAACTGGCGGACCAACAATGACGGATTGTAGTTTATACAGCCCTTCCTGCCTATCAAAGGCACATTTGGAAACCCGCTGCAACTGAAGATCACCTCAGTACCCAACCTATCTCTGTCGAACTAGTCAACATCCTCTGCAGATAAACTCATCATACGCTCAGGCCACTCAGCTGTGGCTGCAGACACGACAAAAGGACCCCTCTTGGGCAGATGACTATCAAGCCATTTGTAAAGCAAGGGTACGCAACACGAGACATTCTTCCCCCTCCTGTTCTCGTTTTTGTAGTGGACTGAGTGATAGACATCTCCTATCATGGTAGGGACTGGATTCCCTGAAGCAAAGATGTGAAACACATCAAAGTCTACAAAATCGGGCATATTAGGGAACAGAATAATGCCATATATGCACAGAGCGAGGATGGCATTGAACGCGCCCCAACATCCGTCCTTGGCACACTGCTGAGCTTTACCTACCAGAAACTGCAAGGAGAACCCAGGAACCTTGTTCCAACTAGTCAATACTAACTCGGAGGCGTCCAGGTGAAGTGAAGGAGCTAAACCAGCCAGATCAGGCTCAGCATCCATGTGAACAAAAGGCATCTGCCTCTTGATAGGCACACCCAGCAAATCAGTATACTCTTCCAGCGTAGGTGCGAGAACAAAGTCCTGAAAAGCAAAACATCTCAGCAGAGGGTCGTAGAACTGCAGCAGAGCGTGCAACCCATTCACCTCGAATGCCGAAGGTTTATGAACCAAACTGAGCAACCTGCCGTAAGATTTCCTGAACTCGTCCCTCACAGAATCATCTGCTAGAGCTATCAAACCAGTCAGCTTAACCACATCGGGGACAGGGAACTTGTAAGCCACAGTCTTCCTCAGAGAACCCATAACAATATAATAGGAGGCAAGAAATCCTGGATCGGCGAAAACGGTACCTGCAACACAGACACACGTTAATGAAATGAAAATGAAAATGCAAACTAATGCAAAATGCAATCATGCAATAAGAGGCCAAGGTAACTGGTGCTGTGAAGATTTTGTATCAACAAAACCATAATCTTGCTCTATCAAGAACAACCACTGCATCTGATAATAAGAGAACCCCGGTGTAGGGCCACAAATCTGATCTGTCAAGAACAACCATCTGATAGGCCCATATACATAGGATCATAACTCTGCTCTGTCAAGAAAAAATGTCTGATAATAAGGACCTCGGATGTAGAATCAAGAAATATCTGCTGATGAGGTCTTCAGACCCCACTAAAAAATCTGCTCTATCAAGAACAAACAACATCTGCTGATGAGATCTTCAGACCCCAATCAAAAATCTGCTCTATCAAGAACAAACAACTGATGACAAAACTCTGCTCTACCAAGAACAGACACACATCCGATGATAAGATCCTCTGATCAAAACCTGCTCTATCAAGAACAGACATGCACCTGATGATAAGATCCTCTGATCAAAACCCGCTCTATCAAGAACAGACATGCACCTGATGATAAGATCCTCTGATCAAAACCCGCTCTATCAAGAACAGACAAATCTGCAACTGAGAAACCCTGGTCCCAACAAAACTGATTCACTGTCAAGAAAACCAGGTAGTCTGAAAGTCAAGGTTTCCTGCAATAAACCCAACCCTGCTCACAGGTATGGACCTAAACTGACTCAAGTTCGGCATCCTATGCGTTCATCAGTGTCACAGACATTCAAGAGGGGTGATACGATACCCAGAAGGTGTGGCATCACCAGCTCATGAAGCGGCCTCACTCGGCTGAATCACAAATGATCGGTCCCCAGAGTCGACAATCCACCAAACCAGCAACCGTCTCAACCCAAAGAGTTGAAAGAGAAGCCAACCGGATGAACCTCGTTTGAGCGTGGATTTCATGAGACACTAGTGTCTGCAAAGCAAGCACGCGCCCACTAATTTCCACTCTAAGTCTATGGTGCACTCAAGCCTGGGTCTGGCTTCTCACTCATCAGAACTCCCATCCCATAATAGCACAGATAATCATATCATACTGAATAAAAAATGCGGGAAATAAAGTGCGAGAAGTAAAATGCGATAAATAAACGCAACCCAACAAGTAAACATACAAGCGTTAGGATTGACTCTCGCAGGGAACCGTTGGAGTCCCCAGCAGAGTCGCCAGCTGTCGCTTGCGTGAAAATAAGGTGCCGGCACAACAGAAGAGTCGCCACCTTTCGTTATTTATCCCTCAGAACGAGAAAGGAAACGATCGGAAAAACCTAACGGAAGAGGGTAAGACAAGGTCGTCGCAACCATTGTTTGGATTCGGGAGTCGGTTACGCAAGGGGAAGGTATTAGCACCCCTCACGTCCGTCGTACTCGACGGGATCCTCGCTTGTTGTGTTTACTTGGACGGGTTGGTTTTATTCTATCTACCTATCAAGGCTGGCTTAAAAAGAAGAGAAAATGACTCGGTAAAGCCTCGCGCTTTATGCCTACGTATTCTCATCAGAGAATGAGAAATCAGAGTCAACGTAGTTCGGCCTACGATGGGTTATGGGGGAAGGTAGCTCGCCAATACATCAGTATTGTGCCTACGTACTCTCAACAGGTATGAGAGATCAGAGCTCATGTAGTTCGGGAAACTACAGTTTATTTCCTGTCTTTTACGAAAGAAGTGTTTTTTATTGTGTTTGTGATTTTAATCGCACTAGAGACTATGACCTGAGAGTGAATGTGTCGCATGTCACCCAAAGGGTACCATACTAAACATCCAGACTGTGGAAAAGAAGCTCTCCCACAATCCTTTCTCAAATAGCTTAAGGCTCGTAACGTACGAAAGAAATCATTCATGATTACTGTATCTTAAACTGTTTTGAGATGAGAAGAGAACAGGCCCAACTAGGAGGGAGACTATCAAGTCCTACTGTTGTCATGCCATGGATTCATCCTATGGTTGAGGTTTGAACGGGGAACTCCTAGAAGTTGTCATGCATAGGTTTCAACCTAAAGTTCTATCATCAATTCCTTATCAAAGGAAATGAGAGTCCTAAGGGATCATGTCAATGATACACCAAAACAGACAAAGCATCAGCTTAACAGTAAAATGCATGCAATGCAGGTGAGGGAGGAAATGTGTGTGGGGCTTCAGCCTCCACAAGCTCATCTCAACCTCAAGCCAGAATGGATAATAGTAATCATACTGAAAGATAAAACATGCTATCAAGCAATATATAGTAAACTGCAATCATACAGATAAAATGAAATGAAATACCATTAGGCAAACAAACCACATGGGCAAGGGAGCTGGGCTCTACCGAATACCCGCAAGCAAAGCCACAGTAACAATACAAGCAGAGGGAGAAACTCAACCTCTAGTGCAATCATGCTCCTAGATTCTACCTATTGTAGATATGGACTTATTATAATGCATCAAACAAGTCAAACAAAACACATCAATACAGAAAAGAAAAAGATAAGAAGCAGATCAACTCCTCTCTCAACTCCAAGCTTCAGCTCTTCCAACAGCAACTCAGTCTTCAGACTTCAATCACTCTTGACAAATATCAATTTGCTTTTCCAGGTTTCAACCCTTCAACATAAGTTTCAACTTATCTTCTCCGAGATTCAGCTCCTTGATCAGCTCCACCTTCAGGCTTCACTATCAATCATAAGTATCAACTTCGCTCCTTCAGGATCCCCAGGTATCAAAGCAAGTATCAACTTCCTTTGTTCTTCAAGCTTCAGCTCTTCAGAATCAATCTCCATCACTTAGAAGTGTCAACTTCATCCTTCAGTCTTTACTTCATCTTCAGGGGTCTTCAAGTATCAACTTGCTCTTGTTGCTCTTCAAGCTTCAGCTGGAATGGCAAGGCTCAAGGATTCATCCTATTCTACACTCTACAATGAAGTCTTCATCTTCAAACTCAAGCTCAGCATCTCTCAAGATAATCAAACCAGAGGAAATCACTTACTGGATAAGCTGGGGGATATTGAACTGCTTATTGACCACCAAAGGTGACCTATAAGGGTTCAACATCAAAGGAATGGCTCCCTCAAAAGTTCTACTTCCTAGGTACAATCACTTATCCCTCTAAAGGAGAGAGGTGTATACCATGGAAGGACTTTGAATCATAGGGAGGAATGGAGGTGAAAGATACCATCCATGTTTGAGAAAGAAGTTATCTAAGTCTAAACTCTTCCTAATCCCTAACCCTAAAACAATCAACAAAACAAAGAAAGATCCAGATCTCAAGCTCTTCAATCCATCTTCAAGTCTTCCACTATGCTCTTCCATGCTCCTCTGAACAAGATCAAGCTCTCCAAGCCCACAAAGCAAAGCAAACAAAAATTCAAGTCCACAGGGGCAACACAAACAATCATCAACTACAAAAATCATCTAAAAATAGTATACCACCATATTAAAACCTAATATAATTTCTAAGGGATCCTACATACCTACCCTTAATACCCTTATATGCCCCAATGTCTAACTTGACTTGAAACCCAAAATTCTAATGTTATTGTGGACCTATGTTAAGGATTAACCTAATTCTATACAACCTAATGTCATCTAATCAAAACTATCCTAAAATTCATCACAAAATTATGGAATAAATCCAGCGGGAATCTAAAGCTTATATCTAACTATCCTAAAAAGAATAGCCTAAAAATGCTAAGGGAACTACCTAAACAAAATTCTACAAATTCATGTATCAACATAAAAAGAATAAAATGCAATAAAAGTAGAAAATATACAAAGAATATCAAAAATACATGAAATGCAAATATTTTTATTTGATAATTTTCTAGACATGAATATGAAATGGGAGCAAAAATTCCCATTAAAAAATATTTAATTTTCCATTTGTTATGATTTTTCAAAGTTTGGAATAAAAATGGAAAAAATAAAATGAAATATGAAGAGATGGGGTGCAGCTAGCAAACAGATGCAGTTCAATACGCGCATGGGCCCAGAATGGGGGGTTCAGATAGTCATGCGCTAGGCCCAATTCAGTCAGAAAATCAATTAGAAAAATGAAGAGAAAATAAAGAAGGGAACGGTGCAAATAGAAATGGAATTCAGTGTAAATCAATCATGGGCCACAAGTGGGGGTGGGATTAGTCATTGGATCACTAAGCCCAGGAAGCTCCTTTTAATGAAACATCGTTTCATTGCTTCTCAGAATTTCCCTCCAAGATGAAATTAAACACGAGCCGTTGGATTGTTTCTCAGTCAACCAGTCTTGCTTGATCTAATGGCGGGGAGGTTGTCTTCAACCTTCAGCTAGGGTTCTTGGAACCTCCATGGAAATGCAGAACAATAAGCCTCATCTTCCTCACACACGAACTCCATTAATACCTCACCAAATGCAACAATTAAAAACCCTAGATTGCTCCAAATTTCACCAGGAATCTAGCCATGATCTCAAAACTCATTGAAACTCTCTCAAACCTAGAACCCGATAGCAACCTCAAATAACTGATCCAGAACCAATCTTAACAATTCTCAAAATTAAAGGTCCTAATCTCATCCTCATGTTTCCCTGAACATTTCTTGCTATTAAACTAAGATTATCCCCCAATATTCAGTGAGTTATTGGTCCATAAAGAAATGGTGTCAACAGCAAAATCACCACCAATTCTCTTCAAACTTTCCAGAAATGGTCTCCTAGTCATCCTTAACCATTCTAACCTATTAATTCTATCTAATTCTACTTAAATTAGAGTGTAGAGAGAAAGTTACAAACCTGGTAAAATCGAGTGAACAGATGGAGAAATCCCTCAATTCAGACCTTCAATCTTTCTTAATTCCTTCACTGAGTATTATTCTAGCTTCTATATGCAAAAAGAAGGCTTGAAACTGCTTGATTCTTGGAAACCGATCTTGAATTGCAGAGGTGAAAATCCAAAATCTCATGCATGATTCATCAATGGAATTGCCCTCAATTTGATCTGCACACCCTCACTATGATCTATAGAATGTGTTTGTGTAGAAAAAAGGAATGGAAATGAAGAAGAATGTGAAATTGGAACTTGACTTACAATGGAAGATTCTTGATCTCACTCTCTCTTCTCTGCACCAACTCTCACCAACCTTGCATCTGAGCAAGTTATACATGCTATATAGAGTGGTTTAGAATCATCTAGAACCATCTAGGACCTTCTAATGAGAAAATGGAAATCTCATGTCATGACATTTTGATTTCACTTCTCACCGTATGCTATCTCATGCCATAGTCCTTGTACCCTTCAATTCTGACTTGAAATTCTCCCCACATGAGATGTATGGTATGTTACAATGCTTAACTAACTTGCTTATTGAGTTTTCTTGAGTTTTGCTTTGGTACCTTAAGATGCAAGTAAGCCATTTCCAAAGCAACCCTATGATCTAGGCCTCAAATCAAAATTGTGGCTGAACCATTGTTCTTAGAATGTCCTTTGGAGTCAAATGACCTATTATATGACATGGTTTGGATGTATAACTTGTGATTTCCAATTTTCAATTTCAACTTATTTAACATATGCCTCCATTTTAGGCCATTTTTATCACTTTTTGATACAAGCCTTTTCAACATCTCATGACCTCCCTAGTAGCCTTAAAACATAATTCTAAGCAAGTTTGATGTTGAAGATTTTTCCATTTGAAGCTTGGAAATAGGAGATATGGCCTTATGCTTGAAATGACCTATAACCTCCAAATAACCAAAATGCCCTTGACTTGCCAAGGCCATAACTTGAGTTCTACAAATCCTATCAAGGACTTCTAGTACTCTCTAGAAAGATAAGAAGATGCTCTACAACATTCATGTTGACCAAGATTTCATAGGAATCATCCTACTAGGGAAAAAGTTGGATGCGAGTTGGGTGACTTTCAAGGACCCAGATTCACATACCTCAGATGACCTGTAATTTGTCAAAGTCATAACTTGAGCTCTACAAATCCTATCAAGGACTTCTAGTACTAAAATTAAAGCTAAGAACAAGCTCTACAACATTCATGTTGTGGGGAAGATGAGATGACAATCACATCTTGAGCTAAACTGCCTTGAAGATAGGGATCAAACTAGGGGATTTTACACTGTCAATCCTTAGAAACCCTAGCTTGAAACTTATCAAACTCCTCAATCATGATGAGTTGGTCTAGGAATCATCCTTATAGCATCTCAATGCATCATTCCATGATCACATGGATCTTGGATTAGGTCTCAACCCTCTCTAAATCATCAGTTGACCTAGGGTTGACCCAGTCAAACCCTAATTCCACCAGTCATGGCTGAGTCTTCTGAATTCTTGTGCAATGACCTCTCTAGGCTTCATGATGGCTTTCAAGACCTCTCATAAGCTTTCTAAAAGCTTCAAGTCCATCCTCATAGTCTCAGAATCATCTGAGGAGCTCCCACAACCCTCAAGTTATGAGACACACAACCTTGGTTTCAACCAATCCCTCTGAGGATCTCTTGAGTTCTCTTACAAAGGTATCAACCTTTGAACACTTGAACAAACTTCTTGGCTTTCTTCATAGCCTCATATAACTCTTGCTGGGTGATCATTCCTCTTGATCTACTGCACCCATATCAATGAGAAGCAGATGATAAATGAGATGAACCACAAACTTGGTAAATAAATGTTGGTCAAATTTTGGGGTGCAACAACTATAACAATGGAGAACCCTGTGGACAAGCATAGAATACCAACTCCTTGTATATAGATAAAAAAGCCATCAGGCAAAATACAAACTCCAACTGAGTACAAATAAGGAAAAAACCTCGGCCAACAAGCCTGGCGATGGTCAAATACATCAAATAAACAGCAAAACTACAACAAAAATAGATAACAACAGGTCAGGAAGGATGACGTGATCTGAAGTCCTCTAACAGCCTCAACGTCTCAGGATGATCCGGCCTAGCAAGTAACCCCTGAATAAGTAAATCCTGCTGGCTCATAGTATGCTGTAGGCAACGTGATCCTCCAAAGCTCTCTCCCCGAAACATGCCTCAAGTCTGCGTCTCTTGGAGCCAACTCTCAACTTGAGATCCTTCAAGTTTGTGATCGCCTCACTCAACCTGCACTCGCTGTCTCGTCTACG
This sequence comes from Lathyrus sativus, assembly GCA_963859935.3. Lineage (NCBI taxonomy): Eukaryota > Viridiplantae > Streptophyta > Magnoliopsida > Fabales > Fabaceae > Lathyrus > Lathyrus sativus. The sequence continues at coordinate 360,041,485 of OZ012737.1, forward strand.
TGAAGCTTCCGCTGCAATCTCTCCATCTTTGGCGTTAAGCTGAACCTTCAGTTTGCTGATCTGAAGTTTTAACTTGTCTTCATGCTCCTTGTTGTTAGTGAGCATGGCATTCCATATCGACTCAAACTTGGAGATCCTCGAGTAAGCCTTATCCAACTCCTCCTTCTTAGTAGCAAGAGTACTATAAGTGGCATTCAAGTCTCGGCCTGTGCGCTCTCTGTCCTTAGTCTCTTTAGTCAGATCAGTACCCAGCTTGTTCACAAGCTCAGTTTGTCTCCTAAAAGAATGAACTGCATCTATCTTCTCACTGTAAAGCTGGATAATCTCTTTCTCCAATTCTTCATTTTTTTTTCTCAGCTCTTCCTTCTCCGCAAATACCTGATTGTATTTCTGGATATCTACAGTAGTGGGCTCCTCAATCATGAGAGTATACAGTGGTGCAACTGCAGGGAATGGCATCAAGAACTTCGCAGCTCTATCATGAATCCAAGTCAAGTAAGGGTCATACGCTCGGCTGTTACTCTTCCCCAAAGCTAACTTCCCTTTCCGACAAATGTTATTTCATTCATGCTCAAGTCTGCCCAGAGCCTCGCCCTCCAATAAGCCAGTAAGATACAGAGATTCTTGTATCTCCTCTTCTCTAGGAGGCTCTCTCAATGCATACCCAAACTGTCTCACCAATAAAGAAGGGTTATAGTTGATACAACCTTTCCTTCCGATCAAAGGAATGTTAGGAAAGCCACCACAACTATAAACAATATCCGTACCCAGCATGTCTCGATCAAACCAAACAATATTCTCTACAGATAATCCCATGAATCTCTCCGACCATTTGGAAGTACTAGAAGTAGCCACAAATGGGTTCGTCTTAGGCATATGACTAGCAAACCAAGCATACAATAGAGGAACACAACAAGCCACATTCTTACCCCTTCGTTTTTCATTCTTGTAATGCACAAAATGATAAACGTCTCCGAGAAGAGTAGGCACTGGATTTCTCGAGGCCAAAATATGAAATGCATCCAAATCCACAAAGTCTGGAAGATTAGGAAACAAAACAATGTTGTATATACATAGAGCAAGAACAACACTAAATGCAACCCAGCAACCATCCTTAGCAAACTGTCTAGCTTTATCAACTAAGAAGGCCAAAGGAAAACCATGCACTCCATTCCACTCTGTCAAACCCCCTGTAACTCTAAAGCATCCACATGTACTATGGCAGCTAGCTTAGCCAGATCAGGCTTAGCATCAATATGAACAAAAGGCATCTGACTAAGAACAGGCACATCCAACAATACTGAGTACTCCTCCAAAGTAGGCGCTAGAATGTAGTCAGGAAAAAAAGCATCTTAACTGCGGATCATAAAAATGTACAAAGGCATAAAGACCATCCACCTCATATGCCGAAGGCTTGCAAACCCATCTCAGTAATCTCCCATAAGACTGCCTGAAATCCTCCATCACTTTCCCACCAGCCAGGGAAGTCAAACTCAACAAAGACCTAACATATGGAGTCGGAAGCTTGTAAGCCACGGTTCTCTTCAAAGAATCCATATCAGCAGGGAAGGAATAAGATCACCAGAATCGAAGGAGAAATATGCACCTGCAACACAAATACATGTTAATGAGATGCAAATGAAAATGCAAATGCAAATGCAAACAAGGGATCAAGACTGCTGTGCTGTCGGTCGAGAAAAACCAGAGCTTCGCATTAGCAAGAACAAAGTACCGATAACAGGACCCACTGATAAACAGATTCACACTGCAAAGAACCGGGTATTCTGAAATCCAAGGTTTCCTGCATGACCCAATCCCCCTCACATGTATGGACCTATCCACAGACAAAGGTTCGGCATCCTATGCGTTTGTCAGCATCACAGACTTTCAAGAAATGATGATACGTTCACCATTTCTGGTTTGGCATCATCGTCTCCTGAAGAGGCCTCACTTAACTGACTCACAAATGATCGGTCCCTAGAGTCGACAACCCTCAAATCCAAAATTCCCTTGAGCCAAAAGGGCCAAAAAGAAAGTTGTCTAAGAGAATCTCGTCCGAGCGTGAATTTCATGGTGAACTAGTACGGGCAAAGCAAGCACATCCACCACTAATCTCCACTACTAAAGCTAGGTGTATACTCAAGCCCATGTCTGACTTATCACTCAATGGAACTTCCCTCCCCACAGCACAACAGTAATGATATATGATGCGGAAAATAAATGCGAGAAAGTAAAATAAAGCACATATGTACAACACCTAAAGATAAACACACAAGCGCTAGGATTGACTCGCATAGGGAACCAGAGTCCCCAGCAGAGTCGCCAGCTGTCGCAACTGCGAAATAACACCGGTGGAAAAACAGAAGAGTCGCCACTTTTGTTATTTATCCCAAAGAGAGGGAAAGGAAACAATCACAAAAACCTAAAAAAAAGGGAAAGACAAGGTCATCGCAACCATGTCTGGATTCGGGAGTCGGTTACGCAAGGGGAATGTATTAGCACCCCTCACGTCCGTCGTACTTGACAGGATCCACGCATTGTTTTCTATCTAAAAGGGTGTGTTGAAACTATCTAACTAAAGGCTTAAGGAAAAAAGAAAAAGAAAAGAGAACTGACTCGACAGAACATCGCCGATCTGTGCCTACGTACTCCCTCGTGCAATGGGAAAGTCAGAGTCAACGTAGTTCGACTAACTACGGCTAAAGAAGGGGGAAGGTTGCTCACCGAGACATCGCGTCTCGTGCCTACGTACTTTCGTCTGGTATGAAAGATCAGAGCAAACGTAGTTCGGGCTAAAAGGACCACAGGTTGGTTCAAAAGTTTTTAGGCCCGAGTAGGGTTAACAGATAGTTCTAGCAGTTGGTGCATGCAGTTCGACCATTGGAGACTTAGGCGTTACCGTTTGCGGTAGAACTAAGAGTTAACGACACTTTTTTTGTGAAAAGATTTTCATGATTAAGATCCTGAAGGATGAAAAAGGTTTGAATTGTTTTTGTATTTTTTTAGAGAAGAAGTGTTTTGAATTTGATTTGCAACTCATGTCGATCTAGAGACTATGACCTAAGAGCGAATGCGTCGTATATCACCCAAAGGGTGTACACTAAACACTCTAGGTCCTTGAGAGGAGGCCCCTCAATTACCATTTCTCAAGTAACTTAAGGCTCGTAGCGTGCTACACTTGTCATTCTTTATTAAGTGTTTTATGAATGTTTGAAGATGAGAAGAGAAGAAGGAACACTAATGGGAGACTAATCAATCCTAAAAGTTATCATGCAAAGTGAACCAAAAATTGGGATTCAAAAGGGAACTACCTAATGTTATCATGCATGGTTAGGCACCTAATGTCTATCATAAACTCAAGAGGTTAGAGAACTTATGGGGATCATGGCAAAGAAAAGCAAAAGAAGAAGAAGAAGAAAGCATATGCAAAATGAAAGGATGCACACATAGAATGCACAAATAGAATGATAGTGGGAGGAAAATAGTGTGGGGCAGTAGCCACCACAAGCTCATCTCAACCAAGCATGCATATGGAAATGCAAGAAAAGAGAAGAAGGAGAAGTGCACAAGAAGAAATTAAACAAACACAAGCAAACCACACAAAGATGCACCAAAAAATGGGATGAAATGACCTAAGTCAAACAACATCAACCACACCAATAAAATCAAACCAAATGGAAAGGTAAACAAACCCCAAAGCCAAGTGAGGATGGGAGACCAAATTAGGGCAGCAAGGATCCCATAATAGGTACTCAACCATAAGCATCACTTATCAAAAGCAAAGAAACACCAAAAGTGTCCTCAAGGATTCATCATTCTAGGTATGCTTCAAATACCTCCAAAGGAGGGACCAAGCCACCTTAAATGACACTCCAATGTCATTGAACAGAAGGGAGATGAAGAGAAGAAAGCTGAAAAGCAATATCAAAACAAATCAAGAATAAATGCAAGCAAGAGCACAAAGGAAGCAAGCATGTACCGCATAGGAGTTCAAGTTGAAAACACAAAAAGAAAGGCATCAATCAACAAGCTATGCACATTATTTTGACCTAAAAATGAACATACATCAAGCTCAACATGTCTAAAATGTGAAACAAGAAGAGTTGAGAGCTTATTGGATCCACAAAGGTCATTTCCAATCCAAACTAGGTCATGCACTTGTGTGAGCTGTCCTATGAGATGACCTAACTTGCAAGTCACTTCAAAAATAGGAAAAAGGATCGAAAAATATCAAATAAAATACACAAAGAAGCTAGACAAGTTAGAAACCAGACGCCAAGAAATCAAGACGAATATCCCCTCAAAGCACCATCAAAAGAAATGATTCATTTAGATGTACCACTTTGAAATGGGAGAAACAAAGGAAACAAGAAAAGCCACAAAAAGTCAACCCAAAAGTCAACATCCAGGGGAAAAATGGTCCTCTAAAATTGATCAACTCATCGATGAGATGAGGATCAATTTTCAATCATTGGATCAAAAAGGAATGAGAGAAACAAATGCAAAAGAAAACCATGTTACAATTCAATTCAATTAAAACAACTCCAACACTTAATTCCTTTTTTAATTGAAAATAAATATGAAAAATAAAATAAAAATGTCCAAAAAATATTAGACATCTCAAAGTATATAAAAAATATTTTTGGTGAATTTTTAGAATATTAGAGCTATTTTAATTAATTAAAATTGTAAACAGAAAATAAAATGAAAAACAAAAGAAATAAAAAGAAAAAAGACAAATAAGCGTGGCAAATAGTAATCCAAACAAGTTCAGAATGAATTGGGCCCAGTCTGGGGAGTGCGCATAGCAGGTGCGCTCAAGGCCCAAAAGACAATCCACACAATAAAACAAAAATCTAGAAATCTAGTGCAACAGAGTCAACAGGGTGCACCAAGGACATTCAATCTAGAGCGCTTGATCAATTAGTAATCACATCAGAGGGAGGACAGCGTGCCAGCAAATAAATGAGAATTTGAAAGAGATCATATGAATCCAGTCAACTAAAGACCATCGTAGGTCTTAATCAGAGCCATTGGAACCAAAAGTATTCAAATCAAACGGACCACACACTGCCACGATGTCATCTTCTCCAATGAAACAAGGAGGAAACCAGGGTGGCCGGACTGCAACTCCAGTCATCTTCTTCGCAGCTCCGGCCACCGCGAATGAAGCAACCACACACGGCCAAACCCAGACTCAACCAATTTACATGAATTTTATGTCAAAATTCATCTAGAGATCAAGAGGATCTCAAATCCAGCCTCAAAAATCAATAATCATGCGTAATAAAAGCAACCCGAAGCCAACAAGATTATGCACCAAAATCCCAAGTTCATCAAAACCTCTCCAATTTGGTTTAAAACTCATCTAAAAGTCACGTAGGTTACAGATCCATCAGTAAACAAGCAAGAACACGCATAAACAAGCCAAAACAGATCCAAACATTTTTGAGCATCATCCAACAATCAACACCAATGCCAGTTCGTTTTACATATTAATGATCTATATTGCTTCTACGTCTCAAATATACAAAAATGGTAGTGAATTGATGCTTATCAAGAGTGTAAAATTGATTTTCAATTACCTAGTGGAGAACTTCCACTGAGCCTTCAAATGGAGCTTAAGCTTGTAGAAAAATATCCAGAATCGTTCAATAATCCTCAATACAGCTTTTGCAATTCACAATTTGTCTTGAAATTGCCTCTTTCTCCAAATTCGAAATTTGAATTTCCACCACTTTTTGAAAACTGTTCTTGATCAATTTGGCTCCAATTCTCTCTTCTGATCATTTGTTCATAGCCAAAACTTTATATATGATGGATCTTGATGATAATTGAGCCCAAACTCAGCCTCTAACAACCCAATTAAAAATCCAAGGAATTGAATTTCAAGCTTACTCATGTACACGAAATTCACACCAAATTGGCTCCAAAATGGTTGAAAATGCTTGCTGGGAGTGTATGGGATGTGAATGGCTTGGATTAACTCCTTATTTAATCTCAATGGTTGAGATTTGTTATGTAACTTCATAATGAAGAAACCTTGAAAATGGCTCACTTAAACACCTCAAATTCAAAATCTAAAAATGCCAATGTGTTCAAAATGTTGTTTGCACTAAAAAAATTCACTTATTTGCACCAAATTGATCAATAATAAAATAATTCCAATTTTCCCCTTTTAAGCTTTCTTCCATGAAAAATCACACATCAATTTCTCATTCCAAGCCTATTCCATGACTTCTCAATGCTTGAATAAGAAAATAACACCATTTGGAGCACATTTGATGTTGGAAAAATCTTCATTTTAAGTGTGCAAGTTGGTGAAATGGACCTATAATTTTATGACCTGTAATCTCACTTTCCCAAAATACCCTTGACTTGTAAACCTCATAACTTGAGTTCTACAAATCAGATGAAAGACTTGTAGTACTTTTTGGAAAGCTAAGACCAAGACCTACAACTTTCATTTTGGAAAAAAGTTTAGGAGAAACATACTTCCAGGTCAAAAATTTCTTGGAAGTTGGTTGACTTTTGTTGACCAAAATCACATTCATCTGATGACCTGTAACTTGTTTGGATCATAACTTGAGTTTTATAAATCCAATCAAGGACTTCTAGTACTCAAAAGAAAGCTAAGAACATGCTCTACAAGTTCCATTTTGGTCAAAAGTTGAGATGAAATTTGTATCTTGAGATAGGTGGTCTTGAAGTTAGGCACTAAATAGGGGATTTTACCCTAAGAACCCTAATTTAGTAACTTCTCACACACTTGATCCTTGATGAATTGAACTTGAAATGATATCTCATATATATTAAAACAACATCCCATGACCATAGAGACTTTGAATTGAGTTTTAATCTCCTTCAATTTCACAGTTGACTGAGGATTTACCAGATGAAACCCCAGATGCATCAACTTCAACTGTAACCTTTCATACTTAGCCCAAACACCTGGATGAGCTCCACAATAACCCTCAAGGCACTCAATGAGCTCTCTCAACATCTTACATCCATAACCATGAATTCACAATCCTCTGATGATCTTGACCCGACCTCCAAGTTAGGAGCTGACCCACATACATCCATCCTTTCTTTCACAAGACCAATGTCCACTTCTAGCTGACTTGATGACCATCCAAACTTGAGTAACACCCCTTGCTTAGGCTCAACCTTCTGAGTAGACTCCTCTTGATATGCACAATATCTTGATCCCCTGTTCAATGAAAAATGCTATGCAATGCAAATGCTAGAAAGAAATGAAATGAAACATAAACCAAGTTAAGAAAAGGTTGGGCAAAATTTGGGGTGCAACACACGGGTGCGAGAGAAAAAGGTTTGGGTAGACGATACTAGCGTACACATTCTAACAATTAGGTGTATTGCTGCTCGACCATTGGAGACTTAGGCGTTACCTGTTTGCGGTAGAACGGACGTAACATGTCCTGGGTTAAAAGGTATGGAAGCGTAAAGGTGGAAAAAAAAAGAAAAGTGCTAGCTAGGATTATCGCAATCCTATGCCTACGTATTCTCATCATGCATGAGAAATCAGAGTAGCCGTAGTTTGACTAACTACGAAAAGACGGGTCTCGATCGCACGGGAACAAGAGAAAAAGGATCTCGATTGCATGGATGCGATAGAAAATGGTCCTAGTCCTGGAATGCCTAAACGGAAGGAGTTGAATCGGTTCGGGACACACACGCTAAATTCTAAGATGTAGGAGCTAATGCGTTGCATATCGCCCAAAGGGTATACGCTAAACACTCTAGACAAGAGAGAAGAGGCTCCCACTCATCATTTCTTACGTATCTAACGCTTACCGCTCACAACACTTATCACGGTTGATTAAAAGATTGAAGTAAGGAAAGTTACCGAACAGAGTGGTTCCGTTGACCCTTGAAATTGTGTGTAAGCTTCACTTTCAAGCTTCTAATCTCCTCTTTGATCCTTGGTGATGATTTTTTGAAATACAGTTCGAAAGGGTAAGTGAATCGAATCGGGACCAATGTGACGCTAAACCATCGTAACTCGACTTATAAGGGAAGTCAAATTATAGGAGGCCGCGTGATTGATATCCGTGCTAAGGACAAGATAGAGAAATGACATTGAGGATCATTCTCCGATTTAATCGTGTCACACGGACCAAAAAACAGTGGGCTCTCGTCTTAATCGCAAACATAATGTCGATTAATTGAAGGTAGCCCGTCGCGATCCCAAAGTAAAGAAAATGACCTAAATGGTCATTTTCCATAGATTTGAAATCAGGAAGGTTATCGACTTCGTCAATCCGACCCTTACGGATACAAGACTTCATCGATCAAGGAAGGTCAAAATAAAATTGAAGATGAAGAAGAGATGAGGAGAGAAAGGAGGTAGTCTTAGATCGAACGTTATTCATCAATAGTTTGACTGGTAACGGTTTACGGAAGTTTCGTCATAGACCAAAAAAACGGTGAAAATAAATAAAGATGGATAAACCGTTGAAAATGGAAAGGAGAAGAGAAAAGTCGGTTTCGGATCTATTGTTTCTCATCAATAATTTGACAGAAAAAGAATAGTGGTCTCGTCATCGATCCAAAAACAGGAAACAAGTCCTCTAAGGTAAATAAAAATGCTCAATGATAAGAAAAAGTTAAAATCTAACTTCTAAGAGAATATATTAAAGAGTTTCTAAAAGAAATTAAAATATAACTCAAAATTATATACATATTAACAAATCTAAGAAAAACTATATTAGAAAAATGTTTTACAAACCTATTAAACTAAAAATAATCTACATAAAAAAATAAAAGAAAAATGGGGTTTATAATTAAAACAGGGGATGAGTTAAAATGAGAAGAAACGGGCCCCACGGCCCATCAATAGTGACAACAAATTTTCACAATGACAGAAACCAAAAAGGTCAAATCCATTTTGTCAAACTTGGCTTCAATAATATCTTCTCCATGGCCTTATGGATTTTACAGTTGATGAAGTATAAGATGGTTTCAGTAATGGGTTTAGAGGAAGGTGAGGAGAAGATGGAGTTGAGGGTGTGGGTTTCCCAGGTTGGAGGTTTGGTTGGTTGTTCTTCGGGTATGAGGTGGTTGTTTGAGTGGATTGTGTTGATGTGGCGGAGACGACGAGCACAGGAGGAGGTTTCTAAAGAGAGTGAAGTGGTTTATGTTGTTGAAGCCACTACAAGAAAATTGGCGAATTGCGACGGTTCATTTTGACATATTACGACGGTTTTAACCGTCGCAATTGGTAAGTTACGACGGTTTCAACACCGTCGCAGAAACGTGCGTCGCGAGGCCGTATTGCGACGGTTGTGAAAACTGTCGTACAAACCGTCGTTATTTTCACGACGGGTAGCTAACTGTCGTAATCTCTATATTGTGACAGTTTTCAACCGTCGTAATTATATTTACTAATTCTAAATATTATTTATTTTCACGACGGGTAACTAACTGTCGTAATCTCCATATTATGGCGGTTTTCAACCGTCGTAATTATATTTACTAATTCTAAATATTATTTATGCTAGTTGCGACGGTTTAAACCGTCGTAATTTTATCTATATATTTTTTTTATAATATTCTATTTTTATTTAAATTACTTTCATCTTTTTTTTTTTATAATAATTTTTTTAATTTAAACTTTTTTTTATATAATATATCAAATATATAAAGAGTCACGTATATCAAATATATAAAAATTCACATATAACAAATATATAAATTTATATAACTTAAAAAACAATTGATATTTCATTATATCACTTTTCTAAATAAATTATTATGTTTTCTACTAAATATATACTTATGAATATCTAAATGATCAAATGTCATAATCTATAACTTGATATATACAATATAATCAATATAATTGTACAACCTATGATGATCCAAGATATTTTGCCCAATTTTCCACACCAAGTGATGATCCAAGATTTTCTACCGATGGCGGAAGAATTCTTTGGTATGATTTTGCCTTAGAGGACAGACATGAACATCTACAAAAGCTTAAAAATTACTTCCAGTTAGCACCGATAAAGAAAATCACTTGTGGTCTTCTAGTATCATCATGAGCCCTTCATAATCAGTTTTATAGTCTTCTAGTTGCTGCTAATCTTTTGGCTTCACCAACCCCCTTTCTAGTATCAACGTCGCCATATTTGAACATTCTCGTTCCCCAGAACTTGTGTTGTCCCTGTTTACCTATTAAAAAAGTCAAATCACAATTCTCTCCAATTTTCTATTAATTTCTCAGATTTTCTCAGCAATGCAAATAATAGTAATGAAGCTATATAGTCTATACTCACATTGTCATAATCCAGGTTATCGTACATCCTCCCATATGGCCTCACAGGACTTTAATCAAAATAAGGCCTCACAGAACTTCGATCAAAATATGGTCTCACAGGAGCACCATATCCCCTGGAAGAATCCATACTATTATTCCACGTAGTATTACCACTAGGCCCTGCGTCATCAAGAGATGCGGCTGAATCAATGACAACCTGCAGGAGCATAATGCAAAGAAATAAAATCATTTATAAATCAAATATTCACACACACATACACACACTTATATATAAGTATGAAATGAGGAATGCATAGATAGTCAAGTTTCAGGAGAAAGAGATTATTCAGCCTTGAATATAATACCTGGAAAGTTGTATCTGTGTCAGCCTTGAATACAATACCGGTAGACGGATTATCCTGGAATGATGATATATTGCCTTATTTATAGCTTGTTTTATCCAGAAGTATGCATAAGTAGAAAATCGGGACCCGGATAGGGGTTTAAACTTTTTAACACTCTTTATGAGACCTGTGCTTCCCTCCTGCAGCAGCACCAGAGAACAAAAATGTAAAAGATATAATTATTCCTCAAGTCACGCATATGCTTGGTTGTGATCTGTTTTGCACTGTCATTAAATCAAAATCAAATCAAACTCTTGCTATAATGGGGTGATGGAATGTCTAAAACTACCTGCAATAAGTCCTCATGACTGAGACCGCGTCCATGGAAACCTTTAGCGACGTAGTGTATAATGCGTAAATTTGCTTGAATCAATTTTTCTCTGCTTCTGTTACCATGACAAAGTTGCGCCTTAAGTTTCCGAATATTAAGCCCTGCACCCTCAGCCCATTCCGCCATAGTTAGCTCCCTTCCAAATTGAGATTGAAGACTTGTCTTCAATTCTTCCAATCTCAATAGCTCCTGTAAAATATGCCGCATCAGTAGGAAATCTCATTCATTTAAGGAAGCCCAAAACTCTGTAACAGAAATCACACCTGTATATGAACAACCAACTGAGACTCTTGTTCAAATTTCAAAAGTTGTTTTGAGTCAGGACTCTGTAAGATCAAGTTCAAGGGATCTTTTTGATTCAACCCTTTATTTATCTTCTTCGGTACATGAAGTTTTTCCTGTGCAGCATCCTTTCCGGTAAGGTAAGTTTCACTGACTTTAACTTTCAATTTCCGTGCCTTTCTCTCTTTTGCCCGTCTCTCTCGATGCCGTGTTGATCTTATGGTTTTATTTCTTCCAAATGAAGGTTCAGCCAAACTGGAAGAGGCTAGACTGAAGCGAAGTTTTTAGTTTAGGCATTAAACTCCAAGTGAAATTAGCCGTTTAGGCATTAAACTCCAAGTGAAATTAGCCTAAAAACAGGAAAAATAAAGTAAGGAGGTTAGAATTGGCCATGAAGATAGAACTAACCTAGAAGAAATTGAATTGTCAGCATCCTTGTCAGCTTTAATCAAACTCAAGTCTTCGGCTATCGAGGCTGCTTGTTTTGAGGAAGGAAAAGCTTTCCTAGTAAGAGAAGCTGCATTAAATTGCAAACTATCTGCATTCTGTAGAGTTGACGAAGCATCGACTTCTCCTGTTCGTGAGGAATTTAATCTGCAGTATATCATTTGCACATTCATAAACCAACAGCTTAGATTGGAACAATTTCTAGTTATCAATTACAAAACGATTGAACTAACATGGAAGAACAAGTTTATTTATCTTACATGTTCTCTAAACGAGGCAACAGATGCAGGCGCTTCCTGAAGTCACGTGCCACCTGAACAACATTGTCGGTGTCACTCTCTTCTTGAACCGAAACCATATCCATCTGCCTTGTATTTAATGTTGCCTGAAGTAAATCCGAGTCGTAGGAGCATATTAGTCGAAAATCATTAGAGAAGTTCAGTTGATCATCTTGTATGTTCTGTACTACCAATCAAGCAATTCTATCTCTACTTGATTTGATAACAGACTAAGAAATATGAAGAAAGAAACCTGTGTCTGATAATTGACAGAAAATCAATAAAATTCAAACCTGACATGTCTTGTCTTTCTTTGAAATATGCAATAGAGGCCTATACTCATTACATTGATCTTGTCTTTCTTTGTCTCTAAACGTAATTAGCAACTTAAATTTATCAATTTAAATGACCAATAAACTATACTTTCCTTACCATTATGCACACTTTAGTGCACTTTAATCCTTAACAACACTTTTCTTGATTGCCTGCAGAATCAATTAACTTTCATCACAATCACACATCCAATAGGCCAAAGCTCCATGGAAAACAATAATTATATTTACCACATCAGCATCAGATTTGTTTTCAAACCTATGGTGACACTGAAATCATCATACTGATGACTTCATATTACTATTACAGAATTTTCAAAACTGTTGATAAGTACGAACTCACCCGACATTGATTGTTGTCTCCATTTTATCACCAGTCAAAACCCATAACTTTATTCCTGCCTGTGCTAGCTTATCAATACATTCAGGAACCTATATGTCAAAAAGCGATTGCAAAGTTTTAAACGCACTTAGTTCAAACTTCAAAAATCTAGCTCAGAACTGAGCATAGATAACTTTATCACTTGTTGTAACATACCCCATTTTGAAGTTTGTCTTCAACAGCGGTAGCACCCAGAAGAATTAAATCCTTTTCGATCTTTTCTAATACGTCCTCCACAATCTGCTCTCGATCTGGACTTACTAAGCTCCTGGCTTCCATCAATTATTTATTAAAAAGAGTGTACTCTTCTTCCTCAAGTTCACGATAGGCCAATATCAAGGTCCTCAAACCAGCATCTGCATATTCCTTAATGTGATGCTTAGTCTTTTTCTCAAACTTACTTCCATTCTTCGCAAGTCGTTCAAACACGACACTAATGTTGATAAACACAAAATAGAAACAGTTAAATATTATCAACTTTCAAATCAGTGTGATTTCTCAAGGCTGCAGCTTGCTAGAATATACAATTGAACAAAACAAACAAGCACAATGAATCCTCAAAAATCACATAGTAATTAATCATAATGTACCTCAAATATGCAAAAGCCATCATAAAAGTGGCAGCATACTTGTGAAATCAGTACAACTTTGGGAACCAAAAAAACTGCAATGTAAGGAGAAGGCTTTCGGAGGTAATAAGCATAGCTTCTAAGAAGCATAATTGCAATCAAACATAAACTCCAAAAGAAATACAATATTCACTAATTTAGAAAGAACAATGGTCACATAGACATGGATTGGTTTGAGGGAGGATTCCTCGATGTTTGATCACTTCTCTGTGTTGCAAGAATACCGTTCCACCCTGCAGAAAAAGAAAAGAAAAATCAACTTCATAAACATCTTTAATTATAACAAGAGGATGTAAGCAATGAAAATTCATGTGATCAAACAAACATGTGATACATGGTGTCAATGATTAGTTTTTCACAAAGTAAGCAAAAAAAGTAATGTACTGCCCAACTGAAAAATATAAAAGTGGAAGTTGAGAAGGATAGTGATTAAAGAAAACATTGACAAGAGCACAATACTCGTATTCATCAAACTAAGCAATATAAGTTAAATGATATAATAAAACATCAAAGTTACAGGAAAGGCAAAGTCTCTAGTAGTACCTTGTATCACCAAAAATTGATGAACCCTCTTTGAGAAACTGAGAAAGCTTGTGAGGAGGAACGTATGAAAGAATCAGTTTATAGTTATCTAGTAAGCTCATGAGAGCTAACAGTAGGTGAACTGTATACTAACATAGCCATGACAACACACTTGTTCTATTGAAAAATCCATAGTTGGTTGCTCTGTATAAATAACTTCATTGCAAACCATTTATATATTAAGAAACAGAGTTAAACAAACTAAAATACAAACCACTCAAACAAAAGACACAACAATCTTCCTAACTTATAGATATAGATAATTATTCTTCAAAACCATTGACAATGGCTTCAGTTGTACTCCTGCATTTTCCATTATTGAAACGTATAATTAGTTAAACATGAAAAATGATTAGACAATTGTTGAGGCATACACAGAAAAAGATATTTTGATTTATATTATGGATAGAAAACTCACAGTAAGGCAAGATCTTCCACTGCTGGTTACCACCACAGATCCAGTTCTAGAGGACAACAGTGGTGCCATCATGTACACCTCCAGAATTTTTATCACCATGAAAAACATCCATGTTGAGATGAATATTATTGATCGTCCTTACAGCTCGGTAACCGCTACCCTGGTCCTTGCTCTCAGTCCATAAAACAGACTGATCAAGATAGTCCGAATTGTAACGTGCTAGCCGAACCTAAGATTATGAAAACAGACATGTAAGCAATAAATATGTCACACATGTTATTAAAAAGATCACATTGGTAAGTTATAAAAGTATGGAAGAAATAAAGAAAGAGATACTGATATGCTTTTACTTTTGTATGAAAATGGTTAGGGATGGGAAGGTTGTCCTACCCCATTCAAAAGACAAACATGCCATGTGCTCTAGCAAGAGCTTATAATAATGATAATTGAAGATTAAAGATGACTTCCCAAGCAAAGTCCTTTAAAAGGAATTGACCAAAAACTGATTTACTTTAACCTTGATTATATTTTTAGTTAATTTAAATTTGAACATTCTTTCTTAAAACTTCGATGAAGTGGAAATAGCCAAACTAATACAGTAAAATGTTATTTAAATTTTAACAAAATCACGGCAGTACCTTATTTTTGTTGAAGCTTCTGTTAAATTACAATGGCTCACCGTGATTCTACCAAAGTTAGCATCAATCCAAACATGCTGTAAAAAACTGTACTTATCCCAATTCAAACATTTTGATAATTCAAACAAGAAATTATTCGGCTTAAGGTCACCATGAATCACCCCATGCTTATGACAAAGCTGCACTACCTCCAAAATAGTCCTCGTAACCGCTGCAACAACATGCTCTATATAATGACCATGCGCAACAATCTGGTCAAAAAGCTCACCACCTTCACAAATCTCCATAACAAGATAAACAATATTTTAATCCTCACAAGCCTCCATAACAAGATAAAAAATATTTCAATCACAATGAAGCAAAATGAAATTCAATTTTCTGACAATTCATGAGTGGCGGTTCTTCTTAGGTTATCGCCTGTAGCATCGAGAGATTCGTGAGCCTGATTGAGCAAACTGTTGTGGATTCTGATTCTGTCTTCACTGATACATCTATGAAGGGGTTTTGTGACAGAATTTGAGAGAAATACAAGATCAGGAAATTGAAAGATGTCGAGAGATTTAGAGATTAAATTAGAGAAGGAATGACTAAAAAGGAATTGAAGGTCAAATTGAAGATGGTTGAGTTTAGAGTTTTGAGATCTTTCGGAAACCGTTTGCGAGAAGAAGAAGGTGGAGTCCACAGGTTTCACTCTGCTCGATAGTTTCGATGAAGTTGTTTTTTTTGAAAAAAATTTCAATATTTTTTTAAAGCTTATAACATATTTTTAATCAATAATTTATAATTTATAATATATTTATAATCTCCATAATATATATATATATATATATATATATATATATATATATATATATATATATATATATATATATATATATATTAACATTGTTACTAAAATTAATTTTAATAAAAGTCAATTATTTATATAATAAAACAGAAAATATTTTACTATTATTTAGACAAAAATATTAAGCTATATTGTCATGAAAATTATAGTAATTATAATAATTATTTATTAAATCAATTAATAAAATTGAAAAGGTTAGAAAATAGAAATGAAAGAAAAAAGTGGAAAATTAAAGGTATAAAAAAATAGTGATTATGATTGGCTAAAGTAATTTGCGACAGTTCGCATTAACTGTCGCGAGTGTGGAAAGAGGGAGGTTCTTTGATAACTGTCGCATTATTTTATACAACATGCCTAAAAAATTTGCGACGGTTGGCTCAAGCCGTCGTGAGAACTTTCGTAGTCCAGGAATAAGGGCGATTTTTTTATAACTGTCGCAAAAAATCTACGACAATTGACCCTAACTGTCGTGACAACCGTCGCAATCCAGGAATAAGGACGGTTTTATGATAACTGTCGCAACTCAAGTGTCGTAAATCTCCTTTTTTCTTGTAGTGAGCTTTCGAAAATGGGTTTCAATGGTTGTCGGAGGGGCTTGGAGATAATGAAATGGGTTTTCCAGTGGACGAAAATGAAGTTCGAAAGAGATTTATGGGTTCGAAAATCAATGGGTTGAAGCGATTGAAGAGAGATGGGTTTTCAGAGTGATTTTGTGTTGAGTTGTTGCAGGTGTTAATGGAAGAAGATTAATGGAGGTTGATGGTAATGAAGGTGGTTTGAAGGATTTCTGTGTTGGTTGAAGGTGTTTGAAGAAGAAGATCGAAGTGGATATGAAAGAGAGGTCGGAGATGGTAGCGATGGAAGAAAAAATAGGAAGAGTTGTGAATGGTTTGAGGTTGAATGGTGGGGTTTCGTGTAGATTTGGGAGAAGAAGATAAAGGTTGAGTGATTTTAGAAGTTTGTTAATGGATTTCGAAAGTTGAAGGTTTGTGTAAGGTGTTGAAGTATGGAGTTGAGGAAATGGGTTTCTAGGTTTGAGTTGTGGATGTGGAGTTCTGTGCAGGGGGTGTTTGGAGGTGATGATGAATAGTAGTGAGGTTGCATTTAGGGTTTTGGGTGATGAAGGTGATGATGATGATGAACAGTAGGGAGGCGGATTCTAGGGTTGTGTGTTTTTTTTAGGGAAGTGATAAACAGTGGTTTATATACCACAAATCTGACACGTGGCGTTGCAATGCTTGTTGAATTTGATTAATTCTGTTAATTAAAGTTGATCCACTAATAAAGAGGACTAATTACAACTCTAATGATAACACTCTAACTCTAAAACCTATTTAAACTAAATAAAACTAATCTAAGTTAATTCTAATAATAACCTATTAAATCTAATCCTAAAACTAAACCAACTCAAACTAATAATATTTTAGTATTAATCTAATCTATACTAACAAAGTTATATTTATATTAAAACAATGACTTAAATTCTAATTTCTAAAATCTAACTTAAATTCTAATCTCCATTTAAAATTCTAACAATAATAATCTAACTCTAAAATTCTAATAAAATCTATTTAATAATCTGATTAAGAAATCAAATAATTATAAAACCAATAAAAATAAAGCAAAAAAAAAAAAGAAATAAAAATGCAAAATGCCATGGAAAAAGAAACGGAAAAAACAGGCGAACACCGAAATGCGCCAAAATTATCAGCACAGACTGAATCACCAGGAATAGAACAACTTTCGCTAGATTTCGACATGGAACTTCTCATTTGAATTGGTTTAAATCGTCCGAAAATGCGAACAAAGAGGCTGAAATCCCGATAAATTCAATCTGATTGATAACACTGGCAGGATGCGACTTAAATGGTATGCAGATGAAATGCGAAGCAAAAACCAGTCAAATTTGAAAACTCGATGGCAAATTTTAGGGTGCAACAGCTACCCCTATTCAAACAGCTTAGACCTGAAAGGATGAAAAGCGGCCACTTTCAGACATTCAAGGTAGAAGGTGATTGAATACAAAAGAACCCGGAAATTTGCAGTCTGTTGGGATGTACGCAATTGGAACCCGGTCATACGTCGTCGGAAAGAACGCCATATCCAAAGATCACATTGTCTAAAGATAGACGGGAAGCAAACCATATCCAAAACTCACATTGTCTAATGCTAGAGGGAAGAAAACCATATTCAAAAACTCACATCGTCTAATGGTAGATGGGAAGATAAACACATCAAAACTCACATCGCCTAATGATAGACGGGAAGAAAACAATATCCAAAATATCACATCGTCTAATAATAGACGGGAAGAAAACCATATCTAGAACACACATCATCTAATGGTAGGCGGGAAGAGAACCATATCCAAAGTCACATCGTTTAATGGTAGACGGGAAGATAAACACATCCAGAGAACCACATCGTCTAATGGTAGACGGGAAGAAATAATATATCCAGAGATATCACATCGTCTAATGGTAGACGGGAAGAAAACAATCATCTGTAAGATCACATCGTCTAATGGTAGACGGGAAGAAAAATATGCAAAGTCACAACGTCTAATGGTAGACGGAAAGAAACATCGTATCAGAAAATCCACACCGTCTAAGGGTAGACAGGAAGAAAACAATCATCTCCAGAATATCACATCGTCTAATGGTAGACGGGAAGAAAACAACCTAAAGAACACCTCGGCGAACTTCAGAGCCACTTCGTCAATAGGAATCGACGGAAAGACAACTTGCTGGGGATGCACATCGTCAACAGGAATTGACGAAAAGAAAATATGCTCGGAGAAACGCATTGTCAATAGGAATTGACGGAAAGAAAATCTGCTTGGAGATGCACATCATCAATAGGAATTGACGGAAAGAAAATCTTCTCGGAGAAACACATAGTCAATAGGAATTGACGGAAAGAAAATCTGCTTTGAGATGTTATCATTAAAGGGTTGATGGACCAAGTACGACCGACGTATGATCTAAAACCCAAAAGAAAGTAAGCTGATGAGCTGTCTGAACAAAGCTGCTGGAGATATGCCACTGTCTTGATTGCAGGGATGATTCAAGTTGCCACGGAAGGCTAACAAAAACTGGCCTATGCTTCACATGCACATGTTTGAATTTTTTTATGGCATAATGCTCCATACAAAATGGAAATGCTATGCATTTGAGGATGTAATGAAAATATGATAACTATATGCAAAAATGCAGATGCAGGCTCGGGCTGCCGGGGAAAGCTGGATGTAAATGAACTACTCCAGCAAAATAAATGCTGAAGAGACGAAGCCAACTCCGTTGGGGATAACTGGATGTGCCAAGCATAATTGGACTTTTGCTGGGGAAGACAGGTGAAACCTGACGGTGATTGGTTTTTTGTGAAGGGTCAGGTACGACTGACGTTGGGAAAAAAAGTCCTATTTGGATACAGGGTTGGAAAGCGGCTTGTCTGGATACAAGGTCTGTGAAAATATCTTGTCTGGATACAAGGTTTATGGTTGAAGGGTCAGGGAATGGTTAACATGACTTCCCGATATTCGTTTTGAACTTGAAAGTTGATTGTACCTGCTTGAATAACTCTGAGCAGCTCTGAAGATATGGAGAGAAAAAGTTCCTTTATTTCCAATTTTGCCCTAGACTAACTGGATCTTGGAATGGCTGACTCCCCTTATGTAATCTTTTGATATAGCTTGCCCCTGCTCAACGGGGTACTCAGGCATTCTACATCTTATCTCAATCAAACTTTCCATTGTAGAAACTCTCCTGATGTCAAGTGCTTACTCGCAAGTAAAACAAATCGCTTTGCAAATGATAATATTAATGCAATGCATATGACAGTTTTGAAATCCAAGTCTGTTCACTGGAAAAAAGTTGTGACATATAGTGAATGAATCACTTATCAGAATGTCAATATCAATACCCATAGGGTAAGAAAAGTCCTTTTAGGAATCAGTTTCGACGTGATCTTTACTGAAGTATGCTTTTGAAATAAAACTGCTTCAATTAGGTCTTTTGAAGGTTGTGGCGTGGCCAGGTTCATGGTTTGAAAGAAAGGATATGAGGCTCAAAGTTCTGTTTAACCCACCCATTCTCCTTGATATTCTTCAGTCCTATGTTTAGCTAATTCGACACTAGCGTTCACCTTTCAAAGGTTGAATGTCAAGAGTGATGGTTCAGGAAACCATAAGTTTTCGGAGTGACAATCACTCGCTTTTCATCTCTTGGTGCCTAGATTCATACGACTTGTTCTTCATCATTTTTGTTTCCCTATTTTTTCCTGGACTGACTCTTTTGAATTTTTTTGATTTCAAATTCCAGTGGGATGCCCTAATCTTTGCCTAAGCCACTTGTTTTCAAGTTATCGACTTAGCGAGCTTTTTATTTTTTCTTTTTCTTTTCTCTTTTTTTTTTTGAGAACAAATCATGTGACACTGGCTTGTCTGACTTATTGGAAGAGGTTGACTATTTCACTCCTTGGTCGATGATGGATAACCACTGTGGTTTCTTAGGTACAACCTTTACAAGTGTGATTGATCCTCGAACGGGAACACTCCTTCTGCAATTTGGATGCTCGGTCAAATCAACTGACACCTACCCTGCCCCAGGTTAAGATTTAGGGTTTTTCGTTTTCAGAAAGAAACTCCTACAAATAGGCTCAAAGGGGTTTGACAAGGGATTATCTTCCTTATATCTCTAGTGTTTAGGAATTTGAAACAATGCATGTACATCATCAGCAGGGGTTTTATTTCAAAAGCATACAATCGGAAGCTTGCGTCTTTCAACTTCGTCATCCTCGCTCGAATTCCGCTTAAACAAGCATTTGACATCAATAAAAGCACCGAGTGAACACGAAAGCATTTAATCAAAACCTACATATTCATTTCATTATCATTATCAATCGAAAACAGATAAGTTTCAAAAATAAAATTCGCACTTAAACAGAAAAGAAACTACAAATGCAAAGAAATGATATGATAAAAAGATTGCCGGCTTCGGGGAACTGGGCTCTCCAATCTTGATTTGCTAATGGACTAGCCATCTTCAGAATTGCTCGCCGAAGTTAGTTTGATACTCTTCTAAACATATGCTTTCATTGAATCCCTCCATAACATGAACTGCTAAACCCACATGAGTGGATGAAGGAGGATCGTTGATCTGAATACCCTGAGGCGTGACTGAGAACATTTTGGAGTCAAGCAAAGTCTGAATCTTGCTTTTAAGCACCTTATAGTCTTCGGTTGAATGCCCCTATGCCCCAACATGGTACTCACATCGGGCGTTGACATCAAAACCTGGCGGATACGGTGGAATCTCTGGATTAATCTTCTTCAGCACTATCAATCCACCTTTGATCAAATCTGACAATATTTGACCTTAGGACATCGGCAACTAAGTGAAATGCCTCTCTGGCTTCCTTGGTCTTTGTCGGGCGTACTGACACGGCTGATGACGGTACGAATTTTAACTCTAGAGGGGAACAAATATCTGATATACAGACCCAACAAGTTGTTGAATCTGAACACTCGAAATGTCTGAAAACTGAATCTGAGGTACCAGGGATTCCTGGTTGTAATTACTTTCCTACTCTCATTCTTCTTGAGAACTGACAACTGATTCGCTTTCATAAAGTGAGATATATGAGGTGTCTCGAATATTTCCACTCTTGATTCTGCTCTCGATACGTTCCCCCATTATCATTAAGTCAGAAAAGTTAGATGCCCCACTACCAACCTATTGTACCCCAAAATTTGACCAACCTCTTTCTTTACTTGGCTTATGTTTCATTTCATTCTTTTAGCATTTGCATTTGCATAGCATTGTCCTTTGTAGGGGATCAAGAGAGGTGTTCCATTCAAGAGAAGTATTTCAAGGGTTTCAAGCTCAAGTAAGAGTGTTTATTCAAGTCATCAAGTGCTTACAATCATCAGGAGGTGGTCATATCTCTTTGGGAGAGAAGATTGATGTGTGTTGCTTACCTCCTATCTTGGGGATCAACTGAGGATCATCAGGGGTTCATAAGATCATGGTTATTGATAAGAGGTGTTTGATAAGTTCTTTGAAGGCTCTAGAATCCATTGTGGAGCTCATATAAACATTTATTTCACTTGCAAGAAGTCACAGTCAAAGGTTGTGCACCTAGGGTTTCATCTGGTCAGCTCAAGGTCAACAGTGAACTTGAGGGAGTTTGACACTTGGTTTTAAGTCATTGGAGCTATGAGGAGTTATGTTGAGACATCTAGGATGTCATTTCATGTTCAAATCAAGAAGAATCAAGAGTTTAAGGAGTTACTAAAATAGGGTTTCAGAGGATCTCAATGTAAAATCCCCTTCTTTAGTGCCCAACTTCAAGGACAATTTACCTCATGATACAAGTTCAATCTCACTTTATTACAAACATGAAACTTGTAGGGCATGTTCTAGCTTTCATTTTAGTACTAGAACTCATCCAAGGGGTTTGTGGAACTCAAGTTATGATGCCATCAAGTTATAGGTCTCAGATGAACTTATTTTTTGGTCAACAAAAGTCAACTCACTTCCAAGGCACTTTTGACCTAGAATCATGTTTCTCCTCAACTTTAGGTGAACATGAAAGTTTTTCCTCATGATATTAGTTTTCCAAAAAGTCCTAGAAGTCCTTGATATCATTTGTATAACTCAAGTTATGAACCTTACAAGGCAAGAGTATTTTGGGAAAGTTTGATTATAGGTCATTTGTTACATAAGCCATTTTCATGCACTTGTGTACTTCAAATGAACTTTCAACCAACATGAAAGATGCTCCTAGGGACCTCTTTTACATCACAAAACTCAAGGATTGTGTGAATTATGGATGTTTGTGAACATTGGGTGGAAATTTCAAGTGAAAAATGAACATTAAAGTGTGATTTGGATTCAATACATTATAGGTCATTTTCATATCTCATTTTGATCCAATTCTCTTCAAGACACATTCACAAGAAAAATTCACAAATTGGTTTGGCATATAAGGAGCAAAAACACGTGAATTTTGGCATTTCTTCACAAATAAGTTTCACTTTCAAACTTACTAATTAGATCACATACAAAGCCCAAGTCCATTCCAATCTGAAATTCAACTCACCAGCTACAAAACCAAGTGACTCCCATGAGTGCAGGCTGTAACACCCCACTCTAAACTATCGCGGAAAAATAAGGTAAACAACAAAAATAATTCAGAGTGCAGCAAATAAAGTTTCATGATGGGGTATAAACCATCTTTACCAACTATAAGAGTGTTCAACTTTCCACTGAGCTACAACTCCACACTTGAATCATTCCCACTTTTGAATCATTCCCACTTTTGCAAACCAAGGCTGGACAACAAACGTGTACCGGTAGTGTTTTCACACACATGCCGCATATCAGGCATTAAACAACAACATTAGACAACTTGGCCGGACGGACCGACCTGCTCTGATACCAATTGTAACACCCCACTCTAAACTATCGCGGAAAAAAAAGATAAACAACAGAAACAATTCAGAGTGCAGCAAATAAATTTTCATGACGACCGTCATGGATGTCACGACCGTCACGGTCATGACGAGCGTCAGGGAGTAGTGACGACCATCACACTCCCAAATTCTGGGACGCATCAGAGGTGTCACATATTCAACTTAGCAGACAACATGCATCTTCCACACAATCATTTATTCACATACGTAGCACAGGTTCAGATGAACAGACAATAATAATTTGTTTAACATTTTAATCATAAAATGACATGTTATAAGATACTTCCAACCATTTACCATAACCAAACTCCATAAAATTCAGCAAGAAATCATCTTGCATAGATTCATTAAAACAACTAGTTTTCCATCAAAATTCAGCACTACCGATTCTCCGGCTTAGTGCGTACAACCAGCATTTAGTATTCGACAATAACAACCAATTTCATGAAGAATACTCAATAAAATTCAGCAACAAGAAAACAACTAAAACAAAACATTAAACATTCATCCCCCTAAGAGTGCTACGTATCAGAGCGACCGACGACACCTTAAACGGAATGCTATACTCTATTCCGGATTTCCTGCAAATTACCACCAACGGAGGTAACATACAACGTAAAGGGTGAGATATCAACAATATAACATAAGGCATGATAAAAACCATGTCAGAATATTATCACAGCATTATAGTTCCAGCAGTTCACAAATATCATCAATAATAAACTACAACAACTCTTTATCCATAACCACAACAATTATCATTATAATTCAGCAACTCAATAATACAACTCAACAACACAACTCAACAATGCAACCCAACAACGCAACTCAACAATGCGACCCAACAACGCAACTCAACAATGCGACCCAACTGTGCATATGCATGTGGTACCATTTTGGAGCCAACACTCCACAACCAATAATTTGCCACTAAGGGCCGCCAATACAGGCCATATAGATTTTGCCACTAAGGGCTGCCAATACAGGCCATCACAGATTTTGCCACTAAGGGCCGCCTATACAGGCCAAATGATATGCTATGAGATGCAACTATTATGGACTATAACACAACAACAACAACAACAACAATGCAACAAGGCACCAAGCCTACAACCAATTATCCATATCAGAAACATCACCATTTCACACACATCATGTACTCACCATTTCAACTTGTTCATGTCGGAGACAGATAACGACAAACACGCAACAAGGCATTAAGCCTACAACCAATTTGTTTATAATAGAGACATACCAATCATCATATAACCACAACTTTCAACATAATAACATGAGAATACTATATTAACATTTTTTGAACAAACGACATGGCATTTTCATAAGCATCAAGTATTCATCATTTCAATCCGTTCATGTAAGGGAACAATATTAATATCATTATCCACAAATAATAACTCAAAACATCTCCGCAGAACGGCATTACAACTTCTACATACTTAATTATATACATGTTTATGTTAATTATGGAACGATAATTCATATTGTATCACACAGACCAAAGACAAACAACACTGTTTCTGACACAGACAAATCTTATCTCTAATATTTATCAATCTACGGAAACTACACCCATGATTCCATACCCGTCATGAATTCCATCATACCCTTGGTTATAGAATTGAACCCCACCCTTACCTTGGAATTGAGGCCAATCCTATGCTTTCGATTCTGATTTATCTCCATGGTGGTTCTTCTGTCACAGCTTGCAATTCCTCTGATGATCAATCTTCCCTCAGCCACTCTCTTTCTTCCTTTATAGTTTATCTTTCGTAACCATGAAAACTGAATTGAGAGTACGAGGAATACCAAAATACATCGCTATAACTTCTCAACATTATCGTGGCCACGTTCCAAATTCTGCTTAATTGGATTTTGTTAGTATGACGAGCGTCACGAGCGTGAAGGCCATGACGGTCGTAATGGGTTCATGACGTTCGTAACGACCGTGACGACCGTCACATCAACAAAATCTCATTTTTCCTAGATAGAACATCTCTTTAGCTTTCCAACGCTTCGAACGGGGGCTAAAACCGACTTACGGATCAAGAGATATGAATTTTTGAAGTTTTCCTAACACGGCTACGGGATTTTGCACTTTAGCCCGAGAATTCGACCGATTCAATTCCTTTCTTCGTGACAAACACATACTCAAATACGACTACGACACGACGAGACACGTCAAAGTCATAAGATAAATTTAATCGAAATAAAATGGGCGTTATAACTCTCCCCTACTTAAAAGAATTTCGTCCTCGAAATTACTTCGATCAAACAACTCTGGATACGACTCTCGTATCCTAGTCTCCCAAATTACCTCCACCAAAGGAATCCCTTTACCTCGCAGTTGCTTCTCGTTCATCAACTTGAACTAGCAACAGCAGCAAGACAGTCTAACATGCTATTTTCCCGCGCTTCCGCTGTGCCATTCTGATACAGATCAACAAAACACATTGGGTGTTTCCGAGACCTTACGCTCGACCAACACCAGTTACTATCGTAAATCTCAAAACACGTCTTATCTTGGATCCTTTTTATCTCTTCAGTCGTCTCTTACACAATCTCAGGTCCGAGTACAACGCTCTCGCCGGACACACATCAACACAAAGGAGTCCTACACCTCCTACCATACAAAGCCTCATAAGATGCCATTCCGATACCTAAAATGAAAACGGTTATTGCCGGTAAACTCAATCAGCGACAATTATCTACCCCTCTGATCCATCTTAATCTACACACCAGCTCTCAACAAATCTTCTACATGATGGATAGTTCTCTCTGTCTGTCCATCCGTCCACGGATGCTAGAAAGAATCAACCTTCGACATGGCATTCAAAGCGTCTGCAAAACTCTCCCAAAATCTCAATGAAGAACTCAGATTCCCATCTGACACAATATTTGACGGCATCTCATACAACTTCACAACTTCATCGATACTCATCTCAGCTAGCTTCAGCATAGACTGATTCACCATCATTGGTAAGAAATGAGTTAATCTTGTTAATTCATTCATAACCACCCAAATTGAATCATATCCCTTCAAATTCTTTGGAAAACTCGTCACAAAATCCATGGAAATACTATCCCAGCCCACTCAGAAATATTCAACAGTTGCATCAGGCCCAACGGTCTCTGACGTTCAAACTTCGAATTTCAACAAGTCTAATCAGCATATACAGCCTCAACCACTTCTCTCTCTATCTATGGCCACCAAATTTTTTTTCTTAAATTCGGGTCACATCCTTATAGCACTTGGATGGATACTCCATCTACCTCAAGGCACTTCTTCAAGAGTACTCTTACTCCACTCAACAACATCTAGAACATAAACTCCATCTCGACTTATCGTGGTACTACTTCCACAATTCCGAAAATCAACTCTTCGACTTTGACTCATCAACTTCAACTAATCTACCACCTCAGCTCAAATTTCTGACCTTCTCGAATCTCCTAAAGAATACTACCAGTCGGTCTCAACATACCGAGCTCACTCCATAAGAAGTCTCTCCACAGACCAAACTCGTATCACAAAACTGTTCAATCAGTTCTAACTCCTTTCTTCGAAACAAATACATACTCATACTCCCCTAACATATAGCCTTGAATTAGGACCATCAAACACGATTTCTATGACGTCTGATTCTAATCTGAATCTTAAACCTTCAAATATCCAAAATGCCAAAACTTACAAAACCAACCACATTCAATAAACCAAGCATACTCAATCACAACCTAACATTACCCGACACAACTACGCAATTTATTCCGACTTTCGTCTGTAAAAACATCGCTTTCTTACAAAATCTCAGATTAAACGATTTCAGCCTCCAACTCCGGCACAACTACAACAACAACCAACTCTAGAACACTGGTCATATGATCCTTCTTACGTACGTACAGTTGCCTCAAAGCATAACTAACTCGCTGAAGTTACCTTTAACATATCTCCAAATCATATCAACAAAGCATCTCCAAACACCACCACTAGTCCCGTCGGGTTCGACAACAATCAACACACGAGTCGTTGACGACTCTCTAGAAAATTGCAATCAAAATACACATCTCTGCACCTTCTTACATCGACCGACTCATCAAAACAATTCTTAAGCACCTAGCTTACTCAACCCGTTCACTTCTCACGCCACCTAAGTTCGCAAGACACGTCTATCCCATCCAACACAATCCCGTCTACTATTAACAAGAGGTTAAGGGTGATCATTTCCTCAATTTGTCAGTAGGCAGCCGAAATTCATGATGGGGTATAAACCATCTTTACCAACTATAAGAGTGTTCAACTTTCCACTGAGCTACAACTCCACTCTTGCAGTATTCCGGAAAAACACCAACTTCTCCCCCACTTGAATCATTCCTACTTCTGCAAACCAAGGTTGGACAGCAAACATGTACCGACAGTGTTTTCACACACATGCCGCATACCATGCATTAAACAACAACGTTAGACAACTTGGTCGGACGGACCGACCTGCTCTGATACCAATTGTAACACCCCACTCTAAACTATCGCGGAAAAATAAGATAAACAACAGAAACAATTCAGAGTGCAACAAATAAAGTTTCATGACGACCGTCATGGATGTCAGGACCGTCACGGTCATGATGAGCGTCAGGGAGTAGTGATGACCGTCACACTCCCAAATTCTGGGACGCATCAGAGGTGTCACATATTCAACTTAGCAGACAACATGCATCTTCTACACAATCATTTATTCACATATGTAGCACAGATTCGGATGAACAAACAACAATAATTTGTTTAACATTTTAATCATAAAATGACATGTTATAAGATACTTCCAACCATTTACCATAACCAAACTCCATAAAATTCAGCAAGAAATCATCTTGCATAGATTCATTAAAACAACTAGTTTTCCATCAAAATTCAGCACTACCGATTCTTCGGCTTAGTGCGTACAACCAACATTTAGTATTCGACAATAACAACCAATTTCACGAAGAATACTCAACAAAATTCAGCAACAAGAAAACAACTAAAACAAAACATTAAACGTTCATCCCCCTAAGAGTGCTACGTATCAGAGCGACCGATGACACCTTAAACGGAACGCTATAATCTATTCTGGATCTCCTGCAAATTACCACCAACGGAGGTAACATACAACGTAAAGGGTGAGATATCAACAATATAACATAAGGCATGATAAAAGTCATGTCATAATATTATCACAACATTATAGTTCCAGCAGTTCACAAATATCATCAATAATAAACTACAACAACTCTTTATCCATAACCACAACAATTATCATTATAATTCAGCAACTCAACAATACAACTCAACAACACAACTCAACAATGCAACCCAACAACGCAACTCAACAATGCGACCCAACAACGCAACTCAACAATGCGACCCAACTGTGCATATGCATGTGGTACCATTTTGGAGCCAACACTCCACAACCAATAATTTGCCACTAAGGGCCTCCAATACAGGCCAAATGATATGCTATGAGACGTAACTATTATGGACTACAACACAACAACAACAACAATGCAACAAGACACCAAGCCTACAACTAATTATCCATAACAAAAACATCACCATTTCGCACACATCATGTACTCACCATTTCAACTTGTTCATGTCGGAGACAGATAACAACAAACATGCAACAAGGCATTAAGCCTACAACCAATTTGTTTATAACAGAGACATACTAATCATCATATAACCATAACTTTCAACATAATCAAATGAGAATACTATATTAACATTTTCTCAACAAACGACATGGCAATTTCATAAGCATCAAGTATTCATCATTTCAATCCGTTCATGTAAGGAAATAATAACAACATCATTATCCACAAATAATAACTCAAGACATCTCCGCAGAACGCCATTACAACTTCTACATACTTAATTATATGCATGTTTACGTTAATTATGGAACGATAATTCATATAGTATCACACAGACCAAAGACAAACAACACTGTTTCCGACACAGACAAATCTTATCTCTAATATTTATCAATCTACGGAAACTACACCCATGATTCCATACCCGTCATGAATTCCATCATACCCTAGGTTTTAGAATTGAACCCCACCCTTACCTTGGAATTGAGGCCAATCCTATGCTTCCGGTTCTGATTTATCTCCATGGTGGTTCTTCTGTCATAGCTTACAATTCCTCCGATGATAAATCTTCCCTCAGCCACTCTCTTTCTTCCTTTACAGTTTATCTTTCGTAACCATGAAAACTGAATTAAAAGTACGAGGAATACCAAAATACATCGCTATAACTTCTCAACATTATCGTGGCCACGTTCCAAATTCTGCTTAATTGGATTTTGTTAGCATGACAAGCGTAACGAGCGTGAAGGCCATGACGGTCGTAATGGGTTCATGACGTTCGTAACGACCGTGATGACCGTCACATGCCTGTGATGACCGTCACATGCCTGTGACGACTGTCTGTTGCACCCCAAAATTTGCCTAACCTTTTTTTCTCACTTGGCTTTTGTTTCATTGCATTAGCATATCATTGGTCTAGCATTTGCATAGCATATCATTGTTCATTTAGCAGGGGATCAAGTGTGGTTTATATCAAGAGGAGCCTATCTAGAGATTTTATTCAAGCTTGAGAGGTCACAAAGGTCATCAGGAAGTGGGTTGTGTTCTTGAGAAGTTTGGTTGCTTGTATAGGGTTCATCTCCTAATCTGAGGACCAATTGAAGACCATCAGTGGGTTGTGAAGCCTTGATCATAGATAGAGTGTGGATAGAGATCAGGGAGTGCCTTAAGGGTCATGGGGGAGCTCAGTCAAGTGCTTATGCTAAGTGTGAAGAGCCACAATTGAGGGTGTTACAATTAGGGTTTTCATCTGAGTCAACCTTGAGTCAACTGTGCAATTGAAGAGGATTAAGACTCAATTCTAAGTCTTTGTGATCATGGAAGGATGTGTTGAGATACATGAGGTGATATTCCAAGATCAATCCAAGAATAATTCAAAGTGTGAGGAGTTGCTAAACTAGGGTTCTCAGGGTAAAATCCCCTATTTAGTGTCTGACTTCAAGACCACTTATCTCAAGATACAAGTTTCATCTCAACTTTTGGCCAACATGGAACTTGTAGAGAATGCTCTTAGCTTTACTAGAAGTCCTCCATTGGATTTATAGAACTCAAGTTATGATCCAGACAAGTTATAGGTCATCAGATGAATGTGAAATTTGTCTACAAAAGTCAACCAACTTCCAAGGAACTTTTGACCTAGAAGGATGTTTCTCCTCAACTTTTGGAAAACATGAAAGTTGTAGGTCTTGATCTTAGCTTCCCAAATTGTACTAGAAGTCTTCCATCTGATTTGTAGAACTCAAGTTACGAGGTTTACAAGTCAGGGGTGTTTTGGGAAAGTAGGATTATAGGTCATTTGGCATTATAGGTCATTTTCACTATCTTGCACACTTCAAATGAAGTTTTGTCCAACACAAAACTTGTTCAAAATGGGATTTTAAGGTCAACCATGTATCCATGAGGCATTGATTTGGCTTAGGGCAAGACTTGGTTTGAAGAAATTTGACATAAGAGAAATTAAAAGGCATTTAAGTGAAAAAATTCAAATTTAATCATGTGAGTTCAAATGAATGCAAATGAGTACTCATTTTGACCAGGAACATCATTTGGAACACTTTGGCATTATTAGAAAATCCATTTGAGGCTTATTTCGTGGTGTTTCAACTTGTTACTTCATGGATAAGTAACACATCCAATCTTGGCCATAGGATACAAACAAGGGTTTAATCATGTCCATACACTCTCCACAGTCAATAAGCAAGGCAATTGAAGCTTCTTGGAGAAGGAATTGAGTCAGAATCGTGGCTGCCATGTTCATACTTTCAAGCAAAAGTTAAAACTTGGATATCTCTGTTTGGGCTTTCCATGGGCCTCTAGAACCTTCCATTCATCTCTATATAAGTTCAGAAATAGATTAGGATCAAGGTTGGTGATCATTTGCAGCTAGAGCCAGAGATTGCAGAGGGAATTTTCAAGCTTCAGGTGAAAATCGTGTTTTCAGATTGGGTGTATTTCAGAGAAAATTGAAGTTCCTAATAGCTTTATCATTGATCATTGAAGAAATCTGCACAAGATTGGAGTGAGAATCACAGTGCAAGTACCTCAATTTCAAGCTACAAACCAGGTATGCACTTTTCACGATTGCACTGATTCTAGGATGATTTAGCATGATTTGAATTATGGTTAGGACTTAGGAGAGATTGCAGATGGATTTTAGATCATAATTGTGGAGTTTAGAGGTAAATTAGGATGTGATCAACTTTCTGTTTGGCTTCGAATCTACCTGATTGTTGAGAGTTAGCATGATTGGAATGGCTTATGATGATCCTGGTGAAGTGTAGATTAGATCTATGGCAAGAAATCATAGTTTGATGAGAATTCAGGTTGTAGCATATTTTGGATTCTTGACCGGGTTTCAAAATCTAGGGAGAATTAGAGGAAACTGATGTTGGATATAGATTCAGCATGAAAAATGGAAGAGACCGGTATAGGTTTTGTTGTGTTTGGATGACCTGTAATTGGCACCTCACTGGAGAAGATGGTGGCGCGGCCACCGGACCACCGCCCTGAACATTTCCCTCCATCTGAGGTTTAAATGAAGAAGATAAGCCACAACCATTGGATCTGTTTGGATATTTGACTTGGTACCTCAATCGTGCGTACGAGATTTGTCCTCAGCCTTGGACTTTGACCAAGCAGCTAAACGCTGCATTTCATTAAAGCTGACTTGGCAGCTTAGGTGGCGCGCTTGTGAGCCCTGGATGAGCATACTTAGTCAATAGATCCAACTGTCCTCTTATTTTCAACGCTTTTATTTTCTTTTAATTCATTTTTGATTTATTTTAATTGCTTTCTCCATTTTTAATTCATAATAATTTCAATTTTGATCAGAAAAATATAATACAAATATGTGCATGATCTAGGTTTTATTTCTGATTTTCTGGTGCTTTTAGATTTTATTTTCATGCAATTTTCAATTTTAATATGTTTTTTTTGCATTTTCTTTAATTCTTTAATTTTGGCATATTTCCTCATTTTCTTGCTGATTTTTGTTTGAGTGATTGGTATAGAATTTAAGTGAGATTTTTGGCTGGCTGTTAGTGTAGATGTGCATGATCCCTTAGGAATCATTTCATAATTTTTAGATAACTTTAGGACTGGTTTTGAATTAGGTTCCCAAGACCTTCCCTTTTAGGGTTCCCATTTGACACTTGGTGATTTAGGAATTCTTTAGTGCCTTTAAGCATAATTTTAGTCCCTGGTCTTTCTACTATGGATACCTAACACATGTAGGTTCCCTTAGAAAATTTTATAGGATTTTAGAAGTAATTTTGGTATTTTAAATAGATTTAAAACTTAGGCTAGTTTTAATATGCTTCTAACATGACTTCTCCTTTAGAATGACCTCAATGGTGGCCCATAGCATAAGATAAATTTTCCATTCCTTTTGGATAGTGTTTCAGACTTATAGAGGCTTTTGTTTGCTTGATTGTGGTGTTTGGTTTTTGTGTTTAGAACTCCTTTTAGTAGCTTTCTTTAAGCTTGTAAGAATTAGGGTTTTGTAGAGCCTTAGAAGTTGCCTTCTTTTTTCACAAACATGGTTTGCTTTGATTGCTTTCCATTCCCATCCTACGATTCAAGGTACCTATGTTGAAGCCTCATCCTTCCTTTGGAAGGATGTGTGGCATATCACAAGAGGTAGAACCTTTGAGGATGCCTATCCTAGATGTATGGTTGAGTGTCATGATGGATTCCCTTGGTTTCCATCATGCTTCCCATCATCATGCAATAATCTTGATGTTAACTCTCATCTCTCCTGGTGGATCCTTTGAAGCTTGAAGATGAAGTCTTCTCTTGAAGATAGCTTAGACTTGAAGTTGATTACAGATTGTGGAATTGTTTTGCTGTTAATCTGCTTTGCTATTGAGCTGCTTGTCTATTGTCTTGTTTGCTGTATTTTCTGATTGCTTTGCTGTACTTGTGTGACTGCTTGTTTTGTGTGTTGCATTAGACTAGGCTTCATATAGTTGATTTAGGCCTAAGTGCATCCTAAAGGTGGAGTTTCTCCCTTTGCTTGTCTGCATTAGAGGTTGAGCCTGTCTCCCTCTGCTTGTCTGTTACTGTCTGGCTTTGCTTGCTGGCTTAAGGTTGAGTGTAGTCTCCCTTGCCTGTGTTTTGTTTGGCTTGTGTGTTTTAGAAGTTGAGCTTGTCTCCTTCTGCGTGTTTTGTTGCATTGCATGCATTTTATTTATAGTTATTTCTTTACAGTTATTTCTTTTGCAGTTGTTTTCCTTTGCCATGTTCCCCTAGGAACTCTGACTTCTCTTGTCCAAGAGAAGTTATGACAGACATTAGGGTTCCAACCATGCATGATAACATTAGGTAGTTCCCTCCTAACCTCAATAATAGGATCAATTTTTCATGACAACTTTAAGATTGGATCAGTTTCCCTTTAGTGCGTCCTTTCTATTCTCATCTTCAAACAAATCAAGATACTATAATAAAGGTTAATTGATGTCGTACGCTACGAGCCTTAAGCTACTTGAGAAAGGGTTGTTAGAGAGTTTCTTTTCAATAACTTGGATGTTTAGCATGGTACCCTTTGGGTGACATGCGACGCATTCACTCTTAGGTCATAGTCTCTAGTGCGATATTAGTTGCAGACATCCATAAAAGATACTTCTTCTTTAAAAGACAGAAAACAAAGATCAAACTCTTTTTGTCCTCTTGGACATTTAATCCTTGGAAACCATTTTCATAAGGATATTTTCGTTAACTCCCAGTTCTACCGCAAATGGTAAACGCCTAAATCTCCGTCGAGCGAGCTGCATATACCAACTGCTGGAACCGTCTGTTAACCCTACTCGGATAAAAAAGACAAACCTATGTCCACTTTATCCCGAACTACGTTTTCTCTTATCTTTCACGCCGTGTGAGAGTACGTAGGCACGAGATACGATATCTCGGCGAGCAACCTTTCCCCCTTCTTACCCGTAGTTAGGCGAACTACGTTGACACTGATTTCTCGTTCCAGACGGGAATACGTAGGCATAGATCTGCTGTGTTCTGCCGAGTCATTTTCTTTTCTTTTCAGACCAGACTTTTAGCATAGATAGATAAACTAACCCGGTAGATAAACACAACGAGCATGGATCCCATCGAGTACGATGGACGTGAGGGGTGCTAATACCTTCCCCTTGTGTAACCGACTCCCGAATCTAGACATTGGTTGCGATGACCTTGTCTTATACCTGGCGGTACTGCGAAAAATGAGGCCGACAAGACAGAAGAATCGCCACCTTTCATTATTTATCCCTCAGAACGGGAAAGGAAACGATCGGAAAAACCTGACACAAAGGGTATAAGACAAGGTCATCGCAACCATTGTCTGGGTTCGGGAGTCGGTTACGCAAGGGGAAGGTATTAGCACCCCTCACGTCCATCGTACTCGATGGGATCCACGCTTGTTGTGTTTATCTGACGGGTTGATTACATCTATCTACGCTAAAGGTCTGGTATGAAAAGAAAAGAAAATGACTCGGTAAAATGTCGCACTTTATGCCTACGTATTCCCGTCTAGAATGAGAAATCATAGTCAACGTAGTTCGCCTAACTACGGGGGAAGGTTTCTCGCCGAGATATCGCATCTCGTGCCTACGTACTTTCACACAGCGTGAAAGATCAGAGCAAACGTAGTTTGGGCATGACAGATAGAGGTTTGTCTTTTTTATCTGAGTAGGGTTAACAGACGGTTCCAGCAGTTTGGTGTATGCAGCTCGACCATTGGAGACTTAGGCGTTTACCGTTTGCGGTAGAACCGGAAGTTAACAGAACTCTCCTTCTGAAAAGGGTTTCCCAAGGGATTAGAGGTCCAAGAGGACAAAAAGAGTTTGATCTTTGTTTTCTGTTTTTTAGAGAAGTATCTTTTATGGATGTTTGCAACTGATATCGCACTAGAGACTATGACCTGAGAGTGAATGCGTCGCATGTCACCCAAAGGGTACCATACTAAACATCCAGACTGTTGAAAAGAAACTCTCCAACAATCCTTTCTCAAGTAGCTTAAGGCTCGTAACGTACGACGTCAAGTAACCTTTATTACTGTATTTTGATTTTGTTGACAGACGAGAAGAGAAACGACGCACTAAAGGGGAACTGATCCAATCCTAAAGTTGTCATGCAAAATTGAACCTATGGTTAAGGTTTGGAGGGAAGCTAACTAATGTTATCGTGCATGGTTAGAATCCTAATGTCTGTCATAACTTCTCTTGAACAAGAGAAGTCAGAGTTCCTAGGGGATCATGGCAAAGGAAAGCAACAGTAAACAAATCAACTGAAAAGGAAGATTACTGTAAACAAAATGATGTAAATAAAATGCATGCAATGCATCACACAAGCAGAAGGATTCACACTCAACTTCTAAACAAACAAGGCACAAAGGCCACACACAAGACACAGGCAAGGGAGACAGACTCAACCTTAAACCAGCAAGCAAAGCCATACAGTAAAAATACAAGCAGAAAGAGTCCCACTCAACTTCTAATGCAATACAAGCAAGGGGAGAAGCTCAACCCTTAGGATGCTCTTAAGTCTATGATAATCTACATGAAGCCTATTTCTAATGCAGCACACAGTCAATCATTCACACAAACAAAGCAGAGCAGTCAGAAGAAATAGCAGACATAAAGCTCAACAACAAAGTAGATAAACAGCAAACAGACAACAGCTGCAAGCAAACAACTTCAAGCAATCTTCAAGAGAAGTCCTCATCTCCATGCTCCAACAAGCTCCGAAACGAGGGAAGAAAATAAACATCAAGAATATAATTGATAATGGGAAGCAGGAAGGAAACCAAAGGAATCCCACCTGACACTCAACCAGTCATCAGAGAAAGGCATCCTCAAAGGTTCTACCTATTGTAAAATGCCACACATCCTTCCAAAGGAAAGATGAGGATTTCACCTAGGGACCTTGAATCATAGGATGGAAATGGAAAGCAATCAAAGCAATCCATGTTTGAAGAAGAAAGAAAACTACTTCTAAGCTCTCTCCTAAACCCTAATTCCTATAAGCTACAAGAAAGCTACCAAAAGGAAATAAGAACTCCAAGCCAAGCTCCACAATCAATTCCACAGAAGCTACAACATGCCCATAACATCATCCAAGAAGAATCACAAGCTCATCAAGCACCACAAGCCACCATTGAAGGCAATATAAAGCCAACACCAAGTTAGGAGCACCAAATGAACAACCTAATGGTAAATTCTATCTAAAATAGCAAACTAGATTCTAAAAATCTAAAATTTTTCCTAAGGGAACAAGCAAATGTCAAGAACCTATAGTTCAAATATCAGAGCCTAATTCACTTTCTAAGGCAACTAATGAAATCCTAAATTGTAAAGTGTCAAAGGGATACCATGAAAGGGGAGGCTCTAAAACCCTAATCCAAAACAGAACCTATGATTATCTAAAAATCAAAAGAAAATTCCTGAGGGAACATACATCTTTAATCTACACATCAGAAAAAAAATCAAATCCAAATTCAATACCAATTGGTCAAACAAAAATCAACATACAGATGTATCAAATATGCAAAAATAAAGAAATATAAAAAATGAGAAAAATCAAATTAAATTGCAAAATCATCAAAAATTAAATCTAACATCATAGAAAAATCACAAATTAAAAGAGGAGCATGAGCACATTTTTGGATTATTTTTCTAATCAAAAATGAAATTAAAATGAATTAAAGTATGAAAATGCAATTAAAATAATATGAAAATGAATTAAGAAAATCAAATGAGCTAGAAAATATCACATGCGTTGGATCAGTGGAATCAGTAAGCTAATCTAAAGGCTTACACATGCTCCACCTCACACGCCACGTAGCTCCCAGCCAGGATTAATGAAACGATGCGTTCCATTTTTCAATTTTCTTTCACAAAACCAACCATGATGTGCATGTGTTATGACTTGAAACTTCCCTTAGAAGCTTGCAATCAACTCCTTGTAGTCTGGTGAGGGTGTTTGGAGTGATTTGAGGGCTTG
The DNA here is from genome assembly GCA_963859935.3 of Lathyrus sativus. NCBI lineage: Eukaryota > Viridiplantae > Streptophyta > Magnoliopsida > Fabales > Fabaceae > Lathyrus > Lathyrus sativus. Next base: position 360,078,941 of record OZ012737.1, read on the forward strand.
AACTTATCACAAAATCAAATTATGAAGTGTAGCTTACGTGTGAAGTAACAAACCATATCACCATGAAATTGACCTCAAATGGAAATTCTAAAATTTCCAAAGTGTTTAGAATTGTTTTTCTGATCAAAATGAGTATTCATATGGTACATTTTGAGCACAAATGAATTGATCATGAATTTTCAATCAAATACCTTTAAATTCTTCCTTTTGCAAAATTCTTCAAACCAAGTCTCACCTAAAGCTAAAACAAATCATCATGAGTATATGGTTGACATAAGAACATTATTTTGAGCAAGTTTTATGTTGAACAAAATTGCATTTGAAGCTTTCAAGATGGAGAAAATGACTTATAATGCCAAATGACCTATAATCTTACTTTCCCAAAATACCCCTAACTTGTAAACCTCATAACCTGAGTACTAAAAATCAGATGGAAGACTTCTAGTACAATTTGGAAAGATAAGATCAATACCTACAACTTTCATGTTGGCCAAAAGCTCAAGAGAAACACCCTTCTAGGTCAAAAGTTCCTTGGAAGTTGGTGAACTTTCACAGACAAATTTCACATTCCTCAGATGACCTTTAACTTGTCTGGGTCATAACTTGAGTTCTATAAATCCAATGGTGGACTTCTAATACTCAAATTAAAGCTAAGAGCATGATCTACAAGTTTCATGTTGGCCAAAAGTGGATATGAAACTTGAATCTTGAGATACGTAGTCTTGAAGTTAGGCACTAAATAGGGGATTTTACACTGAGAACCCTAATTTAGCAACACCTCACACCTTGAACTTTTCTTGCATAGATCTTGGAATATTATCTCATGTGTCACAACAAAACTATCCATGATTACAAAGACCTAGAAGTGATCTTTGATCCTCTTCAATTCGTTAGTTGACTTAGGATTACTCAGATGAAAACCCTACTTGCAACACCCTCAACTGTGGCTCTTCACACTTGCACAATGACTTGATTGAGCTCCACCATGACCCTCAAGGCACTTCAATGAGCTCTACTCACACCCTCTCACCTTGGTCAAGACTTCACAATCCACTGATGATCTTCAATTGGTCCCCATATTAGGAGATTAACCTCATACAAGCAAATGAACTCCTTAAGAACCCAACCCTCTTCCTGATGACTATGGTGTCTTCTCAAGCTTGAATAAGACCTCTAGATAGGCTCCACACTTGATCCCCTATTACATGAACAATGCTATGCTATGAAAATGTTAGATCAATGATATGCTAATGCAATGAAACATAAACCAAGTAAGAAAAAGTTAGGCAAATTTTGGGGTGCAACTGCTGCCCCTATTCAAGCGGCTTGGACCCGATAGGATGAAAAGAGAACGACTTTCAGGCAATCGAGGTAGAAGACGGTTGAATACCAGAGAACCCGGAAATTTTCTAACCGAAGAAATAAACTTCCAAACTGCTTGGGGACAACACATCCAAACAATTGAATCTGGTTATCATGGCGAAAACTGATCAATCATCCGATAAAGAGCCTGATTTCAATATCAATCACCTGTGTGACGCCACAGGTGTTGAATCAACATACCATCTTCAAATGTACGTTACCGTAAGCGGGCACCGAGCCATAAGACCATATCGAAATATTATCCTTGAGCTTCCATCTCCGAAGAAACGAGCAAGCACTACGTAAAGCATGACATCAATATCCTTGATCCTCCATTTCCGCAGAAACGGGCATACGCTAAATAAAAGCGAGCACTGTCAATATCTCTGACCTTCCATTTCCTAAGAAACGGGCATACGCTAAATAAAAGCGAGTACTGTCAATATCTCTGACCTTCCATTTCTTAAGAAACGGGCATACGCTAAATAAAAGCGAGCAATGTCAATATCTTTGACCTTCCATTTCCTAAGAAACGGGCATACGCTAAATAAAAGCGAGTACTGTCAATATCTCTGACCTTCCATTTCCTAAGAAACGGGCATACGCTAAATAAAAGCGAGTATCGCCAATATCTCTGACCTTCCATTTCCTAAGAAACGGGCGTACGCTAAATAAAAGCGAGTATCGTCAATATCTCTGACCTTCCATTTCCTAAGAAACGGGCACACGCTAAATAAAAGCGAGTACTGTCAATATCTCTGACATTCCCTTTCCTAAGAAACGCGCATACGCTAAATAAAAGTGAGCACTGTCAATATCTCTGACCTTCCATTTCCTAAGAAACGGGCATACGCTAAATAAAAGCGAGTACCGTCAATATCTCTGACCTTCCATTTCCTAAGAAATCCATTTCCTAAGAAACAGGCATACGCTAAATAAAATCGAGTATCGTCAATATCTCTGACCTCCCATTTCCTAAGAAACGGGCATACGCTAAATAAAAGCGAGTATCGTCAATATCTCTGACCTTCCATTTCCTAAGAAACGGGCACACGCTAAATAAAAGCGAGTACTATCAATATCTCTGACATTCCCTTTCCTAAGAAACGCGCATACGCTAAATAAAAGTGAGCACTGTCAATATCTCTGACCTTCCATTTCCTAAGAAACGGGCATACGCTAAATAAAAGCGAGTACCGTCAATATCTCTGACCTTCCATTTCCTAAGAAATCCATTTCCTAAGAAACAGGCATACGCTAAATAAAAGCGAGTATCGTCAATATCTCTGACCTCCCATTTCCTAAGAAACGGGCATACGCTAAATAAAAGCGAGTATCGTCAATATCTTTGACCTTCCATTTCCTAAGAAACGGGCATACGCTAAATAAAAGCGAGTACTACCAATATCTCTGACCTTCCATTTCCTATGAAACGGGCATACGCTAAATAAAAGCGAGTACTACCAATATCACTGACCTTCCATTTCCTAAGAAACATGCATACGCTAAATAAAAGCGAGTCTTAAGCCTCCGAAGACTTGAATAAGCAACTCTGCGGGGAAATTCTGACATCAGCTGCCAGACATCCATCTTGAACGAAAATGGGTAACAACTTCGAAGGTATAATCATGATGTTTTCAATGTCGACGTAACAGCCATCCGAGGAAGACTCTACTAGGGGAATTTATGACGTCACCCCTCGGACATTTACTTTGACAACTAGTAACGACTTCAAAGGTATAATCCCTGAAATACTTTCCTTTTAACGCTGCAATCTGAGGATAACTCCACCGGGGAAGGCGAGAAACTTAACCAAGCAACTCTGATGAAGGAACACATGATAGGACGAACGTGATCATCACATACCTCATGTCAAGAATTTGAATATCCGAAACCATCCTGAATAAGAATTCCAAATACCTGTAGGGAAAACACCTGAAAACAAAGAGGTAACCCACCTGGCTTATGTTTCAAGATGCATATGTTTGAATTTTTGTATGGCGTAATGCTCCATATAAGATGGAATGCTACGCATTTGACGATGAAATGCAACTATGATGATATATGCAAGATGCAAATGCAGGCTCGGGCTGCTGGAGAAGGCTGGATATAGCAGAACCGCTTCAGCAAAATAAATGCTGAAGACAAAGCCAACTCCGCTGGGGATAACCGGATATCATAGAATTATTCCAGCAAAATAAATGCTGGAAGAGTGAAATCAACTCCGCTGGGGAATGACAGAATGTGCCAAGTATGATTGGACTTCTCCGGGGATAGCTTACCCGTGCCAATGAAAATTGGACTTTTCCCGGGAAAACAGACGGAGTATTCCTGCGTACCAATGAAGATTGGATTTTGAAATGATGCGCCAAAACGGATTAGGCCTCGCGATGTTTGCCAATATAAATTGGGCTTTAGGAATGGCGCGCCATAATGAATTGGGATTCCTGAAAATTGCCAATAAGGATTGGGCTTTTGGCTATCCGTGACGGGTCAGGTACAACTGACGCTGAAAAACATTCTATCTGAATTCACGGTTTCTGGTCGAAGGGTCAAGGGATAGTAACACGACTTCCCGACATTCGTCTCACACTTGAAGATTGGTTGAACCTGCTTGAGTAGCTCTGAGTAGCTCTGATGACACGGGGAGGAACAATTCCTTCGCTTCTGATATGCCCCAGTCTGTGGGATCTCTGTGAGGATATTCCTCGAATGGAAATCTGAAAATCGGTACCCTGATGGTCTGACATGAACCGCCCCAACACTGTGAACCTTGGAAAGATGCTTCGGATCAAATACCCCTCGGGCCAGAAACAACTTTTGTGCTTTTCTTAGGGTGGCCTGCCCCTGTCGACAACGACTTTGCCCCTGATTGGCTGCTCTGCGGGGAGATACACTGGTTGTCCTCAAGAGATTCATCAAGTCTCGACCTGACTGCTTCAGAACAACCGACATTGGATGGCTGACATCACATGGCTGACATCACTAGGGATTACTTGATATAGCTTGCCCCGGTTCACAGAGTATTTGAGCGTTCTGTATTCTATCCTGATCAGAATTTCTACTGTAGGAAACTTTTTTGCTGTCAAGCGCTCACTTGCAAGTAACACAAGTTGTTCTGCATAAAAGATATATTAATGCAACGCATATGACAGTTTTGACATCCAATCTGTAAACTGGAAAAGGAAAAATAGTTTATGGCACATAATGAACAAACCATTTATCAAAATATCAACATCAGTACCAACATGGTAAGAAGAATCCTTTTAGGAGTCAGTTTCGACGTGATCTTTACCGAAGTATGCCTTCGAAACAAACCTGCTTCAATTAGGACTTTTGAAGGTTGTAACGTGGTCAGGTTCACGGTTTTGAAAAGAAAGGATAAAGGCTCAAAGTTTATTTTAACCCACCCATTCTCCTTGATGTTCTCCAATCCTACGTTCGGCTAATTCGACCTTAGCGTTTACCTCTTAAAGGTTGAAAAATAGGAGTGATAGTTCGAGAAACTATGAATTTTTGGAGTGACAGCCACTCACTCTTCGTCTTTGACACTTGGGGTCATACGACTCGTATTTCATTTGAGGATTTTTCTTTTGTAATCCTTTCATTTTTATTTTTCTTTCCCTAACTTTTGCCTAAGTCGCTTGCTTTCAGGATTTGACTTAGCGGGCTTTTGATTCTTTTTCCTTCCTCTTTTTTTTTTGAACAAGTCGTGTGACACTGGTTGTCTGACTATTTGGGGAATAATGTGACTGTTTCATTCTTGACGTTTAACCATTGTGGTTTTTTAGGCACGACCTCTAGAGGTATGATTGATCCTCGAACGGACACTCCTTTCTGCAATTTGGACGCTCGGTCAAATTAGCTAACACCTACCCTGCCCCGGGTTAAGATTGAGGGTTTTTTCGTTTTCAGAAAGAAACTCCTACTACTAGGTTCAAAGGGGTTGACAAGGGATTATCTTCCTTATATCACCGGTGTTTAGGGATTTAAAACAATGCCTGTACATCATCAGCAAGTTTTATTTCAAAAGCATACAATATCGGAAGCTTGCATGTCGTTCATTTTCGTCATCCTCCCCGGATTCCGCTTAACCAAGCGTTGGATATCTGTAAAAATCAATTAGTGAACACGAATGGATTTAATCAAAACATGCATACTCATTTCATTATCATCAATTGAATGAAAACAACAAGTTTTACAAACAAGATTGCAATTTAAACAGGAAAGAAACTACAAACAATGACAAGATAAAACAAAGGAAAATGCCAGCTTCCGAGAACCGGGCTTTCACATCTGACTCGCTGCTGAACCAACCATCTTCAAAGTTCCTTATTGAAACCATTCTGCTTAAAACGGCAACCAGGTGAACTGTTTCTATGACTTCACTGGGTTTTTCCTAGCACGCAGGTTTGACCGATAACGAGAAGGCTGCTGATCCTGGAGAGGAGCTGATGTCTGTTGCAAAGACTGGACCGATTGTTGAACTTGAACAGTTGAACCACTTGGCGGTTGAGTCTGAATTAGCAGGGACTCCTTTTGTTCAGGCGCTTTCATCCTAAGGCTTGGTCTAGGCACAGGCAACAACTGAGGACAAGGGGATTCTGACACCATTGAGTCCAGGATATACTCCTGATCTACTGCAGCTTCAGAAACATCCATCATCATGGCAGCAGCTGGAATAGGACCATTAGGTACCGTTACGCCGCTCAGCATAAATTCCATAGCTTTTGAGTCAATCATGTCTTGAACCTTGTGTTTAAAATCATGACAGTTCTCAATGTTATGCCCCGGTGCCCCAGAGTGGAGGTCGCAACGGGCATTCACATCAAAACATGCTGGTATCGTACCCTTAGGTGGATCCAAAGTCCAAAGTTTGACCAATTGAAGTTGAAGCCAAACTTGCAACACCTGAGCGTATGTCATATGAATCGGGTCGTAAACTCTGCCCTTCTTAGGCACCTGATTTTCCCGAGGTTTATCAACCTTCGGCACAGGTTTCACGGGTACAGGTTCCATAGGCACAAGTGGAACAAGCTTCTTTGCGGCAGCTTCAGGTAGCTGATCACCCTCCTTCCTAAGCACACTCTTGATCACTTCCATAATCAAACTCACCTGAGTCTTCAGCTGATTGTTTTCCTCTTTGAGCGTCTTCTGGTCCAGACGCATCTCTTGCATGTCTCTCATCATCTGCCCTAGCTGGCTTCGAACTTCAATCAATTCAGCCTGATTCTGTTCCATAACTCTGAGGGGATTCCTGCAACAAACTGGTGAAGAACAAGAAATAAGACCCACGGTTCTGAGGTACCTGTTATGTGAAAATGCAATGCAGAAAGCAAACACATATTCACAACAAGACAAAGAGAAACCCAAGCTATAAGCGCAGAGATAAACACCTCACACAAGTATGCAAAACCAGCAAAAGCAACATATAAGCACACATGAGTACTAATACAGTGACCTCAGCCAACAAGCCTGGTGATGGTCAGCAAACAACAATGCACGAAAGCTAAAATAGGCCAGCAGAGAAAATAGATGCGACACCCGGCACAGAAACCTCTAGCAACTTTCTTCATATTCAACTGAGCCCTCAGTCTGACATTCTTCCAAACACACACATCCAGTGGAGTCTTCCATGACATTAACTGATGAACCCATACAACTGGATGAAGGAGAATCATTAATATGAACAAAACTCTGAGGCGTGACAGATACCCTGTTAGAGTCTAGCAGATTCTGAACTTGGCTTCTAAGCACCTTACAATCATCTGTTGAATGCCCCTATGCCCCAATATGGTACTCACAGCGGGCGCTGGCATCAAAACCTGGAGGGTAAGGCGGGATCATTGGATTAGTCTCTTTCGGCACTATCAATCCACTTTTAACCAAATTCGACAACAGCTGACTGTACGACACCAGTAGCTGAGTGAACTGCCTTTCAGGCTTCCTTTGTCTTCGTCGGGCGTGCTGACGCGGCTGATGACGATATGACTGTTGGCTTGAAACGTCTGAAAACTGAGCCTGAGGTGTTAGAGATTCTTAGACGACATCACTTCCTTCTTCCCATTCCTCTTGGGAACTGATAATTGATTCATTCTTATCAACTGGGATATATGGAGTATCTCGCATCTTTCCATTCTTGAGCCCTCTCTCAACAAGCTCTCCTATTCCTGCCAAGCTTGCATTTACACAACTGAACATGTCATAGTAACGGCCCTTCAAAGTATCCAAGAAGAGGTCAACCATATCTCTCTCCGGAAGCGGTGGTTGAACACTGGTAGCCAATTCTCTCCATCTCTGCACATACCCTCTAAAGGATTCATTCTCCGCCTGAGATAACTCTTGCAAATGCACGCGACTAGGAGCCATATCCAGGTTGTAGTTGTACTGCTTCACGAAGGCATTGGATAAATCCGACCATGATTTGATACTATCACTCTCCAACTGCATGTACCAATCCAAAGATGCTCCGATTAAACTATCTTGGAAACAATGAATCATGAGCTTGTCATTGGTGACATGTGAAGTCATTCTTCTGCAGAACATAACCAAATGTAGCTTCGGACAACTATCCCCTTTGTACTTCTCAAAATTGGGCGTCTTGAATTTCGGGGGCAACACAAGGCATGGCACTAAACACATGCTCAAAGCATTCAGGTTGAGAGTATTCTTATTTATCAAGGTAGCCATCTGATCTTCCAACAGCTGAAGTCTTCTCATATACTCAACAGTCCGTGGGTTCTGAACATTAACCTGCGGAATAAATCTTGGATGTGGGACAATCCATGGAGAAGGAACAATCCTTGGAGAATCTGGCGTGGAGAAAGTGAAACCTTGATACTCTGTGTCATCGAGAGAAGGTGGGCCTCTAACAGGGGTTTGCATAGGCTGAGCGACATTGTTCACCAGAGTTCGCTGAATGTTGTTCTCTCCTCTATTTATAGATGTTATGGTTTCCATGAACTGACTCAATTGGTTCTTCAATAATTCAAACTCCGCCCGAGTAACAACCAAGTTCTGCTCTTCTGAAGCCATAATCCTTCCAGATGCTAACACAAATCCAATGCGAATGTCGGGAAACCAACTGGCGAAGCGGACAAAAGACGGGTAAGCTCCCTGTTCCGGCTGAGGATGGATATGCAAAAATGAAATGCAAATGCAAACAGAAATGCAAAATGCAAATACACACACAAGGGATCAAGCTTCGCTGCTGTAGCTTGAGAAGTTTGCTGGACTGTGGCTCGAGAATAACCAGAGCTTCGCCTCAGAAATAACCAATCACAATAGGAACCCTCATACCACAATCACACTGATAAAGAAGAACCGGGTAATCTTAAGTCTATGGTTTCCTGCAAAAAACCCCATCCCACTCACAGGTATGTACTCAAATCTCTGACGAGGTATGACATCCTATGCGGTCATCAGCGTCACAGACTTTCAAGAGCGATGATACGATACCCAGAAGGTGTGGCATCATCATCTCTTGAAGTGGCCTCACTCTGCTGAGTCACAAATGATCGGCCCCCAGAGTCGACAATCCTCAAAACCAACAACCCTTCAAGCCCAAAGGGCTGCAAAAGAAGTCAACCGGGAGAACCTCGTATGAGCGTGGATTTCATGAGACACTAGTGCCTCCAAAGCAAGCACGCGCCCACTAATTTCCACAACTAATGCTAAGTACACTCAAGCCTGGGTCTGGCTTCTCACTCATCAGAGCTCCTTCCCACAACAGCACAATAATAATAATCATACTGAAAATAAAATGCGGAAAGTAAATGCGATAAATAAAACCCAACAGGTAAACACACAAGCGCTAGGATTGACTCGCATAGGGAACTGGAGTCCCCAGCAGAGTCGCCAGCTGGCGCTACTGCGAAAAACGAGGCCGGCAAGACAAAAGAGTCACCACCTTTTATTATTTATCCCTCAGAACGGAAAAGGAAACGATCGGAAAAACCTGACGCAAAGGGTATAAGACAAGGTCATCGCAACCATTGTCTGGGTTCGGGAGTCGGTTACGCAAGGGGAAGGTATTAGCACCCCTCACGTCCATCGTACTCGATGGGATCCACGCTTGTTGTGTTTATTTGACGGGTTGATTACATCTATCTATGCTAAAGGTCTGGTCTGAAAAGAAAAGAAAATGACTCGGCAAAGCGTCGCACTTTATGCCTACGTATTCCCGCCTGGAACGAGAAATCAGAGCCAACGTAGTTCGCCTAACTACGGGGGAAGGTTTCTCGCCGAGATATCGCATCTCGTGCCTACGTACTTTCACACAGCGCGAAAGATCAGAGCAAACGTAGTTTGGGCATGACAGACACAGGTTTGTCTTTTTTATCTGAGTAGGGTTAACAGACGGTTCCATCAGTTTGGTGTATGCAGCTCGACCATTGGAGACTTAGGCGTTTACTGTTTGCGGTAGAACCGGGAGTTAACAAAACTCCCCTTCTGAAAAGGGTTTCCCAAGGGATTAGAGGTCCAAGAGGACAAAAAGAGTTTGATCTTTGTTTTCTGTTTTTTAGAGAAGTGTCTTTTATGGATGTTTGCAACTGATATCGCACTAGAGACTATGACCTGAGAGTGAATGCGTCCCATGTCACCCAAAACGTACCATACTAAACATCCAGACCATTGAAAAGAAACTATCCAACAATCCTTTCTCAAGTAGCTTAAGGCTCGTAGCGTACAACGTCAATTAACCTTTATTACTGTATTTTGATTTTGTTTACAGACGAGAAGAGAAATGACGCACTAAAGGGGAACTGATCCAATCCTAAAGTTGTCATGCAAAATTGAACCTATGGTTGAGGTTAGGAGGGATGCTAACTAATGTTATCATGCATGGTTAGAATCCTAATGTCTGTCATAACTTCTCTTGAACAAGAGAAGTCAAAGTTCCTAGGGGAACATGGCAAAGGAAAGCAACAGTAAACAAATCAACTGAAAAGAAAGATTACTGTAAACAAAATGCTGTAAATAAAATGCATGCAATGCATCACACAAGCAGAAGGAGTCGCACTCAACTTCTAAAAAAACAAGGCACAAAGGCCACACACAAGACACAGGCAAGGGAGACAGACTCAACCTTAAACCAGCAAGCAAAGCCATACAGTAAAAATACAAGTAGAAGGAGTCCCACTCAACTTCTATTGCAATACAAGCAAGGGGAGAAGCTCAACCCTTAGGATGCTCTTAAGTCTATGATCATCTACATGAAGCCTATTTCTAATGCAGCACACAGTCAATCAGTCACACAAACAAAGCAGAGCAGTCAGAAGAAACAACAGATAGAAAGCTCAACAGCAAAGAAGATAAACAGCAAACAGACAACAGATTCAAGCAAACACTTCAAGCAATCTTCAAAAGAAGTCCTCATCTCCATGCTCCAACAAGCTCCAAAAAAAGGGAAGAAGATAAACATCAAGAATATAATTGATAATGGGAAGCAGGAAGGAAACCAAAGGAATCCCACCTGACACTCAACCAGTCATCAGAGAAAGGCATCCTCAAAGGTTCTACCTATTGTAAAATGCCACACATCCTTCCAAAGGAAAGATGAGGCTTTCACCTAGGGACCTTGAATCATAGGATGGAAATGGAAAGCAATCACAGCAATCCATGTTTGAAGAAGAAAGAAAACTACTTCTAAGCTCTCTCCTAACCCCTAATTCCTATAAGCTACAAGAAAGCTACCAAAAGGAAAGAAGAACTCCAAGCCAAGCTCCACAATCAACTCCACAGAAGCTACAACATGCCCATAACATCATCCAAGAAGAATCACACGCTCGTCAAGCACCACAAGCCACCATTGAAGGCAATATAAAGCCAACACCAAGTTAGGAGCACCAAATGAACAACCTAATGGTAAATTCTATCTAAAATAGCAAACTAGATTCTAAAAATCTATAAATTTTCCTAAGGGAACATGCAAATGTTAAGAACATATAGTTCAAATATCAGAGCCTAATTCACTTTCTAAGGCAACTAATAAAATCCTAAATTGTAAAGTGTCAAAGGGATACCATGAAAGGGGAGGCTCTAAAACCCTAATCCAAAATAGAGCCTATGATTATCTAAAAATCAAAAGAAAATTCCTTAGGGAACATACATCTCTAATCTACAATCCAACAAAAAAATCAAATCGAAATTCAATACCAATTGGTCAAACAAAAATCAACAAAGAGATGTATCAAATATGCAAAAATAAAGAAATATCAAAAATGAGAAAAATCAAATTAAATTGCAAAATCTTCAAAAATTAAATCTAACATCATAGAAAAATCACAAATTAAAAGAGGAGCATGAGCATATTTTTGGATTATTTTTATGATAAAAAATGCAATTAAAATAATATGAAAATGAATTAAGAAAATCAAATGAGCTAGAAAATATCACATGCGTTGGATCAGTGGACTTAGTAAGCTATTTTAAAGGCTCACACATGCTCCACCTCACACGCCACGTAGCTGCCAGCCAGGATTAACGAAACGATGCGCTCCACCTCAGACGGTGGCCGGAGATGACCTCCGGTCATCTTCTCCGGTGAGCATGTACTTACAGGTCATGGAAACTCAACAAACTTAACATCATTCCACTCCAAATTTCCTCCTGATCTCAAATATAACCTTCAATTCCTCTAAATCCTACTAGATTTTAAAACACGAAGAATATCTCATAATGCACTTCAATCTGAACTCTCACCAAAACTCAAACTATTGGTATGAATGTAATCATCATCTAACACTGATCATCACATGCTATTCCAATTGCATCAAAGCTTCAAGATCAGATCAATTCGCATCCAAACAGAAATTATGTCATCACCTAATTTGTCTCTAATCCTCAAATTTCTGATCCAAATTCCATCTATATCTCAATTCAAAACCTATCCACATACTAATCATGCTTAGATCATGCTATAACCAGTGTAAATTTGAAAACTACATACCTGACTTTGAGCTCCAAATTGAGGTTTCTAGAACACGATTCTAGCTTCAAAACAATGCAGATCGCTTCAATGCTTGATGAGGAACGTGTTTGTAACTTCAATTTGCTTAGATCTAGCTTGAAATGGAAATCACGATTTCACTTGGAGCTCTTCAAACTCAACTTGCTAACTCTGCTTCCAGCATGAATTGGTCACCAAAATGGAGCAAAATCTCTCACAGAACTTAAATATAACCAGTTTGTGGGCTTTTGAGGTCCAATTGAGGCCCAACACAGAAAATCCATTCTTCAATTTTCTTTCACAAAACCAACCATGATGTGCATGTGTTATGACTTGAAACTTCCCTTAGAAGCTTGCAATCAACTCCTTGTAGTCTGGTGAGGGTGTTTGGAGTGATTTGAGGGCTTGAACTTATCACAAAATTAAATTATGAAGTGTAACTTACTTGTGAAGTAACAAACCATATCACCATGAAATTTACCTCAAATTGAAATTCTAAAATTGCCAAAGTGTTTAGAATTGTTTTTCTGATCAAAATGAGTATTCATATGGTCCATTTTGAGCACAAATGAATTGATCATGAATTTTCAATCAAATACCTTTAAATTCTTCCTTTTGCAAAATTCTTCAAACCAAGTCTCACCTAAAGCCAAAACAAATCATCATGAGTATATGGTTGAGCTAAAAACATCATTTTGAGCAAGTTTTGTGTTGAACAAAATTGCATTTGAAGCTTGCAAGATGAAGAAAATGACCTATAATGCCAAATGACCTATAATCTTACTTTCCCAAAATACCTCTAACTTGTAAACCTCATAACCCGAGTTCTACAAATCAGATGGAAGACTTCTAGTACAATTTGGAAAGCTAAGATCAAGAATTACAACTTTCGTGTTGGCCAAAAGCTCAAGAGAAACACCCTTCTAGGTCAAAAGTTCCTTGGAAGTTGGTGAACTTTCATAGACAAATTTCACATTCCTCAGATGACCTGTAACTTGTCTGGGTCATAAATTGAGTTCTATAAATCCAATGGTGAACTTCTAGTACTCAAATTAAAGCTAAGAGCATGCTCTACAAGTTTTATGTTGGCCAAAAATGGAGATGAAACTTGAATCGTAAGATACGTGGTCTTGAAGTTAGGCACTAAATAGGGGATTTTACCCTGAGAACCCTAATTTAGCAACTCCTCACACCTTGAACTTTTCTTGCATAGATCTTGGAATATTAACTCATGTGTCACAACACAACTATCCATGATTACAAAGACCTATAATTGAGCTTTGATCCTCTTCAATTGGTCAGTTAACTTAGGATTACTCAGACGAAAACCCTACTTGCAACACCCTCAACTGTGGCTCTTCACACTTGGCACAATGACTAGATTGAGCTCCACCATGACCCTCAAGGCACTTCAATGAGCTCTACTCACACCCTCTCACCTTGGTCAAGACTTCACAATCCATTGATGATCGTCAATTGGTCCCCAGATTAGGAGATTAACCTCATACAAGCAAATGAACTCCTTAAGAACCCAACCCTCTTCCTAATAACTATGGTGACTTCTCAAGCTTGAATAAGACCTCTAGATAGGCTCCACACTTGATCCCCTGTTACATGAACAATGCTATGCTATGCAAATGTTAGATCAATGATATGCTAATGCAATGAAACATAAACCAAGTAAGAAAAAGTTAGGCAAATTTTGGGGTGCAACAATACCTTTTCGTCAGGGTTTTCCGATCGTTTCCTTTCCCTTTCTATGGGAGAAATAACGAAAGGTGGCGACTCTTCTGTTTTGTCGGCACCTTATTTTCGCAGTAGCGACATCGTTACATCAGCAAAATCTCATTTTTCCTAGACAGAACATCTCTTTAGCTTTCCAACGCTTCAAACGGGGGCTAAAACCGACTTACGGATCAAGAGATATGAATTTTCGAAGTTTTCCTAACACGGGTACAGGATTTTGCAATTTAGCCCGAGAATTCGATCAATTCAATTCCTTTATTCGCGACAAACACATACTCAAATACGACTACGACATGAAGAGACACGACAAAGTCATAAGATAAATTTAATCGAAATAAAACGGGCGTTACGCAGGCAAGCATTTTCACGTGTGCATGAATGAGTTCCATTTTGGGCATTTTTTCAAATTCATCCAAACAAGGCTTCATGGGTCTTCCAATTGATCAAATATCCAACATATATAAGTTCAAAACGAGTTTTGAGAGCTCAGAAGTGAAAATTGAGCTTGGAGAGAGCAAATTCAGTTTTCAAACTCTTAAGGAATATTCAAAATCGGTTTTCATTTTCCTTTGCAAATCAAGGCAAATTGAAGTGCAATTAAGCCTCCTTGTGCAATTTGGAGCGGATCTGGACGATTGGAAGGAAGCTTGCAAGCATCTGAAGCACCAACGGAGTGTCTCTGTTCAGTAAGCTTCTTCTCCATAATTCTCCCATTCTAGGCCATGATCTAGGTTCATATTAGTTGCATCTGAAGCCCTACCTTGGGTAGGCCATGTTTAATCCATCATTGCTCGTGTTTGCTTGAGTTTTCAGATGTGCATCTTGAATTTCATTCGTTCGATTCTCTCAATTTATGCATGTTTAGGATGAATGGATCTTGGATTTGAGACCTATGAGAGCTCAGCTTTCTATCGGTACCAATTTTGTCAAGTTTGGTTAAGGATGATGGTCTGAGCTCCAGCCACCTCGCCGGAGAAGACGACCGGAGCTAGGGCTCCGACATCAGGTCTTTAAACCCTCAGATATGACGTGTATTTGCATGGACCTTTTGACCAGTGCACCACCACCCAGATATGATGCTAATGCTAGATGTGATTTTCATTCCGGTGCTCCCGGCCATAATATCGACAATTGTAAAGCATTCAAGCATAAGGTGCAAGACCTTACAGACAACAAATCCATCAAATTCTCTCACGATGCGCCCAACGTCGTGCAGAATCCCATGCCTAATCATGGGGCAGCTAGGGTTAATGCCATTATTGAGGATGAGGGTTTGAACTTGGTAGCTGATGTTGAAGAATTGAAGACTCCGTTAAGTTTCATAAAGGATAAACTGCTGAATGAAGGGGTATTTCCTGGTTGTGACAGAGCTTGTGCAGAGTGTTTGATCCATCTTGAGGGATGCGAAAAGTTGAAGAGTCATGTTCAAAAGCTGATGAATGATGGTATTCTACAATTTGACAAAGTGTCAGAGAAGAAAGATGAGGAAATAGTTGATGAAGAGAAGAATGAAGTTGCAAAAATTTCGATTACTTACAAGACAATCATTATTTATGCGCCTCCAAGGCCGCCCACTATCATAATTACTGTCGCTACCACGAAAAACGAGGCCGGCAAAACAGAAGAGTCGCCACCTTTCGTTATTTATCCCTCAGAACGGGAAAGGAAACGATCGGGAAAAACCTGACGCAAAAGGTATAAGACAAGGTCATCGTAACCATTTTCTGGATTCGGGAGTCGGTTACGCAAGGGGAAGGTATTAGCACCCCTCACGTCCATCGTACTCGATAGGATCCACGATTGCTGGTTTGTCTACGGGTGAAAAACAATCTATCTACGGCTGCTAAAGCTAAGCGGAAAGAAACTGACTCGATAGCGCATCACGCTCTATGCCTACGTATTCCCTCGTGCAATGGGAAAGTCAGAGTCAACGTAGTTCAGGAAACTACATGGGAATTTTGCTTGCCGAGATATCGCATCTCGTGCCTACGTACTTCCACACGGCACGGAAGATCAGAGAAAGCATGTTCTCGACCACACAGGGGTGAGAGAAAGGATTGACGATACTAGTGTACGCATTCTAGCAATTAGGTGTATGCTGCTCGCTCGACGAAGACTTAGGCGTTACCTATTTGCAGCAGAACGGACGTAGTATGTCGGGTTTTACAGGTATGTGAACCTACGGGTTCTAGAACTACGGTCTGGTCTCGATTGCGCTCGGGCAAGAGAAAGGGACATTATTCGTCAACGGGAAAGTCTCGATCGCACGGAAGCGAAAGAACTGAGAAATTATTTGTTAGTGTGCTCGCTTGGATATCGCATTCTATGCCTACATATTCTCGTCTGGTATGAGAAATCAGAGCAGCTGTAGTTCAGCCAACTACAGCAAACGGGGAAAACGGAAAAAGGTAGCTCGCTAGGATTATCGCAATCCTATGCCTACGTACTCTCGTCTGGCACGAGAGATCAGAGCAAACGTAGTTCGGTAGGAAAACGAGTCTCAATTGCACAGGGGCAAGAGAAGGGGTCTCGATCGCCTGAATGCGAGAGAAAAGGGTTTCGATCGCACGGGGGCGAGAACAAAGAGGAAGCAGGCTTACACCTAAACAGGAAGGAACTCGGGACACACACGCAAGAACCTAATACGTAGGAGCGAATGCGTCGTATGTCACCCAGAGGGTACCATACTAGACATCCTAGACGTTTGAGAGGAAACCCCTCAACTGTCATTTCCACGTATCTGACGATACAGCTCACAACACTCGACGGTTGCACGAAGACTTGAAGATGAAAGATGATGTTGAACGAAGCGGCTCCGTTGGCTCTTGACATGCGCGCAAGCTCCATTCCAATCTTCTCCTCTCTGGATCCTTGATGAGGACGCTCGAATCAGGAACAATGTAACGCTTAGACCGTCATGGTTTGACTTATACGAGAAATCGAACTCTAAGAGGTAGCATATTGATATCCGTGTCAAAGACAAGATAGAGAAACGATATCGAAAACCATTCTCCAATTGAATCATGTCACACGGCCAGCAAAAATAAAATCAATAGTAGAATCGGATAGAAGAGAAATGAGGAGAGAAAATAGGAAAGAAATTCAATCACAAATGGAAATAATATCCTACTCCTAAATTATGGCGATTAATTTCTACTAGAAAACATTCTAAAGAAATATAAGGAAAAGCATAAAGAAATAGCATGGAATTTCTATCCTAAAACACCATAATATTCCATAAGAAAATAGAATGAAAATTCTATACTATAATCTATAGTAAAAATATGCTAATAAAATAATATTCTAGGAAAATAAAACTATGTTCCTAAAAGAAAAAATAGAGAAATAAAATCTACAATTATTACAAGCATATGTCCAATACAAGAGAAAAATTAAAAATAAAAGGACGGGGGTACAGCTTGAACAGGGGGCACAACCTGCAAAAATAAAACTCACTGGGCCCAGCCCACAATACATCCAGAAAGAAACAAACAAAAACCAATGGGTTGGGGTGCGCCTGAGAAATTGGAGGTGCAGGTCAGAAAACCACTATTGGGCCCAGCCCATCTGAGAATCCCTCAACCAAAAAATAAAAAAAAACACAAGGGACGGGGGTGCAACCAAAAAATGGAGGGGTATGGATCCAAAGTTGAAACTGGGCCCTAAGGCCCACGAACCAACCAAGCCTCTCTCACTTCTCCCCAATCCAAACTCTGAAAACCCTAATCTCTTCTTCCTCTCTCACCCTCAGATGCGCCGCCGTTGAAACTCGCCTTCCCTACTCACTCCCACCATTCATTCCTCAACTCGTTAAACCTCCCATCATCTCCACCTCTTCCATCGCTTCCATCTTAATACCTCACAAACTGTAAATCTTGACCTTAACTCAAACAGAGAAAAACTGGTGAAGAAACAAAGAAGGTGATGGAGCGATGGAGGTCCTTGTTTGTGGTTCTCTGAAGATTTGACAGGAGCATTGGAGTTTTGATCTGATGTTGATGGAAGATCTTGAGCTTTTGATGAAGCGGTTGACGTTCTAAGAACATGCGAAGAAGCTTTGAGGATCTTGAAGATGAAAGATGACGGAGATCTGGACTAGACCTTGATGGATACGAAGGATCTGGATAAAACGTATGAACAGATGATGATCTTGACAGAAACGGATGAAGCTCGTTGAAGGAATCCAAAAAAAATTGATGGACGTTCTGGGAAGACTGATGAACAAGGATGCAAAATGATGAAGATCATATGAAGAATCTCGCTGGAAAAATTGTTGGAGACGGTGAATATGTGTAGAGATCTGGAAAAACGAGGATGAAGATCTTGAACGAGTTTCTAGAAGTTGGTTGAATGTTCGAAGGGGATGAATATACGAAACAGATCTGGAGATGATGAAGTTTTGTGGCGTTTCTGGAAATTTCTGATGAGAAAATGGAGGAAGATGAAGTTTTCGACGACAGTTAGGGGCTCCGATGGGTGGTTACGGTGGATTCTGGCCGGGTTTGATTTCTCCGGTGGGAACTCTGGCCGTTTGCATGGCCGGCGGCGAGGGAGACAGTGAAGGGGACGCGTGGCAGGTGGAGTGTTTGCGGAGGACGCGTGGCCTGAGGGAGAGTGAGGTGGCGTGATGAGGTTGCATGTAGAGCGTGTGTTGGCGTGTTGTGGTGAATACTGGGGATGAGTTGGCGAAGAGAGAGAGAGAGTGAACATGTGGCTGCATCATTATACTGCCAAGTGGCACGGACCTGGCTCAATGGGCCTCCAAAACGCCATCTGGCCCATAAAGGACAAAACCTGATCAATTAGCTTCAATTAACTCTAAACTAATAGTTAAGACCAATTAATGAAAAACAAAAATTGATTAACATCAATTAATTATGACTTCAATTAATGACTCAATGATGATTAAAAAAGATCAATTAATATTCAATAAACCTAAACAAAAATGAATGCTAGTTAGTCAAACACTACCAATTAAAACTGAAATTAATGCCTTGATTAATGCTAATTAACATCTAATTAATCCTAAAAAAGAAATTAATCTAGAAAAATGATTTAAACTATATTAAACTTTATTAATATCTAAAAATGATTAAATCCACTAAATTCTAAATCAATTAACATCTAAAAGAGATTTAACCCTATTAAATTCCTATTAACTTCTAAAATGAAACAATTAACACCTAATTAATTCTAAAAAGAGAAGAATTTAAAATCTATTATTAAAAAAAATCTATTTAATATCTAGAAAAAGCAATTAAATCTATTAAAATATATTTAAAAATTCTAGAAAATAAGGGAAAAGTCTAAAAATGCAATAAAGCCAATTAAATCGATTAGAAAATAGATGCGCGAATACAGCGAAATAAACGGTAAAAACCGGACACCGAAATGTCCTAAAAAATAATAGCGAGAGCTGAAAACACCGGGACGAGCACCAATTCTCAAACAAATCCTTGTATTTGAATAGGCCTGCAACGCCAAGAGAGGCTGTAATCCCGATAAAGTCAATCTGACTGCAAAAATGCAATGTATGCGCTATGTAAGTGCAGAATGCAAAATGAGTCGAAACATAAGCCAAATGCGTTAATTGGTTGGTCAAATTTTGGGGTGCAACAGCTGCCCCTATTCAAACGGCTTGGACCTGAAGGTTGAGAAGCGGACGACTTTCAAACATTCAAAGGTAGAAGACGGTTGAATACAAAAGAACCCAGAAATTTGCCAACCTTCAGAAATAAACTGCACAAAATACTTGGGGAACAAATATCCAGAAAACCGAATCCAGTTGTCACAGCAACAAACTGATCAATCATCTGACAAGGAAACTGACTTTAGCACTAGTTATCTGTGTGACGCCACAGATAACAAACTCGAAGGTTGAATCAACATGCACTTGATCCTCTCACCTTGTCTAATGAGAGATAGGAGAAATACTCACATTGTCTAAAGGTAGACGGAAAGACACCATCCCAAAGGAGAACAATATCCATACTCGCATCGTCTAAGGATAGACGAGAGAAAAACCAATCCTGAAGGCTCACACTGTCTAATGGTAGACAGGAGGAAAAACAATCTTGATCTCGCATCGTCTAATGATAGACGAGAGGAACACCATATTCAAATATCGCATCGTCTAATGATAGACGAGAGGAAAATCATAGCCAAATCTCGCATCGTCTAATGATAGACGAGAGGAAAACCACATTCAAATCTCGCATCGTCTAAGGATAGACGAGAGGAACATACAATCCAAATCTCGCATCATCTAATGATAGACGAGAGGAAAACCACATTCAAATCTCGCATCGTCTAATGATAGACGAGAGGAAAATCTTGTTCGAAGAACCACATCGTCAGTGAGAACTAGCGGAAAGAAAACCATATGAACTTCAACACCACCCATAAAATTTCAGAATCCTTTCGTCTATAGGAGTTGATGGAAATAAAAATATCCTCAAAGGGGCCACATCATCAATAAGGATTGACAGGAAGAAAACCACCTTCAAATAGCCATGTCGTCAATAAGAATCAACAACTGGGAAACCCAAACATTCTTCAAAGAGCCTCGACGTCAATAAGGATCAACAGTCAGAAAAACCCTCTTGAAATGTCATCTCATCCGATAAATAGGAAGAAAGCCAATATCTGAAAGATCGCCTTGAAACCTCTCAACGTCTAAAGATAGACGGAGAGAAAATCATACCCAAACTCACAACGTCTAAAGATAGACGGAGAAAATCATATCCAAACTCACAACGTCTAAAGATAGACGGAGAAAATCATATCCAAACTCACGAAGTCTAAAGATAGATGGAGAAAATATCTTGCTCAAACTCACAACGTCTAAAGATAGACGGAGAAAAATCTTGCTGGGGGAAATACATCGACAATAGGAACTGACGGAAAGAAAACCTACTCGGAGGTACACATCGTCAATAGGAACTGACTGAAAGAACAGTCTGTCGTCATCAGATGATTGATGGACAAAGCATAACCGTCGTATGATCTGAAAATCAAATACCAAAGAGTTGTTTGATCAAAGCTGCTGAATAGCAGTAGATTCACAAATGAGAATGATGAGTATAAACCCAATGCAGATTTCACATGATGATCAGACATTTATACAAACAGATCACAGGCATTATGACTTAAAGGTCCTAAGTATGTCAAGCATTATCATGATAAAAAAGGTATGGTTATTTTGGAGCAAGGAGATAGTGTGAGTTGCAAGTTGTTTTGTTGTGGTTCCACTGATGAATTCCAGACCAATTCCAAGTTTGATTTCAAAACAAAGTGGCCAAGTCAATTTTAAACAAACTGCTCAATTTTGCATGATAATACTCTTCTGGCAGTATACATTTCTATCAGATCAAAGTAATTGTTTATTACCAAACACTATAACTGTTATCAAACACAGATCAAATCTTTAGTTGTTCACAAACAGGTTTTGGTAGAATTTCGAAAGCTCAAACAGCTGTGACCAAACACAATTAAATCAAAACAGTCCATTCTAGCATTACTCAGTTACCATCAATTAAACCAATGTGAATTCTCATCATGACAGAAACATTCTTCTTAGTGCATACCCCCAAATAGCAGCCCTATGCACATTACTAGATACCAACCTAAACCACTCATGCATTAAGTTGATTGTTGAGGCATGCTGGTATGACAGGGATAATGGCCTGGTATTCAATACTTAAATCTAGCAGTAAAGACTCAAATCCAATTGTCAGCAGAAGGTTTGAAATAGAGGTCTGTCAAGTCATGGTAAATGGGATTTGTAGCAGTAGAGCAAAGTATTCAACACTTGGATTTGTCACAAAGCTACTAAGAGTAGACAGCTAACTGCTCTAAAGAGACTGTTCAAATTCTCCTAAATCTCTCAACTCATAACTATAGCCCTAAAGAGTTTAACTAAAACTGAGCAGAGTCAACAATGTCATTTTAAGGCCTGTGATATCAATACAACTAGCTAAAAATCCTCACCATGAATTTCAATCCACACACTCTGCTAGCAGGCCTCCTAACAGCCCCCCAAATGGTTGTTATCCAAACAACTCAGTAATGTCTCAATAATAAAGTTTAATGAGGCCTACCTTAAAGCAGAAGTGAAGGGTTAAACCTTGCACAACAGATTGGAGTTGGTAAGCTCAAACTGTTTGGACAGTTACAAGCAATAGTGCCCATCATCCCAAAAATGGATTAACAATCCACTGTTACCAACCTCGTGGAGTAACAACCTTAAGTGTACAAAATCCCACAGCATCCTTTCAACAGAGAAACCAACCAACAGTCCTAGGCAAACTCTTCATGACAATCCAACATATACCACCAAACTTAGGCCTGAGTTCAAAAATAAATTCTGCTTCTACAAACTGAACTAACAATAGGTGGGTGTCTAGAACTAAACACAGGTTTACCTATGCCTAAAATACCAAACTCAAGATGAGGTTCAAGGAAAAAAAACCACTGCTGTCATGAAACAGACAATAGTCTCATACTTACCAGCCTTATGGAGTAACAGCAAGAGTCTCATACTTACTACCAAAAGAAATCCTCCCAATAACTACAATGTCTAACTTTCAGTTTTAGCACTAAAATGGACTTGTTTATCAAAGGTGCAGATCCAAACATGATAGCAATAATGGTGTCATCCACACTACCATGATCATCCTCAACAGTTGTCTCCCTCAAAAATAGCTTCACTCTAAGCTAGCCTTGTGGTTTCTTACCCTAATCATACTGCTAGAACTGATGGTCTAAACAACCTAGGGGCATACTTTGACATGATAGCTCAAACACATAGTAAGCATAATAACATATATCAAGCATCAATGTATTATTCCCAACAGATCTGTGACTTCAAGCATAACAAGAACAAACCAACAACATTAATATTAACAACTTGGCTACAGCCAGTACCAAAAATTAATCCATTTTCAAATGAGTTGGTACAGCATGATGATTGAGTCAGTACATTATCATGACAAACAGGTCAAAATATGTTGGTTAAAGTTTATGAGACACTCCTTCATTCATTGAAGTATTCATTGTAAAAATCAACATAGTATATTAGCTCAAAATTCTAACTAACACCCCCAAAATGTGATTCTATGAAACATGAGACAAAAACTAATGGGGAACAAGTACATACCTTTTGCTGATCCTTGGAAAATGTAAAGATGGCTGAGAAAAACCAGAGATTGCTTGCTCCAATTTTGACCTTTTGAGATTTCTTCCACTTTAAGCCACAATACACTTTCAATGCCAAATGAAGAAATGTGAACTTCTAATGATTTGTGAGTGTTTGAACAGTTGAAGAATGTTGTTTTTGAGGTGTTAGGGGGATCAAAGCTTCAAGAACACGTTTAGAACAAGATTTGGTGGTTTGTGGTAGCTTTGGTCAAAGTATGGTCGAACGAGAGTTGACTTTTTGATTTTTTGAGGTTCTTGATGTTTTAGTGAGTCATACACCTTCCATGTGTGATTTAGAAGATGTGTGGATGGTTGTGAGAGTGTTGGTAATGCTAGAAAAGAAAATGGCATGAAAGTTGTAAAATGCCCATTTTTGGTGTTTTTAAGCTTTTCTTCACTTACAAGCAAGAGGAGAATGAGAAGGAGAGCTGTAATATGTTGATGTTATGAGCAGCTCTGGTGTGGTTTGAAGATGATGAGAGTGCCTCTATTTATAGGAGGGATGAGGGTGAGGGTAGCTTGGTAACTTCCATTGTTGGAGAGATTTTTCATGATATTTCTTTGAGAAATCTTGCATGATCTTTGTGGCAGCCATCTTCACATCAGCTCCAAGGCTCTATGCAAGCAAATGGCAATTGGAGAGATGGCTGAGGTGATAGGAGAGAGTCCTTGCTGCTGCTGTCATAATGTGGGAGGAAAAGTTTCTCTTTCCTTCCACAAAAAATGATTATTATAATGCCTACTTGCTCCAACTTGCTTGGCACATCATTTCAATCCTTTTTCCTGGTTTTATATCCATTAATACCTCATATTATCATATTGCAACATGATCCAAGGGTGGAGAGTGGTTGGAGATGAAAAATTCTGATTTTGAGAAGTTGGACCAAGTGGATTTCAAGTGTGGCAGGCCCAAATTCAAGGCATCATAACTTCCTGCTCACAAATCCTTTTGAGGAGTTCTTGCACTTTTTAGAAAGCCCTTGTGTTTCTCTACAACTTTCATGTTTTAGGAATTTCCAAATTCTTGATGGAACTGGGTTAAAAAACCCCTTAAAGTTAGCAAAAAACAAGTTTGGATGCAGCCAGATTTTGAAAAATTCACTAAGTGTTTTGTACTAAAAAGATGATTTTGATGATAACTCCAATTCCATGCATTTTATGAGAGTGGACTAGTATAGGACTTTTGTAGGACTTGTTAAGAGCTTTCCGACGAGCTTTGAACCACTTCAATCGGGTGTGCGGTTAGGGAGTTAGGGTTTAGCCCCTTTTGAAACCCTAATTTCCCGTTTTTCCAATTACTCTCACGTCTTTGATCCGATGATCATGAAAATTGATATGTAGGTCCCTCATGACATAAGGAACAACTTTGCTTCACCACTTGAAGTCCAATTCCTAAAACTTGAGGGGGTTGACTTTTCGGTCAACCGTACGATCAATCGGCGATTACCGAACTGTCTGTTCATGTTTCGGAGCTTCCAAGACTTTGAAACTCTTTGAGGGGACTTCACTAAGACATATGAACTTTTTAAACCATACTTTTATCTTTGAATTATTTCCCGAGTCTAAAGTCAAACTATAGTTGACTTTTTCAACTCGCAAAACCCTAATTGGGTGCCTTGAACTGCACTGCACCCCATCTGTGGGTGATTACTTCAAATTGAACTCACACATGGCCCAATATGGTACTCTTGATCTTATTTCATGAATGATTCATCCCAAAGCAATGGTTGCCCAATCCTCGAATCCTTCGATTTTATCAGTACGGAGCCCCGTTTCATCTGTGTCTTGACAAAATACACTTTGAAACTTGTTAATGTTAGATAAATAAATGCATATGATATGAAGAGGATATAAGGGGTCAAAATTTGGGGTGCAACAGATGCCCCTATTTAAATATTTTCACTCGATGGTAATGAGAGATGGCAATCCTCATGAAATCGTGTGAAAGGTATTTAAATATAGCAAACCAGAAATTTTGTCCCTTAGATCCGATGATATGCAAAAGGACAAATGCGATCATGCCATGAATCTAAATGATGTCATATGATGCTTGAATGTAAGACAGATGCGGACACACGAGTAAATAAATAAAAAACGGCGAAACGACGAGTAACCACTCACGAGGACCCAACACACTGGGGAAAGATTCCGAGCGAAGTAAGCGAGATAGTTCAGACATGACCAATGATGTTTGTTCAAGGGAATCTTTCATGCAGGGGACACAAATTCCACCAGGGAAGACACATCTTCATTGGGGAGAGGAGATATGAACCTCACTGGGGATAACCAGATGAGGAAGCCCACCGGGGAAGATGACGATTCTTCCCTGGGGAAAGAAAAGAAATGCAAACCACACTGGGGAAGAAACCCACTGGGGAACACTCTGCTGGGGAACACATCCACTGGAGAAGCACAACCTCACCGGGGAAAAGACGGAACGAAGACACGAACCTCACTGGGGATAACCAGATGAGAAAATTTCCTATAACGAAGAGTTCAAACGGGATCTTCAGGAAAAGGTTAGAAACAAGACCGGGCGTGCCGGGGAGGTTAGTATCCACTAATTTTCCGAGACACGACTGGAGAATCAAAAGTTTCAACTGGGGAGACTGGTGATGACTAGAACAATAAAAAGTTCCAAGCAGTGCTAGTTTCCACTAGACTTACTGGGGAAATGGTGGCGACCGATCCAGAATTTTGTTTCCAAAAAGTGCTAAATACCGTTAGACTTCCTGGGGATATGGTGACAACCAAGTCGAAGTTCCAATTTCAATTGAGAATTTCCAAACGATATTGATAAAACACATGACTTCGGTTGGGGAAGTTGGTAATGATCAACTTGTAACAATTAGCTTTCAAGCAATGGCCAGTAACTACTGGATTTAGAGGAGAAATTGGTAACGACCGAGTCCCAGGAGACCAATGACCATTTTATTTTCACAGAGTTTGGTAACGACCAGACCAAAGTGGTGATAACAATCTGATTTAAGCGATGCCAATAATCATTGGACTTATGCTAACTGGTGACGACCAAATCCATGGGTATACCAATAACAACTGGTACCGGATACTGCTAGTGAAAACTAGGTTTTCCAAGCAATGCTAGTGACCACTAGACTTAGAAAGATTGGTAATAACCAAATCAAAAGCCACCAATAACAATTGGGTCTGAAGGTAACACTAGTAACTACTAGATTCAAAAAGACTGGTAATAACCAAATCAAACAGGTACCAATGACTATTGGATTCCAGGCGATGCCAATAATTATTGGACTTTTTAGGGAATTTTGGTGACGACCAACTCAAGTACCAATGACCATTGGTTTTAGAAGGCAATACTAGTAACCACTAGATTTTTTAGCAAAGATTGGTGAAAACCGAATCAAAAGGGCTCCAATGACGATTGGTTGGCTTTATAACAGAATCAGTGACAACTGGGTTTGGAAAATTGCTGGTGACGACCAAACTACTGTACCAAACGTAGTTAGTTTTGAATACCTGCTAGTGACCACTAGTCTTTCAAAGTTTGTTAGTGATAACCCAATCGAAGGTGACAATTGGTAATAACCCCCTGTTTGTATAAGTTAAACATTGCTAGTCACCACTAATTTCCCAGAACAAAAATAAGGAAACCCCAGGGTGCCCACTCTAAAACGAACTTGTAACAACAAAACAAAGATAAAGGTGACGACCAAAGGACCTCGACAGTGGGAATGCAAACAAATGCGTATGCTGGCATGATGCTGTATGCAAGACACAGAACGACCCGTAGGGACAAAGGAAAATCCAATAAAGAGGGAACTCATCACGCTGAGGTTCAAAATGCCTCAAGCAAGGCGACACTTCCTTCTTTGGTACAGATAACGATCTTTTCTCAGTAATGTTCCCCGTAATCTTGCAAGGAAGAAGTCTTAGCTTAATAGCTAGAGCTGCTATCGGACGTATTTATCTCGATCAAAAGTAACAGCGATTTCCACAACTTCAAGAACTGTGTAATATCATCATATTACCTTTAGAACTTTTCAATCATTTTGTCAAATCGTGCTTTCTTCTTTTTTCTTTTTAAAACAAGACTTAGGTTTTTCAAAACACTTTGCTTTTATAAAAATTCTTATTAACAAATAAGTGAAATTGCATAACAAAAATAGCAGATCATAACAATGATTTGGCCAAAAGGAGAACTGATTTTATTGATAGACAAGAACTTTACAAAAGGCAAAGCCTTGAGGATTTTAAAAGTTTTGAAAAATGGCAACAGAAAAGATTACAGAATCCCATAATAATTTGGTCCTTCCGACTGCCAGTTCATTTGCTTTGCTGCTTCTGATGGGAACAACAAGCTTTAAACTTTCTTCTAATACTCTGCACAGGAGTCTGCCCCAGCGTCCGTCATCTTTCAAACACTGGGCTTTTCTTGTCGAGTCATTGAAATCCTCTTTCTATACATTCCGTTTTCAGGCATAGTATTTTCTTACTGCGTCCGAGTTGATGGGATACTTGAGTGATTCGCCATCCATGGTTTCGAGAATCAGAGATCCTCCGGAGAAAACAGTCTTCACAACGAAAGGGCCGTCGTAGTTGGGCATCCACTTGCCACGCATATCTTTTTGTGTAGGTAGGATTTTTCTAAGCACCAGCTCTCCTTCTCTATACTCTTTGGGATGAACCTTCTTATTGAATGCCCAGGCCATCCTTTGTTGATAGATTTGACTGTGACACATGGCCGTCATTCTTTTCTCGTCGATGAGATTCAACGAATCAAATCTTTCTTTTATCCACTCGTCTTCATCCAACTCTGCTTCCGTCAAGATCTTCAAGGAAGGTATTTTGACTTCAATGGGTAGCACCGCGTCCTTCCCGTACACTAAGGAAAAGGGAGTTGCCCCTGTCGAAGTGCGTACTGATGTCCGGTAGCCGTGCAAAGCAAATGGTAACATCTCATGCCAATCTTTGTAAGTTACGACCATTTTTTGTATTATCTTTTTGATGTTTTTGTTTGCAGCTTCAACTGCGCCATTCATCTTAGGTCTGTAAGGGGACGAGTTATGATGTTTGATCTTAAAACCGTCACAAAGTTCTTTCATTGTTTTGTTGTTCAGATTCGACCCGTTGTTAGTGATGATCTGGTTAGGGATACCATATCGGCAGACAATCTCCTTTTTAATGAAGCGTACGACCACTTGTTTTGTCACATTTGCATATGACGCTGCTTCCACCCATTTGGTGAAATAATCAATTGCGACAAGGATGAAGCGATGGCCATTAGAAGCTTTCGGCTCTATTGCCCCGATCATGTCTATGCCCCACATTGCAAAAGGCCAAGGTGACGTCATCACATTGAGGGGATGTGGAGGGACATGCACTTTATCAGCATAAACTTGACATTTATGACACTTTCGAGCGAAGAGTATGTAATCCGTCTCCAAAGTTAACCAGAAGTAACCCGCTCTTAATATTTTCTTAGCCATGGTGTGGCCATTTGCATGGGTGCCGAAGGTCCCTTCATGTACTTCGACCATTATGAGATTCGCCTCATTTTCATCGACGCATCGGAGTAAGACCATATCATGGTTTCTTTTGTACAAGATGCCATTGCTGATGAAGAATTTAGATGACAACCTCCGTATCGCTCTTTTGTCAATTGTGGACGCGTCAGCGGGATACTCTTGGTTTTGAAGGAAATTCTTGATATCATGAAACCATGGCTTCTCCCCAAATTCTTCGTCTATTGCCATGACGTATGCGGGTACTGTCCTTCTTTCGATACGAACCAGAGGTGCCTCGTTGACAAACTGGACTTTCCACATGGATGCCATCATGGCCA
The DNA here is from genome assembly GCA_963859935.3 of Lathyrus sativus. Lineage (NCBI taxonomy): Eukaryota > Viridiplantae > Streptophyta > Magnoliopsida > Fabales > Fabaceae > Lathyrus > Lathyrus sativus. Next base: position 360,108,022 of record OZ012737.1, read on the forward strand.
ACGCATCGGCAATGTGATTTTCCACCCTTGGTACGTGCTTGAAGGTAATTTCATCAAAATACTCAGCCATCTCTAGGATGTGGGTCTTATAAGGAATCAATTTTTCATCCCTGGTTTCCCATTCCTCTTTGAGTTGGTATATCACCAAAGCAGAATCACCAATTACTTCCAAAATTTTGATACGGAGATCAATGGCAGCCTCCAATCCTAGGATGCAGGCTTCGTACTCTGCTATGTTGTTTGTACAAGAGAAACAAAGTCGGGCTGTGACCGCAGTGTACCCTCCAGTTGGATTTTTTAGAACAGCTCCGATGCCATGTCCATTTTTGTTTGACGCTCCGTCGAACATCATCTCCCAACGGGACCCCGGCTCGGGACCTTCCTCTGGACCAGGCTCTGGTTTCGTGCGCTGAATATACATCACATCTTCATCAGGAAAATCGAACTTGAGCGGTTGATAATCCTCCATAGGATGCTCTGCAAGGTGTTCTGACAAGATGCTCCCTTTGATGGATTTTTGAGCAACGTACTGGATATCATATTCTGATAGGAGCATATGCCATCGGGCTAATCTTCCTGTCTGAGCTGGTTTCTCAAAGATGTACTTGATGGGGTCCATCTTAGAAATCAGCATCGTAGTGTGGCAAATCATGTACTGCCTCAGACGTTTAGCAGCCCATGCCAACGCACAACAAGCTTTTTCCAGGGGAGAGTAACGACTCTCGCAATCAGTGAACTTCTTGCTTAGATAATAGATTGCATGTTCTTTCTTCCCTGACTCATCAGTCTGGCCCAAGACACAGCCCATCGAACTTTCTAACACGGTCATATACATGAACAAAGGCCTTCCAGGTACCGGAGGAATCAGCACTGGAGGTTCTTGCAAATACTGCTTGATTTTGTCGAACGCCGCCTGGCAGTTTTCATTCCATACCACTGTTTGATCCTTTCGTAACAACTTGAAGATCGGTGTGCAGGTAGGAGTCAGATTGGAGATGAACCTGGAGATGTAATTCAAACGTCCAAGGAAGCCTCTAACTTGTTTCTCAGTTTTAGGAGCAGGCATCTCCTGGATTGCTTTAACCTTGTCAGGGTCTACCTCAATTCCTCGCTGACTAACGATGAAACCAAGTAGCTTGCCTGAGCGAACTCCGAAGGTGCATTTGGCTGGATTTAGTCTCAATTGATACTTTCGGAGTCTTTCAAATAGCTTCAGTAGATGATCCAAGTGGTCTTCTTCACTTTGGGATTTTGCTATCATATCATCCACGTACACCTCGATTTCTTTGTGCATCATATCATGAAATAGTGTGACCATAGCTCTCTGATACGTTGCCCCTGCGTTCTTCAAACCAAAAGGCATTACCTTATAACAATAGGTGCCCCATGGTGTGATGAAAGTTGTTTTTTCCATGTCTTCTGGATTCATTTTTATCTGGTTATAACCCGAAAATCCATCCATGAATGAGAACACTGCAAAGCTTGCCGTGTTATCCACCAAAGTGTCAATATGTGGTAACGGGAAATCATCCTTCGGACTTGCTTTATTTAGATCCCTATAGTCGACACACATCCTGACCTTGCCATCCTTCTTCGGTACTGGTACAATGTTGGCCACCCATTCTGGATACTTGGATACTGCTAGAAAGCCAGCATCTATTTGCTTTTTGACCTCATCTCGGATTTTAAGTGCCATGTCTGGTCTCGACCTGCGAAGCTTTTGTTTGATCGGAGGACATTCTGGTTTCAGGGGGAGTTTGTGCATGACAATGTTAGTATCCAACCCTGGCATATCTTGGTAGGACCAAGCAAATATGTCAACAAAATCTCTGAGGATTGTTATCAATTTGTCTTTGATTTCTGGCCTTAATGACGCCCCAATCTTGACTTCTCTTTTGTCCTTTTCTGACCCTAAGTTGATGACTTCCGTCTGCTCTTTATGGGGCTGGATATAATCATCTTCGTACTCAGCTATTCTCTTTAACTCTTCTGGGACCTCTAACTCTTCTTCGTTCTCTTCTTCAGCTTGAAAGACAAATGAACCGCTAGTAGAAGGAACCGAATGATCATAGGATTCTGTGGTCGATGGGGGTATTCTGCATGTTTTATTTAGGAACAATCAGGCACTCACACAGACATGCAGATGAAGGGTGGTTTTTTTTTTTTCCAAAAGAGATTGCCATTTTTTCCAAAAAAGAATGAAAGTGATGCGTAAACAAATAACAAGAGTTTTAACAAAAACACTTTTCATTAATGATTTTCAATTTGTGCAAAGTGGCCCAATACAAAATAATTCGCAGGTCTTGGGCAAGACCAGAATTTTTTTTTTTTTTTAAGAAAAACACGAAGCTAACAGGCAGAATGAATTACTCTAAAGGTAAAAGGATGGGAACTTCCACAGCCTCCCAATTGCGCAATGCTCCTCCTCCTCTAGTTATCAGATGGTCCAGATTATCGTCCTCATCTTCAGCAATAATGGCATTGACTTGCACACCGCCGCTGATGAATATCTCTTTTAAGGACTTCTTCCTCATGGTGCTTTCTTCTGGCTCGCCTCCCGGAGTTGGTTTGTAACCCAACCCTTGTCGGTCATTCTTGGCCCGAGCATTGACTTCGATGACCTCTCCCCAACCTAGTGGGACTCCGGCTTTCAGTGCCGCCTTAATACTTTGAGCAGAGGTAAATAATGGCCTTTGGGTTATGTCTGATTCATCTACTAGAACATCGTGAGCTATTTCTAGTGCTTGGAAAGCTGTCCCGAGAGAGTCTTCATCAGCCTCAATATACCGGAAAGATGACAAGTTGCTTACCATCAAGTTCTCTTCTCCATGGACAATGACTAGCTGGTCATTTACAACAAACTTCATTTTTTGGTGGAGCGTGGAGGTGACAGCGCCAGCTGTATGAATCCAGGGTCTTCCTAGTAAGCAGCTGTAAACCGGATTTATGTCCATCACCTGGAAGGTGATTTCAAAGATTTGAGGTCCAATTAGAATAGGGAGATCAACTTCTCCTATCACGGTTCTCCTAGATCCGTCGAATGCCTTGACTATAAGAGAGGTTGGTCTCATGGTAGCGCCTTGATACGCCAGCTTGGCCAAAGTTCTTTTAGGCATTACATTGAGTGCTGACCCAGTATCAACAAGAACTCGGGACATTGTATCCTCTTCACACTTGACTGATACATGCAAGGCATGATTGTGCTTACGCTTCTCAGCCGTTAGGTCATTATCATCAAAGCTCAAAGTGTTGCAAGCAGTGATATTTGCTACAACGGAGTCGAACTGCCCTACTGTAATATCTTTAGTGACGTGGGCCTGTGTCAGGATTTTGAGTAATGCCTGGCGATGTGCTGGGGAACTTAAAAGCAAAGCCATGACCGAGATCTTGGAGGGTGTCTGATTCAATTGGTCCACCACCCTATAATCGCTTCGTCGAATGATTCTCAAGAATTCTTCTTCATCGTTCTTGAGACTTTCTTTTCTTTTAACTAAAGGTTCTTTGGCGGTGGTTGTCTCCGGAACAGGTTTCTGAGGAACAGGCGTCTTTTGAACGGAAACTGCTGGTGGAGGAGCCTCGTTGTATGTTCGAGGTTGATAGACACGACCACTCCGGGTCATTTTGCTTCCACCAGCGATGTTGGCCACACTTACTGGTTTCTTTTCTTTGAAAATCCCTTCACACCATGAATAGTCTTGTTTTGGTGTCACGGCTCTTGGGCGAGGCTGGAATCCTCCCCTTGGCTCAAACCTAGTCTGTCCTCTCCCGAATTTCGGGGGTTCGTCATCACGAAATACTGGCCGAATATTCTTGTAGTTTTTGTTACTGTTATCATCTCTGAACCCAGCTCCTTTGTTGGATTCTCCTGGTATGTTAAACACAGGCTCGATGACTGCCACATCTTCTTCCTTTTTCCGGTGGGCAATTTCTATCATTCCCTGTTCAATCATAGCTCGAATATCCTTTTTCACAGCGTCACAACCCTCAGGATTCAGCATACATTCTTTGCAATCTTCGTGAGATGTCTTGAGTAACCACGCCTGAGCGAGGCGTTTGTGCAGGTCTGCTAATGGCACTTTGATCTCACCAACAGTAGTAACTTTCTTGTCTTCCGACCCCTCCCCTTCTTCAGTAATGGCATTGACTCCACCATGATTGGGAAGAGGGTTGCTTTTAACATTGGGCGGATTATCTTCGAAGGATAGAGTTCCCTTTTCAATAAGCTCACGAACTAGGTGCTGAAGGGCGAAGCAACCTTCGAGATTGTGGCCTGGAGCATTCTCATGAAATGGGCAGCGAACATTCGCATCATAATAGAACGGGAGTGGATTAGGTGGAGCACCCAATTTTCTTGTTTTAACCAACCCTCTTTCTACTAGCATGGGAAACAGGTCGGTGTAACTCATTGGAATAGGATGTATCTTTGGCCTATTTGCTGGATAATTTGCCCTCGGGGCCCTGTTCTGAGGTTGTTGACCCTGCGGCTGCTGGTATTGTTGTTGATTACTGGTGCGATACTGTTGCTGACTGCCAGGCTGATACTGGTGTTGATTGTTGAATGCCCCGGGTTGGGGACCATGCTGCGAAGAAGGCTGAAAAACCGGGGTCACTGCCGCTATATATGATGGTTGGTACTGTTGGTGGAGGCTTCGAGAGCTTTGTACTTTCTTTCCATATGTGATTGCGCTCACCTCTCCCTCTTTCTTTTTGTGGAACGAGCTGACTGGCTTCTTTTCCGTGTTGGCGCTTGAAGTAACATTTGAAGTAGTCACTTTTCCGCTCTTCAAACCCGCTTCTACCTTAACCCCTACTGCCACAATATCAGAGAAATTTGTTGTAACGCTGCTGATCAAACGTTCATAGAATTCGGGTCGAACTGTATCCACAAACCAATCTGCCAACTCCTTCTCAGTAAGAGGAGGCTCTACTTGTGCTGCAGTTCCGCGCCATCTTTGCGCATACTCTTTGAAGGTTTCGGTATTTTTCTGCGTCATGTTGAGAAGCTGACGGCGGTCGGGAGCTAGGTCCATGTTGTACTTGTACTGTTGAATAAAAGCATCTGAGAGGTCTTGGAAACTGTGAATCTTAGCTTGATCTAAACCGAGATACCACTTGGCCGAAGCCCCTTTTAGACTATCTTGGAAACAGTGTACTAACAGTTTATCATTTTCAATATGCGGAGCCATCCGCCTATAGTACATGATTAAGTGCTCTTTAGGACAAGCGGTCCCTTCATATTTGTCGAAGATCGGTATTTTAAATTTCTGAGGGAACACTAATCCAGATACCAGACATAGATCCTTGGCATCAGATCCAAAGACATGATTTCCTTCAATGGCCCTCATCCTCTTGGCCATGATGTCCATCTCTACCCTTAACTTTTCGTGTTTTTCGTCCTCAGCTTCGGATCCATCGGGTATATCAAAGATTGGCTGTTGATTGGCGAAGACTGGTCGTACTGTGGTAGGTCCACCTGCCGTAGTAAAAATGGGGTTTCTGATTGTTGAGTCGAACAACGGATTGAGACCTGAAGACTGCATGCCGTTGAAAGGTGGCACAAAATCCCGGGACATGCCATAGGGAAACTCTGCTGAAGTAACAGGGGCCATTGTGACGCTGGCTGCTGCTGTGGCAATTTCGGAGATCACGGTAGGTTGTGTATCCATTTTTGCTTTGATCACGTTGAGGGCTTCCAAGATTTGGTTGACGTCTCCTTTGATCCCCTCAATGTCATTATCCATTCGGTCGAACCTTTGATCGTTATCTGCCATCTTCTTTTGAGCTTGGGACCGTGTGTTGTATCTGTGGGTACTCAGCGTGACTCCTTATCTCCTTTTTCTGGACAAGAACAAAAGATGAGCTGCGGAACCCCAAATGCAAGATTGATGTAAGATGACATGCAAATGCGGATGCATAACCCATTCAAGGAAACTCAAAATTTTTCATTTACGAACAAAAAGTTAGACCAACATGTAACGACGTGCTTTAAAAAGCGTTTTTCATTTGATAGCTGGAAATCTATTACAATAGAGTGGTCTTTGCTAAAAAGTAAGACTTTTCTTACAATGAAAGTAAATGCAACAAACAGGATTTCAATCCTTTTTTAGGGAAAGCAGGGAAATGGCGAAACAAAAACCAATCTAACAAGACGACCCCTCTCCTTCTTGGACCCTGACATGAACTTGATCCTGGCGGATAATCTCCCACAGGTCTTCGTTTTCCCTTTGCACTTTAACCAAAGCGTATTTCAGTTCTTCCCTAGTCGCGGGGACTTCAGGTTCCATAGTTATCTCATAGTCGTGAGTGTAGAACATGATTAAAGCAATTTCCTTTGACCATAGCAGGTATCCCCTGGTGGTTAGGCAACTTGCATTCTCCATTGGAGTTGGGCCCATGAGGTGTGGATCTCTTTGAGCGTATTGGGCATTAGTTTCTAGTTCTTGGTTGCGACCTGTCTCACAGAAGCGGGGCCTCAACAGTTCTGGTTCAGGCTCTGGCCCGGTAGGATACCCGTGTTGGCGCCTAGTGTAACACCCATTTTAATTATTTAGTCACTTTATTATTATTTTAAAAATTATATGTTGGTGTGCCCTTTGGTGGGGGTGTATTTGATGATGTTTGGTGGGTGTCCCTAATGTGGGAGGACTATTGTTGATATTTTGGTGTGAAATATAGTAATATAAAAATAATAGTAACATTGGTGGGGGTGTTATTATTATTATTATATTTATTATATTTGTTACTATTATTAATATTATTATTATTTTGGTGAAATAATAATATTAGTATTATTATATTATTATTATATTATTTTTATTAATATTATTATTATTATTGGTGTGATAATATTATTATTATTATAATTATAATTATTGTTGGGTGTATCACTATTATTATTATTATGTTGAATATTACTATAATATTATAATAGTATTATATTATATTATATTATTATTATTATTATAATGATTATTATAATTATTATTATTAGAATTATTATTGGGAATATTAGTGGTTGGAATAAGTAAAATAAGAGGTGAAAGGGTTATTGGGAAGTTAGAATGGAAATATGAAAAGTCACGATAGAAACCGTGAGGAAGGAAATATGAAGGGGTAGCAAGGAGATATTAGAAAAGTTGGAATGGAGAGGAAAGGGATTACCATAGGCGTGGGATATTGGTGTGATAATAATAATAGTATTATTATTATTATTATTATTACTATTATTATTATTAGTGTTATTATTATTATTATTATTAAAAGTTTTATTATGATTATTGGAGAGATAATAATATTATTATTATTGTTATTATTAATAGTATTATTATTATTAAGATTATTATTATTATTATCATTATTATTATTATTAGAATTATTAATATTATTATTATTATTATTATTATTATTATTATTATTATTAATATGTGGTATTATTAATATTAGTAAGATTATATTAGTATTATTATTATTATTAAGATTATTAATATTATATTATTTTATTAGTTATTATTATTGGGATTAGAATAATTAAAAAGGGAAATAGAATATGAGGGGTTAGGAGAGTTACGATACATTTTAGAAAATTGAGAAAAAAGAGCGATAGAAAGAGAGAAGAGGAAAGAACGAGGAAAGTGAAAAAGAACGAAGGAAAAAGGGAACGAAGAACGGAAGAGGAAGGAGAAGGCCAAGAGACCAATTCTAGGAGGAATTCTATCGATCGACCAATTGTCAAGGTAAGGGGGGAGAAATTTGATTGGGAATGGTTTATACATGTATAGGGTAGAGGGGATTCCTTAACCCCGTAGGAATTTATCGTTATATAAAGTTTTATATTGGCATGCTATGATTATTGTTGATGTTGGGGGATTGATGAATGCTGATGATGCATTTTGGGGTATATATATATGGTGATGATGTTACTGTAGTATTGATCCATTTTGTTGGATTGTTGATGTTACTGTAGTGTTGATAGTAACTAGGAATATAAAGCTGATGAGATTATGTGTTGTTACCGTAGTGTTGGCAATGACCGTGATTATAGCTTTGGGAAAAGTTATGTGTTGTTTCCCTATAGCGTCGTTAATGACTATGGTTAGGACCTTGGTGAGATTCAGAGTGACTCTGAAATGTCGGTAATGTACCGTAATGTCGGTTCTAGAGTAGAAATTATAGGATAATTGGTAAGTATAATATCTATTGGCATGTTTGTGATTGTGGATTGATGTTGATGAATTATTGATTTTGGTGTATAGGCTGAGGTGTTGGTTTAGGGAGGTTCTGAGTAACCTCAGAGACTTTTGGTGAGATGTCTGAATTGGTCTCGTGTGATCCTTCTAGCCTTGCTGTAGTGTGAAAATGATGAGTATGGGATATAACTTGTGTACTTGGGGATAGTACGCGTTCCCCTTAATATTGTTGGTGAGCAATTAGTAATGTATATGTGTGTAGTGATCAGTAGGATCGTGTATCCCCGAGTGGGGGGGGGGGACGTAGTTATATCCGGTGTGATAGTATGAATTCGTTTACTATCTGATTGATTTATATGGTGTTGGTGTAATATATCTATACATATGCATTGTTGTATGATGATATGATCAGGAGGATCGTGTGCACTTAGCGTGCCAGAATATAATAATTATGCATTGGTGTCTTGCATATCATGGTGTTTTGGTGGGATGAATCATGTCTCAGGAGGAGCGTAAGTGATTCATCCGTACTCCTTTGTGGAGAATGGTGGGGGATAGATCATGTCTCAGGAGGAGCGTAAGTGATCTATCCAGGTTCGATTGAATGAACCAATGAGTCGGTACCGCATGCATGGTGTTGAGTTGCATAATTGCATTATAATATGTTATATTGTAATTTGAACAGTAGGTTCGTTATATGGTGTTGTTGGGGTGAATAATTGATGTGTTGGTGTGTTTTACTGCCTTATTACATGTATTACATTACCATTATATTTTTGATCATGATTTCTCACCCCTTGTTGTTGTTGTGGTCTGTGCTTCTTCGGAAGTACAGATAATCCAGGTGCTTAGCTAGCTTGGATATTGGTGTGACTGTCGAGTCTAGGATGCTCTGATACGTAGCACGGGACTTGGGCATTTTTATTGTTTCATGTTGAACTCCTATTTTTTTTCCTGCGAACGTATCAAAATTTTTATTTAATTGTATTATTTAAATATTCCGCTGTATTTGGAGAAAAACCTTTTTTATAAGGAAACGTGATTTTTATGTGATATCCCACTTGGGAAGGAAACTCTGATTTTTATTATGTTATTCATATTTTATTTGTTTTGGGAAGTGGGGTGTTACACCTAGCAAGGATAGGATTATAAGTGATCACCCCTTCTATCCCAATGAGAGGCACATTGGGAAAATCTCCGTAACTGGAAATCATGATTTGGTCGCCGATGCTAGTGTCGTACCAGGTGATATCATGGTGTCTGAGAGTGACAAGTTTAGAAACCCAAGCGCTTTTAGTAGGAAGCCTCCAAAGGATATGGGTCCTTGGCAGATGAGAAGTAAACCATCGGTCGAGTAGTGCAAGACAGCATGAGAATCGCCCACAATCATACAAAGCAAAACGGTGGATGACCACATAAGTATCAGCCAGTATTGTGTTGACCGGACTTTTGAGGATGAAGAGACGTATTGCTTCCTCGCTGATGAAGTCGTAATTGCTTGGGAACAGATACAGTCCATATATTAGTAGTGCCAAAATTGCCTCAAAAATGCCCAGGTTTCGACTTTCATAGTGATACTCGGCCATTTCCATTAGAGGCCCGGCATCCATTCCATACCACCCTCCTTTCGCCCTCATTGGTGGTAAGTCTTCCAGCTTGATATGCAGGGCTTTAGCTAAGTCCTTCTTCTTTGGTTTTCCATAAGGGAGTGTAAGAGTCCATGGGATCTTCAAGTAAGCATTATACTCTTCGAGGGTCGGGAGTAACTGAAAATCCGGAAACACAAAGCAGTGGTAAGTTGTATGATAGAACTCCACCAGGGCTTGCAACATGGGCTCATTAATCGGAGCGCTTATCAATGGCAATAGATCCCCATATTTGGCTATGAAAGCAGCAGGATTTCGGACAAGTCTGGTTAACATTCTTAGACGGCCCAATCTCAGATCCGGGACTCGAAGCATGTCTCTTCTTACCATGTTGTTGCCTGCAAAGAAAAAAGTTGAATTTCCTTGAATGGTTAGAAGAAGTGTGAATGCAAATGCACATGATTGTCATGGAACTCAGATATTTTTGAACATCGGAAATCGTCATTTCATTAATAAACAAAACAGATTACAAAACATCATTTCCTCTTACAAGAGTTTTAACTAAACAATTTGGCGCAATCTATCAAGGTTCTCCTAGCAGCCTGAGGTTGAGCTTCTCGATCTTTCTTTCCAACTGAGTCTTCTCAATGATGAGTCTGTCCACAATTATCTTCCATGGATTAGACTGAGGCTCATAAGGCTCCTCTAGTGCTTTCCTCTTCTTACAAGAGAGGATTTCTTCATCTTTTGACTGGAGTTGTTTCCGGAGCTCTGCATTTTCTTCAATGACTATCTGATACTTGTGCTTCCAAGCTTCTTCAGTTTGCTGTGCTTTGACCAAAGCAATCTTCAACTTTTCTTCTTCAGACATGAAGACCAACGGGCGTTCTTCCTTTAAGGCCATAGGCTCTTGTTTAGGATACGGCATCTTTAGTGTGACGGCTCTTTTCCGAACCCATTGGAGGTAAGGTTCTAAAGAAACACAGTTGAGTTTTCCAAGATCTTTCTTTCCTTTTTTATGCAGACGCTTCCAAGCTTCTAGAATTTTCTCTTTTAATCCTTGACTGTATTCCCCTTCTTTGAAGAAGATGCTTTCTACTTGAACACTTTTGGGTTTGTCTTTTAGAGGGTATCCCAATTGTCGGCGGGCGAGTATCGGATTGTAGCTGATCCCTCCATTAATGCTGAGAAGAGGTACGTTGCTAAATTCCCCACAACTGTCAATAATCATTATCCCATCATAATCACGACTATACCAATCAATATCAGAATGGGTGAGAGCCATGATCTTTTGTGACCACCATCCTTTCTTTGGATCCCAAAAAGCGTTGGCTTTGGGTAAGTGTGAAGTGAACCATTTGTACAATAAAGGAGCGCAACAAGTGATCATTCCTCCATTATGGAAGTTCCTCAGATGAACCGAATGGTACGCGTCTGCTAACAAGGTAGGCACAGGGTTCTTCTTTAAGAAGATTTTGATGGCATTGAGGTCCACAAAATTCTCAAAGCTTGGAAACAAGAATATACCATAGATGAGTAAGGCGAGGATAGCCTCGAATGCATCCATGCTTAGATGATCTGCGTAGTATTGAGCTTTCTCAACCAAGAATTCTGCTTTTAACCCAAAGACTCCCCCTTTTGTAATCAGATTCTTTTTTATATCATCCACTCCCAAACGTGTAGCTTTGGCGATATCCTGCTCTTTGGGGTCCTTCTCTACAATCGGAAAAGGAGATTCTTCAAGAATAGGCAACCCAATTAACTGCGAATACTCTTCTAGTGTGGGTACTAGCTGATAATCAGGGAATGTGAAGCAGTGGTAGAGCGGGTCATAAAACTGGAGAAGAGTAGAGAGAAGTCCGCCATCCATCTTTATCTTCAAGAGTAGCAACAGCTTCCCGTATCGGCTTTGAAATCCCTCTGAATCTGTTACCAAGGTGCTCAATGTTTTCAAATCATCTAGGTTAAAACCCTTGTAAGTGTACTTCAAAGTTTTCTTTCTTTCACTGTTCATGACGACCTCTGATATTTAAAAAACAACAAAGTCTGAGTTCCATGAAACCATATGATGATATGATGACATGATGATATGAAAACACAAACAAGATGCATATGCGCACAACACAGGTTTAGGGTTAAGGACAAGCATGAGTTCAAAGGTCTACCCATCCCCAAAGATTGTGCTATGGATTGATTCTACCTGCCGAACGGGTTCTACAAAGTTCCCAGAGTCATCAACCCATCTTTCGGATATTATCGACTTCCCAAATTACTTGGTAATTGATAATATTCTCAAGAGAATCTTGTCTGAGTGTAGTATCGCGTATCAACTACTTCGGAAATACTTCCTTATAGTCATCGCACTACGTCCTAATAAGGCCAAAGTGGGGTAGAATGTATTCTAAAAGTCCACAGTGTCATGGGCTCCTTCGTTGAAAGTAGCATTGTTTTCAGGAATACTCGATCAACAATACTAAAACTTTCAAGAGGGCCTACACTGAGCGGTGGTTTCTCAAGCTAGCTTGGTCGGGAATCAACTCCCTATAAGCCTTCTTGAATATACCACCATCCTATCATAAGTGCACTCAAGTACGGGTATAGTACTGTCTCACCACTCAAAGCACCCAATAATCAACCACAAACAAATATATTGACAAATATACATGTTAAGCAAATATTCACAAATATAGCATATAAGCAAACAAAATAGGCTAAACCCTCAAGTTAATTTATGTCCCCAGTGAAGTCGCCATTTCTGTTGCGTTGAAAATCGGATATCAAGCTATTGAATTAACTTGAATCTTAATTCTTTTACAACCGAACTTTAATTTATCCAAAGGAAAGGTCTAAAGAAAAAAAGAACCTTTTGCGCGATGTAACAACAACGCTAAGAGATTCGGGGATCGGGGGTTGGTTATGCATAGGGTAGGTATTTCACATCCTAAACATCCGTAGTACCCTACGGGAACCTTTTGTTTATTTGTATGCTAAGTTTGTTAAATATTTTCTAAGGTTTGGGTATTGGGTAAAAAGGTGGAGGTTATGATAGATGAAGACCTAAGGTTGTTTCTAAGTTTGCTCGCAAAGACATCGCGTCCTCTGCCTACGTATCCTAACTAGGATAGAATCAGAGCAATCGTAGTTCTCCTCACAAGGGTTAAAGAACACTTGATTATGATCAAAGTTCAAAGGGGAACAAACATAACAATGTTTGTGTAGAGTTTTAACAAAAACTCTCTAGATCTATGTTACAACACTCAAAAGGGACAATAAGTAATCATTATTATGATTCTTATACAGAGTTAACAAACTCTATCCTAGGGTTCTAGTTAAAGATCACTCCTAGTAGAGGTGGGTCTTTTAGACTTAAGCAAAGTCTAGGGTCTTGTGAACTAAAGTTGAAGGATGACTTTAACAAAGTCAAAGAGAGGGTAAATGAGCTATCCATAACACAAGAGTTAATGGAAAGACTTTTCCTTTGGGAGGAGAGAGGGGAGACAACTTGGATGAGAACCAAAGAGTTTCATCTCTTGGGGAATAAATACTTAACAAAGCATAAATATGATGAATACAGGAAGCATGATTACAATGAGCACATTACAATGAGCAACTAATTCAAGTTTAGATGAATGGTTTTAAACAAGGCATACAAGCAATGTTACAAATGGCATATCTTACGAAGATGAAAGTATATCTTGATTGATAACATCATAAAGGTGACTACCATGTGAATAACAATTTGAAAACAAATCATGTTATTGAATAGAACAAGTGTGACCACAATGTGCATAGATAACAATCGCACACAAATAAATAAATTAGTTTAACCTCATAATTTAGGAGGAATAAACATTCATGGTAACAACCAACAAAAGGATGAAATCTCAATATGCTAACAAACATAAACACATACCAATAAATCTTACAAGATAAACATGGTATAAAGGGTAAATTAAATCGAGACGCGAGGTAATGACTTGAGAGTGAATTTATTAACAAATATACCCAAGTATTGTTGAGATAAATAATCATGAGATTTCAAATTACTAAACAAAACTAGACATTATAAGAAAGATTTTGCAAAAAGAATGGATTAAATCTGATAAAAAATAAATAAGTTATGAACGTTTGAAAATTGATATATTTCATGATAATAAAATAAACAAACCAATAAAAGAATGGGCATAGGTGGGGATTGAACCCACGCCCTAGTGTTTACAAACACACAAATTCACCACTGGGGCACACACGCGCGTGCTGAAAGAAAAAGGAAAGAATGGATAATGTAACATAACATGAAAAAAGAAATAAATTAAAGCAAAATGCCTCGCTGGGGCTCGAACCCAGGACACAAGGCTTTGGAGGCGTTTTAAAGGCAAGGTAGGAACCACTGGGGTGGAGATACATCCGTGTATTTAGCCACCCCAGTAAATACATATGGGTTGCTTCACGAATTTTCTGGGCAAAACAAACATCAAACAAAGCAGGGCCAAATGCGGATTGGATCAAAACCGTATCAAAACCAAACCAAATATCACAAACTTTGATTCTAACCCGTTTGAAATTTAACATAGAATAGGATGGTAACAAATATGTTTCACAATAAGGCACGCATCATAGATTTAGAATGAACATGCAATTGGATATTTTTAGGATATAATTTGAAGCTTCAAAAACTATGACAGATGCCAATCAAAGCAGATAAGGGGCTGAACAAGTTCACAATGCATTTTTCATGGATGAATTTAAAGGAAAAAGAAACTAGTTTCTGACTAAATCTAAAGATGACCAACAAATGGCAATTTAATGAAGTTTTTCAAGGTAGACTTGGCCTAAAGTTAAAACAATTGATTCAATGACAGTGCAGTACTCATCACATAAGGTTGAGTTCAGAGGCATCAGAGGTTATCAAACCTAGGTAGAATACTAAGGAGCTGTTTTATTGCATGGAATTCATGGTATTCAGATGAACTCAGTGAGTACAGTGCCCTCACTCAGCTTGTTGTTTTGGTTTATGAAAAGAACATTGTTTTGAAATTCGAGTGCAAGATATGTAAATACAAGCAGGCAACAGCAAAATGCAACATATACACATATGTAACATACTGAACACCAATACCACAGTAACAGAAATGAACAAGTTATGATATAACATCCATGATCATGCAAAAAAAGGTAACTGACAGAACCAATGCATCAAAATCAATTACTAATGACCTTACATCCACACAAAGAAAGATGGAATTCATGATTAAAACTAGATCAGTCAAGCCAAAGATTTTAAATCTTGATGATCTCTAACAGACCATTTAGAATTTTGATAAGAATTCTTGGTGGACTAACAAATTCAGACAGCAGAACAAGGTATTGTTATGATTATGGACTGAACTTTCACACACAATGGCTGCAACAGCTTTATGAAAATGAGGCTTGATGATATTGAACAGAAACCAACACTCTTGCATATTTTGACATGATCAGCATTTTTTTTATGGCAATGAATACACATATCATGCAGAAGTCTTATTCATGAGTTAAAGAAAAGCAACTGTAATTAAACCTCTTCAAAGTTAATCTAAACAGAAATAGCAGTAGATTCACAAATGAGAATGATGAGTATAAACCCAATGTAGATTTCACATGATGATCAAACATTTATACAAACAGATCACAGGCATTATGACTTAAAGGTCCTAAGTATGTCAAGCATTATCATGATAAAAAAGGTATGGTTATTTTGGAGCAAGGAGATAGTGTGAGTTGCAAGTTGTTTTGTTGTGGTTCCACTGATGAATTCCAGACCAATTCCAAGTTTGATTTCAAAACAAAGTGGCCAAGTCAATTTTAAACAAACTGCTCAATTTTGCATGATAATACTCTTCTGGCAGTATACATTTCTATCAGATCAAAGTAATTGTTTATTACCAAACACTATAACTGTTATCAAACACAGATCAAATCTTTAGTTGTTCACAAACAGGTTTTGGTAGAATTTCAAAAGCTCAAATAGCTGTGACCAAACACAATTAAATCAAAACAGTCCATTCTAGCATTACTCAGTTACCATCAATTAAACCAATGTGAATTCTCATCATGACAGAAACATTCTTCTCAGTGCATACCCCCAAATAGCAGCCCTATGCACATTACTAGATACCAACCTAAACCACTCATCCATTAAGTTGATTGTTGAGGCATGCTGGTATGACAGGGATAATGGCCTGGTATTCAATACTTAAATCTAGCAGTAAAGACTCAAATCCAATTGTCAGCAGAAGGTTTGAAATAGAGGTCTGTCAAGTCATGGTAAATGGGATTTGTAGCAGTAGAGCAAAGTATTCAACACTTGGATTTGTCACAAAGCTACTAAGAGTAGACAGCTAACTGCTCTAAAGAGACTGTTCAAATTCTCCTAAATCTCTCAACTCATAACTATAGCCCTAAAGAGTTTAACTAAAACTGAGCAGAGTCAACAATGTCATTTTAAGGCCTGTGATATCAATACAACTAGCTAAAAATCCTCACCATGAATTTTAATCCACACACTCTGCTAGCAGGCCTCCTAACAGCCCCCCAAATGGTTGTTATCCAAACAACTCAGTAATGTCTCAATAATAAAGTTTAATGAGGCCTACCTTAAAGCAGAAGTGAAGGGTTAAACCTTGCACAACAGATTGGAGTTGGTAAGCTCAAACTGTTTGGACAGTTACAAGCAATAGTGCCCATCATCCCAAAAATGGATTAACAATCCACTGTTACCAACCTCGTGGAGTAACAACCTTAAGTGTACAAAATCCCACAGCATCCTTTCAACAGAGAAACCAACCAACAGTCCTAGGCAAACTCTTCATGACAATCCAACATATACCACCAAACTTAGGCCTGAGTTCAAAAATAAATTCTGCTTCTACAAACTGAACTAACAATAGGTGGGTGTCTAGAACTAAACACAGGTTTACCTATGCCTAAAATACCAAACTCAAGATGAGGTTCAAGGAAAAAAAACCACTGCTGTCATGAAACAGACAATAGTCTCATACTTACCAGCCTTATGGAGTAACAACAAGAGTCTCATACTTACTACCAAAAGAAATCCTCCCAATAACTACAATGTCTAACTTTCAGTTTTAGCACTAAAATGGACTTGTTTATCAAAGGTGCAGATCCAAACATGATAGCAATAATGGTGTCATCCACACTACCATGATCATCCTCAACAGTTGTCTCCCTCAAAAATAGCTTCACTCTAAGCTAGCCTTGTGGTTTCTTACCCTAATCATACTGCTAGAACTGATGGTCTAAACAACCTAGGGGCATACTTTGACATGATAGCTCAAACACATAGTAAGCATAATAACATATATCAAGCATCAATGTATTATTCCCAACAGATCTGTGACTTCAAGCATAACAAGAACAAACCAACAACATTAATATTAACAACTTGGCTACAGCCAGTACCAAAAATTAATCCATTTTCAAATGAGTTGGTACAGCATGATGATTGAGTCAGTACATTATCATGACAAACAGGTCAAAATATGTTGGTTAAAGTTTATGAGACACTCCTTCATTCATTGAAGTATTCATTGTAAAAATCAACATAGTATATTAGCTCAAAATTCTAACTAACACCCCCAAAATGTGATTCTATGAAACATGAGACAAAAACTAATGGGGAACAAGTACATACCTTTTGCTGATCCTTGGAAAATGTAAAGATGGCTGAGAAAAACCAGAGATTGCTTGCTCCAATTTTGACCTTTTGAGATTTCTTCCACTTTAAGCCACAATACACTTTCAATGCCAAATGAAGAAATGTGAACTTCTAATGATTTGTGAGTGTTTGAACAGTTGAAGAATGTTGTTTTTGAGGTGTTAGGGGGATCAAAGCTTCAAGAACACGTTTAGAACAAGATTTGGTGGTTTGTGGTAGCTTTGGTCAAAGTATGGTCGAACGAGAGTTGACTTTTTGATTTTTTGAGGTTCTTGATGTTTTAGTGAGTCATACACCTTCCATGTGTGATTTAGAAGATGTGTGGATGGTTGTGAGAGTGTTGGTAATGCTAGAAAAGAAAATGGCATGAAAGTTGTAAAATGCCCATTTTTGGTGTTTTTAAGCTTTTCTTCACTTACAAGCAAGAGGAGAATGAGAAGGAGAGCTGTAATATGTTGATGTTATGAGCAGCTCTGGTGTGGTTTGAAGATGATGAGAGTGCCTCTATTTATAGGAGGGATGAGGGTGAGGGTAGCTTGGTAACTTCCATTGTTGGAGAGATTTTTCATGATATTTCTTTGAGAAATCTTGCAAGATCTTTGTGGCAGCCATCTTCACATCAGCTCCAAGACTCTATGCAAGCAAATGGCAATTGGAGAGATGGCTGAGGTGATAGGAGAGAGTCCTTGCTGCTGCTGTCATAATGTGGGAGGAAAAGTTTCTCTTTCCTTCCACAAAAAATGATTATTATAATGCCTACTTGCTCCAACTTGCTTGGCACATCATTTCAATCCTTTTTCCTGGTTTTCTATCCATTAATACCTCATATTATCAGATTGCAACATGATCCAAGGGTGGAGAGTGGTTGGAGATGAAAAATTCTGATTTTGAGAAGTTGGACCAAGTGGATTTCAAGTGTGGCAGGCCCAAATTCAAGGCATCATAACTTCCTGCTCACAAATCCTTTTGAGGAGTTCTTGCACTTTTTAGAAAGCCCTTGTGTTGCTCTACAACTTTCATGTTTTAGGAATTTCCAAATTCTTGATGGAACTGGGTTAAAAAACCCCTTAAAGTTAGCAAAAAACAAGTTTGGATGCAGCCAGATTTTGAAAAATCCACTAAGTGTTTTGTACTAAAAAGATGATTTTGATGATAACTCCAATTCCATGCATTTTATGAGAGTGGAATAGTATAGGACTTTTGTAGGACTTGTTAAGAGATTTCCGACGAGCTTTGAACCACTTCAATCGGGTGTGGGGTTAGGGAGTTAGGGTTTAGCCCCTTTCGAAACCCTAATTTCCCGTTTTTCCAATTACTCTCACGTCTTTGATCCGATGATCATGAAAATTGATATGTAGGTCCCTCATGACATAAGGAACAACTTTGATTCACCACTTGAAGTCCAATTCCTAAAACTTGAGGGGGTTGACTTTTCGGTCAACCGTACGATCAATCGGCGATTACCGAACTGTCTGTTCATGTTTCGGAGCTTCCAAGACTTTGAAACTCTTTGAGGGGACTTCAATAAGCCATATGAACTTTTTAAACCATACTTTTATCTTTGAATTGTTTCCCGAGTCTAAAGTCAAACTATAGTTGACTTTTTCAACTCGCAAAACCCTAATTGGGTGCCTTGAACTGCACTGCACCCCATCTGTGGGTGATTACTTCAAATTGAACTCACACATGGCCCAATATGGTACTCTTGATCTTATTTCATGAATGATTCATCCCAAAGCAATGGTTGCCCAATCCTCGAATCCTTCGATTTTATCAGTACGGAGCCCCGTTTCATCTGTGTCTTGACAAAATACACTTTGAAACTTGTTAATGTTAGATAAATAAATGCATATGATATGAAGAGGATATAAGGGGTCAAAATTTGGGGTGCAACAGCTACCACGAAAATAAGGTGTCGGCAAAACAGAAGAGTCGCCACCTTTCGTTATTTATCCCACAGAAAGGGAAAGGAAACGATCGGAAAAACCTGACGAATAGGTATAAGACAAGGTCATCGCAACCATGTCTGGGTTTGGGAGTCGGTTACGCAAGGGGAAGGTATTAGCACTCCTCACGTCCGTTGTACTCAACGGGATCCATGCTTGTTGTGTTTATCTGACGGGTTGGTTTTATCTATCTACCTATCAAGGCTGGTCTGAAAAGAAAAGAAAATGACTCGGCAAAGAATCACGCTTTATGCCTACGTATTCTCATCAGAGAACGAGAAATCAGAGTCAACGTAGTTCGGCTAACTATAGGATACGGGGAAGGTGGCTCGCCAATACGTCAGTATTGTGCCTACGTACTCTCAATAGATATGAGAGATCAGAGCTTACGTAGTTCGGGATAATACGGATTACGAGGGTTCAGATTCATCTGTTTTCGAGTAGGGTTAACAAACAGTTCCAGCAGTTTGGTGTATGCATCTTGCTCGTCAGAGACTCGTGCGTTACCGTTTGCGGTAAAACCGAGAGTTAACGACACTCTTTTCTTCAGAAAAGTTTTCCTTGAGTTATGGGTCCACGGGGAAAAAAGGTTTGATGTTTGTTTTCTGTCTTTTACGGAAGAACTATTTTTATGGATGTTTGCAACTAATAACGCACTAGAGACTATGACCTAGAAGTGAATGCGTCGCATGTCACCCAAAGGGTACCATACTAAACATCCTGATTATTAGAAGGAAATCCTCCAACAATCATTTCCTAAGTAGCTTAAGGCTCGTAACGTATGATATTAATTAACCTTTATTACTATATTTTGATTTGTTTGAAGAGAGAAGAGAACAGACACAACTAAGGGGAAACTATCAAGTCCTAATGTTGTCATGCCAAGGATTCATCCTATGGTTGAGGTTTGAAACAGGGAACTCCTAGATGTTATCATACAAAGGCTTCATCCTAAAGTCTAATCATCACTTCCTTATCAAAGGAAGTGAGATTCCTAGGGGATCATGTCAATGGGAAACAGACAACAGACAAAGCATCAGTTAAACAGATAAACAGAAGAGAACAGCAAAGATGCACATGCAATGCAGCAATACAAGCAGAGGGAGACTCACTCAACCTCTAAGCAATCAAGCAAAGAAAACAGTCAAAACAGACAAGCAAAGGGAGCTCAGCTCAACCTTTATATGCAAATACGTCAATTAGAATGAGAAAAACAACACACAAGCAAGGGGAGGATCACCTCAACCCTTAAGGCAAACAAGCAGAGGGAGACTCACTCAACCTCTTAATGCAGTCATGCACCTACACTTAGACCATCCTAAACATGAACTATCCTAATGCAACACACCACCCAATCATGAATGAGGAAAAGGAATTATGGCAAATAAGGATTCATTCCACAAGTAATCATACAAGGCTTCTATCCTAAGGAAATAAATTGAGAGTTGGGAAGCAAGGGTAAGGTCCACAGGAACTTATCCCAGGCACTCAACCAACTCAAGGGATTTGGAGATCCTTAGAGGTTTGAATCCTTCAGGAGATGTGCAAAATTCCCCCCACAGGAGGGACTATGCTACCCCCAAGAAGGTTCCTAAAATGATTGGAGAAGATTAGGAGCATGAAGATGGGAAGCAAGGTAAGGTCCACAGGAACTTACCACGGGCACTCAACCAACTCCATTTCCTTAGAAAGCTTGCATAGATTCAACTCCTTTATGATAATGCAATGAATTCCTCCACAGGAGCAAACATGCTCCAAGGAGGATCCTAATTAAGCAAGGAAAATTTTGAGGGAAACTAACCCTATAGGAGGAATCATCCACCTAATTTGAAATTCTAAGAAACCTCAATGATTACCTTCTAAGGGTCATCTACACTAAGGATTCAAAGCTCTAAAGAGGTATCTACCTAAGCACTATTCTATCAAGAAAGGATATGAAGCTTAGAATCATCTAAGGCTCACTTACAACACTAATCTATGAAGTTATCCTAGTTAGGGTCACCTAAACTATAACCAATTTGTAAAATGGGGCAATAATAGAAAATCAATTCTAAAAATCTTAAGGAAAATCCTACATTATCCTACATGGGTTAAGAATATATGGTACAAAAAACAGGGGCAAAACCTAATCCTAAAGGTCCTAATAAAATCTAAATTCCAAGGGTGTGCTAAAGGGGATCCATCATGGAAGGCTCCTAAAGATCTATCTCAAACTCCTACTTAGAATCATCTAAAAATTACAACAAAAATCACCCAAACCTATCAAGGAGTCTATAACAAGCATGCAAAATTTCAATATTAAATTCTAAATCAATGACTAGGAATAAAATCAGCAAGCAAACTAGTCATATTATGCATTTTTAATCAACTATTAAAAATAGAAAAATGGACATTAAATTGAAAACAACACCAAAATAAAATCCAAAGGCATGGAAAAATCAAGAATTAGACAAGGATCAGCCACATATTTTTTCCATAATTTTTTGATCATTAAAACTATTTAAAATGAATTAAAAAAGATAAAAGCAATAAAAGAAAATGAAAATAAATTAAAGAAATTAAAAGAAATCAGAAAATCTCAGAGCCATTAGATCACACTACTAGTCAACTCATCCAACAGCCACGCGCGTGCCACATCATTTAATAAAACGACGCGTTTTGATCAGGGGTAATGGTATGGTTCAGTTGACTGAGTCCTATGGTACTCCCTAATCACATCCATTCATTGGAAAAGTAGTCTCATCCAGTGACTCACACGTTGCCAACTCACCAAACCCTAGTCAAACTAAACCTCATCCATCAGATGCTAAGACCAAGTCAATAAATTCAAACAGATCCAACGGTTCATGTGTATCTTCTTCGTTTGAACTGAACAAAGGAGGGAAACTCAACCATGGTGGCCGGAGAAGAGCTCCACCGTCTTCTCCGGAGAGAGCAATCATGCTCTGTGATCAAATTCAACCGAACTCAATGGAAATTACATGAAATCACTCGTCTCCTCACCCTGAGCATGAAGATCCCTTCCATTTTTACTAATTCTTCACGAATGATCAAACACGATAATGAACAGAGAAATCACCAATTCCATAAATATCACCAAACTTCAAATTCTCTACACAGAAATCTTCCTCACCTCTCAAGGATCACAAATCACTATCCAATTCATCTTAACTCTCAAGAATCAAGCAAACACGCATCCAAACAGAATTTGCATCACATCATGAATTATCACTAATCTCCATAATTATTATCCTAAAACGATCTATGTTGTCTCTACAACCTAACCACATGCCAAATTCCTTCTAAACATGCTTAAATCAAGAGGAATTGTGAGAAGTAAAAACCTGTTCTGAAGCTTGAAATTGGAGGTCTTTGCGTGCAAATCTTGATGCCAAAACGTGCAGATTTGTTCATTGAAGCTTGTTGAATGATTCTTGATACTCAGAAGCTCCTGAATCTTCCTCAAACTCCAAAACTGTTTCTTGCTTGAAAGTGTTGCACCCTAAAATTTGCTCAACCTTATCCACTTGGTTTAGGTTTCAATATCATTAGCATTTGCATGTACATAGTCTACTCATCTGCATAGCATAAGCATAGCAAGTCATCCAACAGGGGACCAAGCATTATTCTCATCTCTATGAGCCTATCAAGAGGTTATTATTCTAATTCAGTCCCATTCAAGTCATCAGAAGAAATTTGAAAGCTGAGAAGTCAATGGGTTAATCAGTTCATCTATCTCCTATCTGAGGGTATCTGGGGATCAACAAGTAAGTTGTGAGCTGTGGGCTGAGCATGGAGAGTGTATAGACATCATGGGAGACTTAGAAAGTCATTTGGAGAAGGATACAAGTCATTGGTGTAGTCACAAGTATTGCAGTTGAAGACAGTCAACTAGGGTTTCATTTGAGTCAACCATGGGTCAACTCTAGGTCAATTGAATGATTGAAGGGCATTAAGGGATATTGGAAAGATGGGGGGTTCATCATTTGACATGTAAAGAAGGATATGTTGTTATGCTAAGAAGAAATCAAGAGGAATCAAGGAGAAGAGGAGTTTCTAAATTAGGGTTTCTGTGTAAAATCCCCTAGTTTAGGTCAAATTTCCAAGCAAGATAAGTCAAAATGCAAGCTTCAAATGGATCCTTGGTAAACATGAAACTTGTAGAGGATCTCAATACCTTTAATTTGAGTGGTGGAAGACATCAAGGAGATTTATAGAACTCAAGTTATGGTCCTTGCAAGTTACAGGTCATCTGAGGTATCTGAACTTTTGTCTGTGAAAGTAACTTGACTTCCAAGAAATATTTACCCCTCAAGGAGATTTCAAATGAATTTCTGGTCAACATAAGAATTGTTCCTCATTGTCTTAGATTTCTATAATGGTATAGTATGCATTCATATGATTTGTGGAACTCTACTTATGGTCTTGGCAAGCAAAGGGTATTTTGGTCATCTGAGAATTACAGGTCATTTCAAGCCTATGCCCAAAACTCCTACAAGGAAGCTTCAGATGGAAAACTTTACAACACCAAACTTGTTCCAAATGATATTTTGAGTCTATAAAAGTGACCATGAAAGATTGTAAAGGCTCATAGCTCAAGGTTTCAAAATTGGTGAATTTAATGAATGAAAAATGACCTAAAAATGAGATTTTTCATAATTTGGCCAAATGGGATGAAATTATAGGTCATTTTGATTGGAAAAAATGTTTTAAGAACATTGGAAAAAGTAGAATTTTGAGTTTGGTTCAAGAATTGAAAGTTATGCATGGTTACTTACAAATGAAGTTACATAATCCAAATCCAAGGGAAATTGTGCATGGGAAGTTTCTCCAAGGTTCTAGGACTTTCCAATGACATCTATATATTGTATGGAGTGGCTTCATGCCATGGTTGGTGCTTCACATTGCTCACAAACACAAGTTATACTCCATTTTTCCATTTTGCAAAAGCTTTCAAAACTTCATCAAATCTCCTTCAATTTTCATATTTCTTGATCTGGTCTTCATCATTATCATCCATAGATCACAATTTACCTCAAGATTTGGCTGAATTGAGCAAGGATCGTGCCATACAAGTTCCATCATCCAAGGTGCAAGAAGTTGGAATCACAAGATACAAGAAGGTTGAGTTAGGATCTTTGCATACAGAATCAAAGTTGGAGTGTGTGGATCAGTTTCAAGTCACTGCAAGCATTGGATCAGGGAGTTCCATAGTTGTTTCTTCATTTTGAACCAGGTTGGTATTTCTGCTCGAATTGCATGGTTTAGTTAGCATGTTAGGGATTTGTTAGCATAGAATGGTTAGGTTAGGATAGAGGATGAATTCCACAAAGTTTGAAGAGATTCCATGAAGGTTGCCATTGGTGTGCAAGAACTGTTAGGGTTTATATCTCATAGGATATGGAAAGAAAATCTTAAATAAGTAGCTCAGGTTAACCAGCATGGAGTGTAGATCAGTTTAGGGTAAGAATTGGTGAGGTTTGGAGCAAGCGATGACAGGTGTTAATGGTGGATTCAGACTGGTTTTCCTATCGGGTTTGGTTATTGTTTGAGATTCGGAGGGAATGGTTGCTATGGCTGTGTAGAGGGTTTGTCCTAGAGCAATTTTGATTTTGGAATTGTTTTATTTCGTGGCGAGATGAGGGAGAGCAGAGGCATGGAAATCGTGCATGGGAGAAGAATTTCAGGGTTAGGGTTTACTCAAGGTTGAAGATGACATGGGAGCCACACGATCTGGCTTTGACGTTTGACTGGGAATTCAATCCTATGGCCACGATTGAAGAACAAAACGGAGGAAATTTCAAACAATGAAACGCCCCATTTCATTTAAGTTCGCTGATGGGCTCAGATGATTTGTTGCTATACACACCCCTACGCGCGTGGTCCAATTGGAAATGAACTGAGATATTTGCTATCTGCACCATTTTATGTTTTTATTTGTTCTGTTTATTTTCTGATGCATATGGGCCCAGACGCGCTTGCTATGCGCGCCCCCCAGTCTGGGCCCAGTTCTTTTTTTTAACTGGTTTCTCCTACTTTTTGCACCCCTTTCTCAATTAAGTCATTTAATTTTTCTCAATTCATTTTAATTCTTTTAAAAATCATAATAAATCCTAAAATGCATATTTTCCATTGGTTCTTTTTGCATTATTTTCTTAATTTGGTCAATAAAATTATCATCCAGAAAAATTAATAGTTCCTTTTATTTTTATATTTTAGGCATATTTTTCTTTTAATAGGTGTAAATAATTGCTTTTGTTTAATGCATGATTTTGTTAATTTTTGTTCTAATAGTTGCTTTAATATTTTTCACCCATTCTTTTTAGGTTGATTAGTAGATAAGATTAGCTTGTATATAAAATTTAGTTCCCATTTTTAGGACTTAATTTTAGTTGTTTAGTTTAGGTGTGAATAATATGAACAAAATTAGGGTTTAAGTGATGACTTAGGTGAATTAGTTCATTTCCCTTAGGACTTAGAGATTGAATATTTTAGATATGGGACTATAGGGACTATGGGTAGTTATTAGATCCCTTAGAAATCATTAGGATTCCCCTACTGCTATTAATATACTGTCTATATTTGTTTGACTGGTGTGGTGTGCCCTCTGGGGATTATTGATTTGTCTGTATGGGTATTGGGATTGCTTGGGGATTGGGAGAGCTGAAGACTGGTGATGATGAAGCCATTGGAGATCCAGAGACTGAAGTCCAACTTCCAGAGTTGAAGAGGAGATTCTTGCTAGCAGCTGTTGAGGAGACTAGGGTTTAGGAGCTAGGCAGAGCTCTAGATTAGAAAACTTGTTTCTCAAACATGGAATGCCTTGTCTGCATCCATCCTTTCTTTATGATTCAAAGTCTCTTTCAAATATCCACCTCCTTCCTTTGGAAGGATTAGTGAATGTATTTGAAAGATAGAACTTTTGAGAGAAAATTGTCTGTTTAATGTTAACAGTTGATGAACCACCCTTGGTAGGTAATTGACTGGCAAACATTCATTCACTTCATCTTGTGGATTGATGTTCTTCCTGGAGATTGAGACTTGAAGAAAGGCCATTGTAGACTGAAGACTGATGATCAAAGACCTGGCTTGAAGGCTGTGTAGATGGAGATTGATGCTTGCCTGAAGCTTATAGCTGTTTGATGATGACTTGAAGATATGTGTTGATGCAGAGCTGCTGTGGCTGTTTATTTTTGCTGTATTTCATTTCTGATGTATTGATTGGTTTTCCTGACTGTATTGATTGCTGTTTACCCTGTTGGGTTGAAAGTGAATCCTGTTCACTTTTGCCTATTGTTTTCTAGGTTCGACGTTGAGTGGGACTCCCTTGCCTCGCTTGTATTGTTGCATCCATGCATTTTGCTGCTGTATTGTATATATGTTATTGTTTCTGTTTCCGTTTATCCCTTAGGATCTCTGTTTCTCTCTGCGCAAGAGAGGAGCATGATAGACATTAGGTCTTAACCCATGCATGATAACATTAGGATAGTTTGATCCCCTTTTCAACCGTAGGTTAGAGTTCTGTCTCTTCTTTCTCAAAACAAACAGAAAAACACAATAAGATTTCAAACACAATAAAAGACACTTCTTCCGTAAAAGAATGTGAACTCATCAAGACGTCATTTTTGTCCGCTTGGACTGTTAATCAGGAAAACCCTTTTTCAGAAGGAATAAAAACAATCAAAACAGACTTGTGTCGTCCGTGGCCCGAACTACGTTTGCTCTGATCTTTCATGCTGTATGAAAGTACGTAGGCATAGGATGTGATATCCTAGCGAGCAACCTTCCCCTCCTTTCCCGTAGGTAGGCGAACTACGTTGACTCTGATTTCTCGTTCCAGATGGGAATACGTAGGCATAAAGTGCGATACTTTGCCGAGTCATTTTATTTCTTTTAACCCTTGACCTTTAGTTTAGATAGAATAACAATCCATACCCGAAAACAAGTGTGGATCCCGTCGAGTACGACGGACGTGAGGGGTGCTAATACCTTCCCCTTGCGTAACCGACTCCCGAATCCAGGTTTTGGTTGCGATGACCATACCTTTCCCGTGTTGTGCGAGGTTTACTCTGAGCGTTTCCTTTCCCTCCCGTGGGATAAATAACACACGGTGGCGACTCTTCTGTTCAGCCGGCGCCGATTTTCGCAGTAGCGACAGCTGGCGACTCTGCTGGGGACCCAACGTCCCCTGGCTGCTAAGGACTGCGATAGTTCTTATGCATTTGGGATCCAACGTCCCTTAAGAGAGTCAATCCTAACTCTTGTTTTCCCGTCGAGGATTTTGTATGGATTTATATTCCTGACCTTTATTTTCAGCATTATATATATTGATTATTATTGTTGTATTGGGGTGTGATGGGTGGTTCTATGATTGAGAGATAATTCGGACCTGGGCTTGAGTGCACCTAGAATTAGAGTAGAAAGTAGTGGGCGCGTGTCGGCTTTGCTTGCATTAGTGTCTCATGAAATCTACACTCGGACGAGGTTCTTCTTGTTGGCTTCTTTTTCTACCCTTTGGGTCGAAGGGGTTGTTGGTCAGCTGAATTGTCGACTCCGGGGACCGATCATTTGGAAGTTGGCTAAGTGAGGCCTCTTCAGGATCTGATGATGCCACTCCTTCTGGGAATCGTATCATCAACCCTGAAAGTCTGTGACGCCGACGACCGCCTAGGATGCCATACCTTTGTCAGTTACTAGGATATCCACCTGTGAGAGGGTTTGGGGTTATGCAGGTAACTAGACCTTCAGACTACCGGTTTATTTTCTTGATCTGAGATCCTGGGTATTTATGGAGAGTTCTGAGGTCTGTCAGAGACCAGTTGGAGAGTTCTGAGGTCTGTCAGAGACCAGTTGGAGAGTCCTGAGGTTTGTCGGAGACCCGTTGGAGATATGATTTGAGGTCTACCAGAGACCAGTTGGAGTTATGGTTTGAGGTCTGTTAGAGACCGTTGTTGGAGCTTTGATTTAGTTCTATCTGAGACCAGGGTTTGAGGACTTCTATAGAGTCTATCTGAGACTTCTTGATATGGTTCAGGCTATTCAGCTACTGCAGTTGATCCCTGTTGCATGTTACTTGCATTGCATTGTTTGCATACCCATTACCATTGCATCCCATTAACGTGTGTCTGTGCTGCAGGTGCATTTGCATATCCTCCGATTCTAGTGCCCAGACTTCCGAGTATTGATTATGGCCGAATTGAGGAAAATAGTTGCGTATAAGCTGCCGACACCTGATATTACTCCTTTGCTTGGTCTGATATCTCTTGCCGATGAGGAGGTTAGGAGGAGCTTCAGAATGAGTCACGGGAGATTACTGAGATTAGTCTGCAAGCCCACTGCTGATGAGATGAACGGGCTGTACACCTTGATGCAGTTCTATGACCCCGCATTGAGATACTTTACGTTTGCTGACTTCATTCTAGGGCCTACCATTGAGGAGTATGTGGAGTTTACTGAGCTACCAGTGCAGAACAAGGTTCCCTTTATTCACTCTGCTGCTGAACCCAAGTTGGAGGACTTAGCCAAAGCCTTGCATATGGACGCTGCAGAACTGTTAGTGACTTCTTGGCTTGGGGTTTCAGGGTTCTCTCTTGATTTCCTGGTTGGCAAAGCTCAGGAGTATGCCAAGAGCGGATGTTGGGTGGTTTTCAATGCTATTTTGGCTCTATGCATTTATGGAATTGTGTTGTTTCCTAACTTGCCCAATTTCGTAGACCTGGACGCTTTCCATCTATTTGCTGCCGGCAATCCAGTGCCAACATTGATCGGAGACTTCTACCACTCCTTGCACTACAAGAACGAAAACAGAAGGGGAAAGGTTGTTTACTGCTGTGCTCCTTTGTTGAATATGTGGTTCAAGAGTCATCTTCCCATGAAGGGATCTTTTGTGGAGAGTGCAACCACCGCTAGCTGGTCAGAGCGCCTGATGAGGCTATCTTCCGAAGACGTTGAGTGGTTTGATCGAGACCTGCTAGGGGCTGAGCTTTTATTCAGTTGTTCTGGGTACCCTAATGTGCCGTTGATAGGAAGAAAAGGGTGTATCAACTACAACCCATCCCTGTTGGTCCGTCAGTTCGGATATGCGCTGAAGAACCCGCCAAAGGAGGAAGAAGTACAGGAATCCCTGTACTTCACCGGTGATTTGAAGGGGGAGTTACTAGCCAAGCTGCAGCATGCCTGGACGCGTATTAACCGAAGAGGGAAGCCGCTGTTAGGAAAGAATGACTGTCAGGCTTATGCACCTTACAGAGTTTGGATTCAAGAGAGAGCAAGTCAGTTGCGGATGCCATTTCCAGATGCACCGGTTCTTGTTCCTATTCCGGTAGCAGAGCCAACTACTGTTTCTAGGGAGGCCTACGAGCAAGTTGTGAAAGAAAAAGAAGCCTTGATGAAGATCAACGAAGGGTTAGAGCAGGAGCTAGCCCAGATACGCAACGACAAAAACAAGGTCGTGCATGCTTTCCAACAGCAGATTGAGCTAATGAACATATTAGGGGCTGAGTTGACTGAGGAGAGGAGGAAGCGCGAACGTCTGGGGCAAGAGTTCAGAAGCTCCCACGACATGCTCGAACCCAAAAAGAAAGCACTTGACATCGCTCACCGAGAGATCTCTTCTTGCAATAAGACTTGGAATGCCACGCTCACCAATAATAAGAAGAGGGAAGATAAGTTGAAGCAGCAAATCTCCGACCTCGAAGAGCAGTTGAAGTCCAGCATCAAGAAGTGTGAAGAAGAAGTGATGACCCGGTATAGTCTCCAGAACGCACTGAACAAGGCCATCAAAGGCAGAGATGAAGCTGTGTCTCAGAAGCGTAAACTAGAGGATCGCTTCGGAGAGGGGGCATGGGAGGAAACTGCCGAAGACGTGCGACGTGTTCTCAAGAAAAGAAACCAACTTGTTGAAGGGCTGCTTACCAGACCAAGTCATCCGGAGACCAAGAAGTTGCTAGAAGAGTACCAGACTTACGGGAGCGTTTGATCATGTCGTGTAGTAACTTGTATGCTTTATTTGCATAGTGCTGACCATCACTAGGATTGTTGGTTGAGGTCATGCCTTCTCTTTGTACTCTCAGTGACATTGTATTCTTGGCTTATTGGTTTCTCAGCAATATATGAGGCTTTCTATGATTCAACTCCGATCTTTGTATTGCTAGCACTGGCACCTTCACACTAGAATCGGGGAATGAATTTCCCTAATGCACAGACACACACATTGCATTGCATTCATATTCATATTACATTACAGGTAATCATTGGATGGTATCTTATTTCCTGCCCTGCACCAGGTATTTTCAGGATTGCAGATCAGCGCCCGCACAGATATTCCACGCGCACCAACTGTCGAAGAATCATGGATCAAATGCAGAACGAGATGCAAGATGTGCGCGAGAAGCTAGCTCTCTTTATGCAGACCATGGAAGCTATTGCAAAAGGTCAGGAGAATTTGCAAGCCATGGTACAACCTCTGTTGGCCCGAAATGATGGTCACGGTAATGAGGATCATCAGTCTGTGCAAGTCGACACTGTTCAGGGAGATGGCACTCCCACGCCAGTGGCTCCACCCGTAGTCAATATACCTGCTGTTAATGTCAACAACGCTACCGCCGCTGGGAACGGTAACGTCGGAGTTGGGAACGAGACTGCTGTCCATAACGTTGGGCTTGGTGATGTCAACTTGGGTGATAATATGGGAGGCAACGGCTTTGGCAATGCTGGATTCGGGTTCAATGATCAGGGATTCGATAACGCTGGGAAATATGGTTTCAATGCTCAAGGCTTTGGGCAAGATGGTTATGGTGTGGCCAATCAGGGTTACGGAGGTTTCGGAAATGGAAACGGCGTTGGGTTAATGGCTTTTGGGCCTGCTGGAGGTGTTCAGGGATACGGCAACAGAGGTCGAGGCCCGGTGATGAATCAGATTAGAGCTGGCCGCAATAATGAATATGATGGGTATGGAGCTGGGAATGGTATGTGGCAAGAGGATCAACAGGAGGACGCTTTCTCCGGCGGAGGCTTCGAAGGGCCGATGGATAACTCCCAGAAGATCAGAATGCTAGAAGAGCAGATGAGGGGAGTCCTGAACCAAAGTGCTGTGGGCTTAGACATGGCAACAATGGGCCTGGTACCTGGCTTGAGGGTGCCAATCAAATTCAAAGCTCCTACGTTTGATAAGTATAAAGGGGACACCTGTCCGAAAGTGCACGTGCGGGCTTATTACAGAAAGATGTCTGCGTACTCAACTGATGAGAGAATGCTAATGCATTTCTTTCAAGATAGTTTGTCAGGCCCTTCCCTAGAGTGGTACATGGGGTTGGAGCCAACTAATATAAAGACATGGAAGCAATTGGCAGAGGCATTTGTAGCTCACTACAATTATAACAACGACTTGGCACCCAACCGGGTCCAATTGGCAGGGTTGTCCCAGAAAAAGGATGAGAGCTTTAAAGAGTACGCGCAAAGATGGCGCGACATGGCTGCTAGGGTCCGTCCTCCTTTAGAAGACAAAGAAATGAATGACATGTTCGTCGGCACATTCACAGGCATGTTCCATGACAAGTTGTTTCATACCTCTCTGGCCAGTTTCTCAAATTTGATTCTGATGGGAGAAAAGATTGAACGTAACATTAAGCAGGGAAAGTTCCAAACTGAGGAATCAACTGCATCTGGCAGTAATAGGAAGGCTTTTGGTGGCCGCCGGCAGGGCGAGGCAAGCGCAGTGTTTGGAGGCCGAGGCCGAGGCCGAGGCAGGGGACGAAACCAATATCATCAGCCGCAACAGGTGGCGAGTGTTACTATTCCATATCAACAACAACCGTTTCAGCAGCAGCCAATGCAGCAACAACAACAGCCACAACAGCAGCAGCAGCAGCCACAGCAGGGGACACAGCAGGCTCAACGAAGATTCCAGGGTGGTAAACCAAGAAGAGTATTTGAGAAGCCTCCCTCAACGTACGCTGATTTGTTGCAGACATTGTTGGGTTTGAACCTGGTAGAGAAGAGAACTCTAGCACCGATAACGGGAACTCCCCCGTATGGTTATGATGCAAGCAGGCACTGCGAGTTCCACTCTGGGACTCCGGGCCACGATGTAGAGGGTTGCCATGCTTTTAAGCACGTTATGCAGGATCTATTGGACAATAAGACTATCAATTTCGGAACGGCAGGTCCGAATATAGTGCAGAGACCCATGCCTAACCATGGGGCGAACGCCGTTCTGACTGAGGAAGGGTTGAATCTGGTTATGAATGTCGACGATTTAAAGACGCCGCTGAGAGAGATAAAAAGCTGATTGTTGCAAGGGGGTGTTTATCCCGGATGTGACGAGTACTGCTTAGAATGCTGGACCCTAGCTGGGGGGTGTGATGATCTGAAGAAAGGTGTTCAGGCTTTAATTGATGACGGCACATTACAGTTTGACCGAGCAGAAATTGAAGAGCCTGCAGGGGCAGTAGCAGATGATCAAAGTGATGTGGCCACTGTAACGATCCCTCGAAAGATAATCACTATTACAGCACCGGTCCAGCGACCACCGATCACCATAACTAAGGCCGAACCAATCCCGTACGAGAGCACCAAAGCGGTCCCATGGTCATATGGGTTGGAAGTGTATTGTGACGGAATAAAGATTGATGTTAATAAGCAGCCAGCCGAGACTGTAGATAACGTTGTTGGGTCAGGAGGTATGACGAGGAGTGGTAGGATCTTTATATCACCTGAAGTGGAGGCCGAAAGACTAGCAAAAGGAAAAGGGAAGATGGTCGAGAATGTCCCAGTGCAAGCAAGCGACAAAGCATCGGCATCGAAAGACGTAGAAGAGTTCATGCGCTTGATTCGAAAAAGTGATTATAAGATTGTGGAGCATCTGCAACAGACGCCCTCCAAGATATCTATCCTGTCGTTGCTACTATGCTCTGAAGCTCACAGAAATGCTTTGTTAAAAGTTCTGGATACTTCCTTCGTACCCCAAGACGTCTCCGTGAATCAGCTGGAAGGAGTGTTGGCACATGTGAATGCAGGCCACAGCTTGGGCTTTACCGACTTCGATTTGACCCCTAAGGGGAGAAATCATAATATGGCGCTGCACATATCTGTTGAGTGTAGAGGATCGGTAATGTCGCATGTATTGGTCGACACCGGATCGTCTTTGAATGTGATGCCCAAGAAAGCGATGATGAAGCTAGATGTCAGAGGAATCTTGTGCACGCCCAGTGACTTGGTAGTTAGGGCATTCGATGGCACGCGAAGAA
Organism: Lathyrus sativus; assembly: GCA_963859935.3. NCBI lineage: Eukaryota > Viridiplantae > Streptophyta > Magnoliopsida > Fabales > Fabaceae > Lathyrus > Lathyrus sativus. The sequence goes on from OZ012737.1 coordinate 360,141,703, forward strand.
CAGTCTTTGGGTCGATAACATTGCCTCTGCAGGTGGGGCCGGAGGTATTTGCGACCGAATTTTATATCATGGATATACAGCCTGCGTATAGTTGCCTGCTCGGACGACCCTGGATTCATGGGGCTGGGGCAGTCACGTCTACCCTGCATCAGAAGTTGAAATATATGGTCGGAGACAGCGTAGTCACCGTATGCGGAGAAGAAGACATCCTGGTCAGCCATCTGTCGTCATTTAAATATGTGGAGGTCGACGGAGAGATCCACGAAACACCCTGCCAGGCATTTGAAGGTTTGCGAATCAAGGACAAAGGTCCCGGGCCGAGCAAAGTGTCGGAGATAGCCGTCTCATCGTATAAAGAAGCTCAAGCTCTGGTGGAGGCAGGAGAAGCAAAGGGCTGGGGCAAAGTGCTGGATATCCCTGTGAAGATGGATCGATTCGGGCTGGGGTACCAACCGTCGTCATCAACCCCTGCTGTGGGGGCACCCCGTTTCAGAGGGCCAATAACCATCTCTGCCAGTGGAGTATGTCATGAAACCATCAATGCTGCTTCGGAGTCTGACGAAGGAGACAGTGACTGTGATACGGATGCCTGGATTCAGCCAAGCACGCCAGGACAGGGACTGTGCAACTGGTCTATTCAGGAGCTTGTTTCTGTGACTCTTAAACAGTAATGCTTTGTTTTAATAATTGTTGAATAATCTGATGTCTTACCCGGGGCATCGTGATTTGCGTAGGGCTGTGGTGTTATGAACATTGCGTGTTAATCATTAAATAAATGGCGTTTTTTTCATGTGCAAATACTGTAATCTCTGTCTTTCTTGTTTTGTATTTTTCAATAAAATGGCAACGTGGTTATTCGCTTTATACGCATTTTGAAATATTTAACCATTCTTTTTGCAGGATGACATTTTCAGATGACATCCTTGAACCACCTATGACTCGTCCCGACTTTGAGCACCCGGTATTTCGGGCCGAAGAAGAGGTTGTCGAAGATAGTGACGTCCCTGAAGAACTGTCTTGGTTGGTGAAGCAAGAGGAAAGAGTCATTCTGCCTCACGAAGAGGTCATCGAAATTATCAACTTGGGGTCGGAAGGGGTTGAGAAGTATATTCGTATCGGGGCCGCACTGCAGGGCGATATTAAGCGAAGACTGGTTGAAATGCTCCGAGAGTATAGTGATGTATTCGCTTGGTCGTATGAAGATATGCCAGGGCTCGATACCGATATGGTTGTGCACCGTTTGCCACTGAAAGAAGAATGCCCGCCGGTCAAACAAAAGCTTCGTAGAACTCGACCAGACATGGCAGTGAAGATCAAAGAGGAAGTTCAAAAGCAGTGGGATGCTGGTTTCCTGGCTGTGACAAAATATCCCTCATGGGTTGCTAACATCGTACCAGTGCCAAAGAAAGATGGCAAGGTTCGAATGTGCATGGATTATAGAGATTTGAATAAAGCAAGCCCGAAAGACGATTTTCCGCTTCCTCATATTGACGTGCTAGTTGATAATACTGCTCAATATTCCGTATTCTCCTTCATGGATGGATTTTCAGGCTATAATCAGATTAAAATGGCGCCAGAGGACATGGAGAAGACCACTTTCATAACACCTTGGGGAACATTTTGCTACAAAGTGATGCCCTTTGGTTTGAAAAATGCTGGGGCAACATATCAGCGTGCGATGACGACTCTTTTCCATGATATGATGCATAAAGAGATCGAAGTTTATGTTGACGATATGATTGCCAAATCCCAGACGGAAGAAGAGCATCTGGTGAATCTGCTGAAGTTATTTAAAAGACTTAGGAAGTTCAGGCTGAGACTGAACCCTAACAAATGCACCTTCGGGGTGAGATCGGGGAAGCTGCTAGGGTTTATCGTAAGCGAAAGAGGAATAGAGGTCGATCCTGCTAAAATAAAAGCGATTCAAGAAATGCCGACGCCTAAAACAGAGAAAGAGGTGCGCGGGTTTTTAGGGAGGTTGAACTACATTGCTCGGTTCATATCTCATCTAACGGCCACGTGTGAACCATTATTCAAGTTATTGAAGAAAGATCAAGTTGTAACATGGAACGAAAATTGTCAAAAGGCGTTCGATAAAATAAAGCAGTATTTGCAGGAGCCTCCTATTTTGATACCCCCAGTGGCGGGTAGACCCTTGATCATGTATTTGACGGTTCTTGAGGGAAGCATGGGTTGTGTTCTCGGTCAGCACGACGAGACAGGGAGGAAAGAGCATGCGATCTACTACTTGAGTAAGAAATTTACAGATTGTGAATCTCGATACTCAATGCTTGAGAAAACTTGTTGCGCGCTAGCCTGGGCCGCCAAGCGTTTGAGACAATACATGCTGAATCATACAACCATGCTCATCTCGAAGATGGATCCTATCAAATATGTATTCGAAAAGCAGGCGTTGTCAGGGAGAATTGCCCGTTGGCAGATGGTCTTGACTGAATATGACATTCAATACGTCTCGCAAAAGGCTATAAAGGGGAGTGTGATGTCTGAGTATCTGGCGGAGCAGCCTGTTGAAGATTACCAATCGATGAGGTTTGATTTTCCTGACGAGGATATCATGTACCTAAAGATGAAAGATTGTGAAGAGTCGTTGCCAGACGAAGGACCAGAGTTGGGTTCCAAATGGAAGATGATATTTGACGGAGCTGTGAACGCTTACGGTAGCGGAATAGGGGCAATCATCACTACCCCACACGGATCGCACATCCCGTTTACTGCTCGATTGACCTTTTCGGTTACCAATAATGAAGCCGAATACGAAGCTTGTATAATGGGGCTTGAAGAAGCCATTGATTTGCGAATCAAAAATCTGGACGTATACGGAGACTCAGCTCTGGTGGTGAATCAGATCAAAGGGGAATGGGAGACACGTCAGCCCAATTTGATACATTACATGAATTATGCAAGGAGATTGTTGCCTTTCTTTGACAAGGTTGAATTGCATCATGTGCCGCGAGCGGAGAATCAAATGGCTGACGCCCTGGCCACTTTGTCTTCCATGTACAAAGTCAACTTCTGGAATGAGGCTCCCCGAATCATTATCTCTCGGCTTGACAGACCGGCTTTCGTATTTGCTATTGACGAGGCATTCGATGATAAACCGTGGTATTTTGATATCCTTAATTTCCGGAAGAACAAAGAGTATCCGGCTGGGGCATCCAGTCAAGATCAGAAGAATCTCAGGAGATTAGCGGGTAATTTCTATTTGAATCCAGATGGTGTCTTGTACAGAAGGAACCACGACTTGGTACTATTGCATTGCGTAGATGAAAGAGAGGCAAAGCTGCTCATGGAGGAAATACACGAAGGTACCTTTGGCACGCATGCGGGTGGGCATGCTATGACGAGAAAGCTGCTGCGGGCAGGTTATTTTTGGCTGACTATGGAAACTGATTGTTTCAAGTTTGCGAGGAAGTGCCACAAGTGCCAAATCTATGCTGATAAGATCCATGTGCCTCCGAGTCCTCTGAATGTAATGTCATCGCCATGGCCATTCTCGATGTGGGGAATCGATATGATTGGAAAGATCGAGCCGACAGCTTCTAACGGGCATCGGTTCATCCTAGTAGCAATCGATTATTTCACCAAGTGGGTAGAAGCGGCGTCCTACGCAAATGTAACTAAGCAAGTGGTGGCCAGATTCATCAAGAGAGATATCATTTGCCGATATGGGATCCCCGAGCGGATAATCACGGACAACGGTTCAAACCTAAACAACAAAATAATGAAGGAGCTCTGTCAGAATTTCAAGATCGAACATCACAACTCCTCCCCTTACCGACCCAAGATGAACGACGCTGTCGAGGCGGCCAATAAGAATACCAAGAAGATCGTTCAGAAAATGGTGGTGACCTATAAGGATTGGCATGAGATGCTACCTTTCGCTTTGCACGGTTATCGTACGACGGTACGCACATCAACCGAGGCAACCCCGTTCTCGTTGGTATACGGAATGGAAGCGGTATTGCCATTGGAAGTTGAGATCCCTTCTCTGAGGGTATTGCGAGACGTTCAGCTAGACAAGGCAGAATGGGTGAAAGACAGGTTGAATCAACTGAGTTTGATGGATGAGAAGAGGCTAGCTTCTCTAGCATATGGTCGTTTGTACTAGAGCCGAATGAAGAAAGCATATGATAAGAAGATACATCCGCGAAGCTTTCAGACGGGCGACCTTGTGCTGAAAAGGATTCTCCCGCCGCAAGCAGATCACAAGGGCAAGTGGACCCCCAACTACGAAGGGCCATACGTTTTCAGGAAAGTCTTTTCAGGAGGGGCTTTATTGTTGTCCACCATGGACGGTGAAGACTTTACGTCGCCTGTGAATTCGGACGCAGTTAAAAAATACTTTGCTTAAAATTGACCCGCTGGACAGAAAAAAGAGAGTCCAGGCAAAAATGGGGCATCCTGGCGAACCAAAAACAGAATGAAAGGTTCGGGAAAAAGTTAGGGATAAAATTGAAAAAAATGTACACCCGCGAAGTTGAAAACCTACACTGGGCGGCTTCGGCAAAAAGGGGTATCCCGGTGAACTAAAAACCCGTAAAGGGCGGTTCACGCAAAAGTTAGGGATTTGAAAAGCAAATGACTGCGGTCCAAATTTGATATTACAGTGAGCATCGGTGCGGGAGAATATACCTGAAGGGGCGATTATCGGATACAATCTCTTCGGAAGTGCGAATACCGGGAAAGCATTAGAGTCAGACGAGTCATAGGAGGATCAGTTCGTGGTGTTCGTCTGCATCTCGTTGCCGACATGTGTACAAAATTTAATTTGTCAAAATATTTATGCTTCTTGTGCATACTTGTGTATCTGCTTTGCGTAGCTTCCTCTTTTCAGGAGTTACATCCCGTGTACAAAACTCCGCCCATTCAGGGGCCCAATCAATAAAATATGTTATTCAGTACTTGATGCTGGTTCTTTACTGTTTTGTGCATGATAAAGCGCCTAAGTTTATTGAAACTAGCATGTGTATAACCTCACTGGCCCTCGCCAACAATTGCTAAAGCTTTGAATTAACTGAAAATAACGTCACAAACCTGAATAGATTTGGTTGCATAGGCTTGTCCTGTCTTGTTTGTGTTGTTGCAGGTTTCATAGCCGTATGAGGAAGACGATCAAAAGATCGCGGTAACGAAAGACTCGACCCCCACGCAGGTCATGCATGTTCGTCCTGAAGAGAGATCGAGTTCCCCAGCTAGTCGTAGCTTACCCAAAGGACATGCTCCAGCAAAGCCATTCATCCTCAGTAGAGTTTGGCGATTCCAAGATTATAAGGTTGTATTCAGACAGTGCATCTCAAGCAGAGGGGTTTAGCCTCAGAAGATTAATATTTCAGATTGGTGAGCTGTATTCAGACAGTTTACCTTTCCTCGCAGGGTCATTTACTCTCCCCTAGCGGAGTCAGCGGATTTTCCCCAAGAGAATCGTCCCATCCCCAGCAGAATTCTCTTCTCAGCAAGTGCTTTCATTCCTCCCAGTGGAACTCGAAGATTAAGACTCTCCCCGGAAGAGTTGGTGTGGGTCCTGGCATTTATTTTGTCAGAATACCGTGTGATATCAGCTCACTCTCCAACAGAAGCGCATCTGGTATTCCCCAGCAGGGTGTTACTTCAGTGAGGTGTTTGGTTCGAGTTCCCAATGTCCCAGCTGAGTCGACTTCCCTCTTCCGGCATTTATTTTGCCGGAATAATTCTATAGCATCTGGCTATCCCCAGCGGAGTTGGCATTATCTTCAGCATTTATTTTGCTGAAGCAGTTTCTGTACCCAACAGTTCGAGTCTGCAATTGCATTGGCATATAGTGTCATACTTGCATTCACCAAATAAACACGCGTAGCATTTCCACGACGATTGAAGCAGTGCGTCAGTATCAAACATACGCATTTTAGAAGCATAAACCAGGATGGCTAACCTTTTGTTTCAAGTATTGTTTCTCTTACAGGTAGAGAGAGCCCTCGCTCAGGTGAATCAATAAACATTCGAGGTCTCGGCATGAGACATTCAACGGAGTGTCAGCTTTGGCACTACTCCCCACAGAGTTATCAGGATAAGTTTCTCTTTGTCCCCAAGCAGAGTTACTTATTTCCCCGCCAGGATTTCTTGTTGAAGTTTCTCCAGTCCGACCAGCGGATTGTTTCCTTCAAAGTTGTTGTTACGTCAGCATTAAAAGGTTTCACGAACCAGAATTTCAGAGGCTACCGCCGGTTATCAGAACAGGTGTCCGGAATTTTGGTTTCCAAATATCCCCAGTAGAGTCATCCTCAAAGCTGCTGTAACGTCAGTGATAAAAAGTTTGCGGACCAATGGAAGGATGAGTCCTAACGTGGACGGGTTTATTGACAGGTTTTTGCGCTAAGAGAAGTGGGAGTCCTGACGTGGACATTTCCTCAAGTTGACGATGTGTGTTAGTCCTAACGTGGACAGATTCGAGTTCTCGGTATTGATTGAGTGTGGAGTCCTGACGTGGACAAAAGTTGGCTACTCTTCGTGTTAGTGTCCTGACATGGGCAAAGTTATAGTTTTTCGCGATGACAAGATACGAGAGTCCTGACGTGGACAAGTCTCACTTCCCTAATGGGTAGAAGGTGTGTGTCCTGACGTGGACAAAGTCTTATTTCCCCAACAAGTCGAAGACGCGCAAGTCCTGACGTGGACAGGTTCTATCACTTCAGTAGGTTGAGATATGAGTCCTGACGTGGACAAGACTCACTTCCCTAATGGGTCGAAGGTGCACGAGTCCTGACGTGGACAAGGTTTTATTTCCTCAGTAAGTCAAGAGGCGAGTCCTGACGTGGACAAATCAAGACGAAACGTGAGTCCTGACGTGGACAGGTCTATTCCTTACGTGGAAAGAGAAGTTGATTCCTTACGCGGAAAAGTTTGTATTCCTTATGTGGAAAAAGATTGATTCCTTACGTGGAAAAGTTTAGTCCTGACGTGGACAGATCAAAGCTTGATTCCTAACGGGGAAAGATTGAGTCCTTACGTGGACATATCAAGTTGGAGTCCTTACGTGGACGAATCAACATGTGATTCCTTACGTGGAAAGGTGGGTCCTTACATGGACGGAGTTGGTTTCCTTACGGGGAAAGATAGTATTCCTTACGTGGAAAGAGGCTTGTATTCCTGACGTGGAAAGATAGAGTGTATTCCTGACGTGGAAGGGGTTTAGTCCTGACGTGGACAGATTCAAAAGAAGATGTATTCCTTACGTGGAAGAGTTTGACGAAGAAGAAGTTCATTCCTAACGTGGAAAGGTGAGTCCTAACGTGTGCAGTGTTATTCCTAACGTGGAACGGTTATTCCTTACGTGGAAAGGTGAGTCCTAACGTGCACATGTATTCCTAATGTGGAAGGGTGAGTCCTAACGTGGACGAAGTATTCATAACCCAGAGAGTTTAGTCCTGACGTGGACAGATCCAGACGAAGCGTTATTCCTTACGTGGACGGTGTTATTCCTAACGTGGAAGAGTTCAGTCCTAACGTGGACAATTTATTTCTGATGAGAGGCAGACGAGCCATCCCCAGTGAAGCTGTCGAGATTTTTCCTAACGTGGACAAGTTTGGTTGAGATTTCTTTGTGTTGACGACACAGGCGTCCTAACGTGGACAAGCAAAGTTTTATTCCTGCAATGATAAATGTCTTTTTCAGGCTGATGAAAATAATCCCCGCACGAGATCAGTGGGTTGCGGTAAACAGTCAGATTCAGTTGATGAATGTCGTTCCTCAAGCAGTGGTGCAGTTTATTTCTGCGATTGGCAAATTTCCGGGTTCTTAGTATTCAACCGTCTCGTACCGCGAATGTCTGAAGGCTCCGGGCTCTTCACCCAATCGGGTCCAAGTCGCTTGAATAGGGGCAGCTGTTGCACCCTAAAATTTGCTCAACCTTATCCACTTGGTTTAGGTTTCAATATCATTAGCATTTGCATGTACATAGTCTACTCATCTGCATAGCATAAGCATAGCAAGTCATCCAACAGGGGACCAAGCATTATTCTCATCTCTATGAGCCTATAAAGAGGTTATTATTCTAATTCAGTCCCATTCAAGTCATCAGAAGAAATTTGAAAGCTGAGAAGTCAATGGGTTAATCAGTTCATCTATCTCCTATCTGAGGGTATCTGGGGATCAACAAGTAAGTTGTGAGTTGTGGGCTGAGCATGGAGAGTGTATAGACATCATGGGAGACTTAGAAAGTCATTTGGAGAAGGAGACAAGTCATTGGTGTAGTCACAAGTATTGCAGTTGAAGACAGTCAACTAGGGTTTCATCTGAGTCAACCATGGGTCAACTCTAGGTCAATTGAATGATTGAAGGGAATTAAGGGCTATTGGAGAGATGGGGGGTTCATCATTTGACATGTAAAGAAGGATATGTTGTTATGCTAAGAAGAAATCAAGAGGAATCAAGGAGAAGAGGAGTTTCTAAATTAGGGTTTCTGTGTAAAATCCCCTAGTTTAGGTCAACTTTCCAAGCAAGATAAGTCAAAATGCAAGCTTCAAATGGATCCTTGGTCAACATGAAACTTGTATATGATCTCAATACCTTTAATTTGAGTGGTGGAAGACATCAAGGAGATTTATAGAACTCAAGTTATGGTCCTTGCAAGTTACAGGTCATCTGAGGTATCTGAAATTTTGTCTGTGAAAGTAACTTGACTTCCAAGCAATTTTTACCCCTCAAGGAGATTTCAAATGAATTTATGGTCAACATAAGAATTGTTCCTCATTGTCTTAGCTTTCTATAATGGTATAGTATGCCTTCATATGATTTGTGGAACTCTACTTATGGTCTTGGCAAGCAAAGGGTATTTTGGTCATCTAAGAATTACAGGTCATTTCAAGCCTATGCCCAAAACTCCTACAAGGAAGCTTCAGATGGAAAACTTTACAACACCAAACTTGTTCCAAATGACATTTTGAGTCTAAAAAAGTGACCATGAAAGATTGTAAAGGCTCATAGCTCAAGGTTTCAAAATTGGTGAATTTAATGAATGAAAAATGACCTAAAAATGAGATTTTTCTTAATTTGGCCAAATGGGATGAAATTATAGGTCATTTTGATTGGAAAAAATGTTTTAAGAACATTGTCAAAAGTAGAATTTTGAGTTTGGTTCAAGAATTGAAAGTTATGCATGGTTACTTACAAATGAAGTTACATAATCCAAATCCAAGGGAAATTGTGCATGGGAAGTTTCTCCAAGGTTCTAGGACTTTCCAATGACATCTATATATTGTATGGAGTGGCTTCATGCCATGGTTGGTGCTTCACATTGCTTACAAACACAAGTTATACTCCATTTTTCCATTTTGCAAAAGCTTTCAAAACTTCATCAAATCTCCTTCAATTTTCATATTTCTTGATCTGGTCTTCATCATTATCATCCATAGATCACAATTTACCTCAAGATTTGGCTGAATTGAGCAAGGATCGTGCCATACAAGTTCCATCATCCAAGGTGCAAGAAGTTGGAATCACAAGATACAAGAAGGTTGAGTTAGGATCTTTGCATACAGAATCAAAGTTGGAGTGTGTGGATCAGTTTCAAGTCACTGCAAGCATTGGATCAGGGAGTTCCATAGTTGTTTCTTCATTTTGAACCAGGTTGGTATTTCTGCTCGAATTGCATGGTTTAGTTAGCATGTTAGGGATTTGTTAGCATAGAATGGTTAGGTTAGGATAGAGGATGAATTCCATAAAGTTTGAAGAGATTCCATGAAGGTTGCCATTGGTGTGCAAGAACTGTTAGGGTTTATATCTCATAGGATATGGCAAGAAAATCTTAAATAAGTAGCTCAGGTTAACCAGCATGGAGTGTAGATCAGTTTAGGGTAAGAATTGGTGAGGTTTGGAGCAAGCGATGACAGGTGTTAATGGTGGATTCAGACTGGTTTTCCTATCGGGTTTGGTTATTGTTTGAGATTCAGAGGGAATGGTTGCTATGGCTGTGTAGAGGGTTTGTCCTAGAGCAATTTTGATTTTGGAATTGTCTGATTTCGTGGCGAGATGAGGGAGAGCAGAGGCATGGAAATCGTGCATGGGAGAAGAATTTCAGGGTTAGGGTTTACTGAAGGTTGAAGATGACATGGGAGTCACACGATCTGGCTTTGACGTTTGACTGGGAATTCAATCCTTTGGCCACGATTGAAGAACAAAACGGAGGGAATTTCAAACAATGAAACGCCCCGTTTCATTTAAGTTCGCTGATGGGCTCAGATGATTTGTTGCTATACACACCCCTACGCGCGTGGTCCAATTGGAAATGAACTGAGATATTTGCTATCTGCACCGTTTTATGTTTTTATTTGTTCTGTTTATTTTCTGATGCATATGGGCCCAGACGCGCTTGCTATGCGTGCCCCCAGTCTGGGCCCAGTTCTTTTTTTTAACTGGTTTCTCCTACTTTTTGCACCCCTTTCTCAATTTAGTCATTTAATTTTTTTTAATTCATTTTAATTCATTTAAAAATCATAATAAATTCTAAAATGCATACTTTCCATTGGTTCTTTTTGCATTATTTTCTTAATTTGGTCAAGAAGATTATCATCCAAAAAAATTAATAGTTCCTTTTATTTTTATATTTTAGGCATATTTTTCTTTTAATAGGTGTAAATAATTGCTTTTGTTTAATGCATGATTTTGTTAATTTTTGTTCTAATAGTTGCTTTAATATTTTTCACCCATTCTTTTTAGGTTGATTAGTAGATAAGATTAGCTTGTATATAAAATTTAGTTCCCATTTTTAGGACTTAATTTTAGGTGTTTAGTTTAGGTGTGAATAATATGAACAAAATTAGGGTTTAAGTGATGACTTAGGTGAATTAGTTCATTTCCCTTAGGACTTAGAGATTGAATATTTTAGATATGGGACTATAGGGACTATGGGTAGTTATTAGATCCCTTAGAAATCATTAGGATTCCCCTACTGCTATTAATATACTGTCTATATTTGTTTGACTGGTGTGGTGTGCCCTCTGGGGATTATTGATTTGTCTGTATGGGTATTGGGATTGCTTGGGGATTGGGAGAGCTGAAGACTGGTGATGATGAAGCCATTGGAGATCCAGAGACTGAAGTCCAACTTCCAGAGTTGTAGAGGAGATTCTTGCTAGCAGCTGTTGAGGAGACTAGGGTTTAGGAGCTAGGCAGAGCTCTAGATTAGAAAACTTGTTTCTCAAACATGGAATGCCTTGTCTGCATCCATCCTTTCTTTATGATTCAAAGTCTCTTTCAAATATCCACCTCCTTCCTTTGGAAGGATCAGTGAATGTATTTGAAAGATAGAACTTTTGAGAGAAAACTATCTGTTTAATGTTAACAGTTGATGAACCACCCTTGGTAGGTAATTGACTGGAAAACATTCATTCACTTCATCTTGTGGATTGATGTTCTTCCTGGAGATTGAGACTTGAAGAAAGGCCATTGTAGACTGAAGACTGATGATCAAAGACCTGGCTTGAAGGCTGTGTAGATGGAGATTGATGCTTGCCTGAAGCTTATAGCTGTTTGATGATGACTTGAAGATAGGTGTTGATGCAGAGCTGTTGTGGCTGTTTATTTTTGCTGTATTTCATTTCTGATGTATTGATTGGTTTTCCTGACTGTATTGATTGCTGTTTACCCTATTGGGTTGAAAGTGAATCCTGTTCACTTTTGCCTATTGTTTTCTAGGTTCGAGGTTGAGTGGGACTCCCTTGCCTCGCTTGTATTGTTGCATCCATGCATTTTACTGCTGTATTGTATATATGCTATTGTTTCTGTTTCCGTTTATCCCTTAGGATCTCTGTTTCTCTCTGCGCAAGAGAGGAGCATGATAGACATTAGGTCTTAACCCATGCATGATAACATTAGGATAGTTTGATCCCCTTTTCAACCGTAGGTTAGAGTTCTGTCTCTTCTTTCTCAAAACAAACAGAAAAACACAATAAGATTTCAAACACAATAAAAGACACTTCTTCCGTAAAAGAATGTGAACTCATCAAGACGTCATTTTTGTCCGCTTGGACTGTTAATCAGGAAAACCCTTTTTCAGAAGGAATAAAAACAATCAAAACAGACTTGTGTCGTCCGTGGCCCGAACTACGTTTGCTCTGATCTTTCATGTTGTATGAAAGTACGTAGGCATAGGATGCGATATCCTAGCGAGCAACCTTCCCCTCCTTTCCCGTAGGTAGGCGAACTACGTTGACTCTGATTTCTCGTTCCAGACGGGAATACGTAGGCATAAAGTGCGATACTTTGCCGAGTCATTTTATTTCTTTTAACCCTTGACCTTTAGTTTAGATAGAATAACAATCCATACCCGAAAACAAGCGTGGATCCCGTCGAGTACGACGGACGTAAGGGGTGCTAATACCTTCCCCTTGCGTAACCGACTCCCGAATCCAGGTTTTGGTTGCGATGACCATACCTTTCCCGTGTTGTGCGAGGTTTATTCTAAGCGTTTCCTTTCCCTCCCGTGGGATAAATAACGCACGGTGGCGACTCTTCTGTTCAGCCGGCGCCGATTTTCACAGTAGCGACAGAAAGCTCAAAAAATCCAACTGCAATAACTGTTTTCTCTACAAATGCATCCCAAAAAACAATCTGAACCTGATAATGAACTTAAATAGAAGCTATTTGGATCATAACCTGGCCCAATCATGGCCCAATTTGATTAATCCAAATTTCAATTTTTCTTCATTGGACAACCATGGTAATCGTGTATTCTGACTCAGTTTCATCTTAATCTTTGCTCCAATGACTTACATATGACCTGGTGAAGATGAATGGATTAGATTGCAAGCTTGGTTTGATCCTATGGTCAAGATTGGTTATGTTACTTCAATTCTTAGTAATCCAAACAATGTCCATGAATTATGCCTCAAACAAAAAATGTGGCATTGCCAATCCTCTCCAAATGCCATTTGAAATCAAAATATGTACCAATTTATGATTTTTTGAACCATTGTGATTTATTTTGAATTTTTTCCTTTCTTAATGCTTTTAATGATCTTTTTTTCCAAATTTCTTCATACACTTCCATATTCAATCCATCTCAATGGATGATTGGGTCATGGTTGGACTAGAAACACCATTTTGAACAACTTTCAAGTTGAACAAATCTTCATTTGAGGTGTCTAAGTTGATGAAATTGACCTATAATCCAAAATGACCTGTAATTCCAAATCCCTAAAATACCCTTATCTTGCAAAGCTTATAACTTGAGTTCTACAAATCCAATCATGGACTTCTAGTACTTTCTAGAAAGCTACGGAGATAAGGAACAACATTCATGTTGGCCAAAAGTTCATGAGAATCATCCTTCTGGGTCAAAAATGTCATGCAAGTTGGTTGACTTTCAAGCTCCAATTTCACATTCCACTGATGACCTGTAACTTGTCTGACTCATAACTTGAGTTCTATAAACCCTATCATGGACTTCTAGTACTCAAATTAAAGCTATAATCATGAACTACAACAATCATGTTAGGGTCAAGGTGAGATGAAAATCATATCTTAAGTTAAGTGGTCTTGAAGTTAGGCACTAAACTAGGGGATTTTACACTGTCAAGCATAGCAACCCTAGCTTAGCAACTCCTCACACTCTTTCTTCATGATAAGTTGACCTTGGAATCATCCCTTGGGCATCTTAATACATCAATCCATGATCACATGGCCTTGGAATTAGGTCTCAACCTTCTTCAAATCATCAGTTAACCTAGGGTTGACCAGATGAAACCCTAGTTGTACCAATCTTGGTTATAGCTTCATATCCTTTGCATAAGGACCTTTCTAGGCTTCAAAATGATCTTCAATACTTATCATGAGCTCTCTCAAGGTCTCAAGTCCAACTCCATGGCTTCAGAATCATTGGATAGCTTCCCACAACCCTCTAGTTAGGAGATATACACACTTGGCTTCAACCACTCTCTCTAAGGATCTTTATCTTCTCTGGTGAGGATATCAACCCTTGAACACTTGAATAACCTTCTTAGCTAGCTTCATAGTCTTGTGTAGCTCTTTGTTGGTAGTCATACCTCTTGATCTCCTGCACACATGTCAATGCAATGCAGATGATAATGCTAATATGAATGCAATGAAACACAAGCTAGGTAAAGAAAAGTTAGGCAAATTTTGGGGTGCAACACTCATCATGAAGGATCTTCCTTTGAGTCCTCTCCCAAATCCTCCAAAGATACTCCTCCCTCCGCTGAAAAGCCAAAGAGCAAGTACCCTCCTCCCACTGAATAAAATATGAGGCGCATGCAAAACAGAGAAGGCTCTACATATGTGGCCAAAACCATGGGGGAAATTGCTGACGATATCATCAAGAGAGGACTGCCTATTAAAGGCTTAACCATTCCCCTGTCTTGCAGGGATCCACCCCACGCCTCTGAATTTCCAGAGGAAGACTTGTATGATGGAAACCAGGACATCTCTCTATCAGATTTGGATGGCAGTGACTCCAGTTCTTCCTCTGATAAAGAAGATTGAGAAAAGAGTATGTGCCGCAGACTGTTGGTGAAGTGATAAAGTGTGATGCTGTGGTTTCTTCCTAATTTGAATTTTTGTATAACCTGAATTTGTGATGCTCTTCAAAGAGCAGTCTTGCTGTAATGTAACCCTAACAATGATAAGGTTACACTGTATGATCTATGCTAAGTATTTAGTAGGATCCTAATTTATGGCTAAAAAAGGGGAGAGGGAAAGAGATAATAGAAAACAGCAGGTATGGCACAACACGTGGAAGAGTAGGTGGAAGAACAAGTGAAAAAGCATGCAGAACAGTGCTTGGGCATATGTGCCATTATGCATACAATATTAGACTTGCATATTTGCAGGTATAACTACAGGTGATGCTGAAGATGCATGTGTGATAACAGCTGTTAGTGCTGTTAGTAATAAACTGATGTTATGTGTGTAGATTCCTAGCTTGTGCTTGTGTAAGAATGCCTATTAGTATTAGGAATTTCCTAGTTTGTGCTGAAGTTGCTATACTGTGTGATCCTAGAAGGTGTCTAGGAGTGTATGAGTGTGTCTGCAAGTTGTGAGCAGAATGAGAGTAGTGTGCATCCTTTTAGGGGGAGTAGCACGGGTATGTATGACTTCAAAATGTGTGTATATGTGACTGCAGGGTGTGCAGGAGAAGTGTTCAACTGATAAGATGTATCAATTGAGGGGGAGTAACTTTATGTGCAAAGAATGACATCTGTAGTTGTATTCTACAGATAGTTAACAAGGGTATATGTTGAGTCTTCTGCTGTGTAAATCACTGATATGATGACAGAGTGTTTTAGACAAAAATTTGTCAAAGGGGGAGTTTGTAAGTGCTCTTGATTTATGGCACCCCAAAATTTTCCCAACCTTTTCTTAACTTGGTTTATGTTTCATTTCATTTCTTTCTAGCATTTGCATTGCATTGCATTTAGCATTGAACAGGGGATCAAGAGTTTTTGCATATAAAGAGGAGTCTACTCAGAGGGTTGAGCCTAAGCAAGGGGGTTTTACTCAAGTTTGGATGGTCATCAAGTCATCAGGAAGTGGGCAGTGGTCTTGTGAAAGAGAGGATGGATGTTTGTGGGTCAGCTCCTAACTTGGAGGCCAGTTCAAGATCACCAGAGGATTGTTAATTCATGGTTATGGATATAAGATGTTGAGAGAGCTCATTAAGTGCCTTGAGAGTCATTGTGGAACCCATCCAAGTGTTTGTGCTAAGTGTGAAAGGTTGCAGTTGAAGATGTTGCAATTAGGGTTTTCATCTGGTCAACCCTAAGTCAACTGTGCAATTGAAGAAGATTAAAACTCGATTCAAAGTCCTTATGGTCATGGGACGTTATGTTAAGATATATGAGACATCATTTCAAGTCCAATTCATCAAGGATCAAGTGTGTGAGAGGTTACTGAATTAGGGTTCTCAGGGAAAAATCCCCTATTTAGTGCCTGACTTCAAGACCACCTATCTCAAGATAAAAGTTTCATCTAAACTTTTGACCAACATTGAACTTGTAGAGAATTTTCTTAGCTTTAATTTGAGTACTAGAAGCCCTTGATTGGATTTATAGAACTCAAGTTATGATCCAGACAAGTTACATGTCATCAGAGGGATGTGATTTTGGTCAACAAACATCAACCAACTTCCAAGCCATTTTTGACCTAGAAGTATGTTTCTCATCAACTTTTGGTCAACATGAAAATTGTAGATCTTGGTCTTAGCTTTACAAAATGTATTAGAAGTCTTTCATCTGATTTGTAGAACTCAAGTTATAAGGCTTACAAGTTAGGGGTATTTTGGGAAAGTTAGATTATAGGTCATAAAATTATAGGTCCATTTCACCAACTTGCACACTTCAAATGAAGATTTTTCCAACATCAAACTTGCTCCAAATGGTGTTATTTGCTTAGTCAAGAATTGAGAAGTCATGGTTTATGCTTGGAATGAAGATTGGATATGTGAATTTTCATGGAAGAAGGTTAAAAAGGGGAAATGAGAATTAATTCACTTTTGAATATTTTGGTGCAAATAAGTGCATTTTTTGAGTGCAAACAACATTCTAAACACTTTGGCAATTCTACAATTTGGATTTGAGGTGTTTAAATGAGCCATTTTCAAGGTTTCTTCATCATGAAGTTACATAACAAATCTCAACCATTGAGATCAATTAAGGTCTTAATCCTGACCATTCATACTCCGTGTGGTACCACTAAGATGTTTCAACCATTTTGGAGCCAATTTGAGGGGAAATTCGTGTACATGGAAGCTTGAAAAAACACAATTCCTTGGATTTTGGTATGGGCTATTAGAGGCTGAATTTGGGCTTAAATATTGTCAAGATCCATCATATATAAAGTTTTGAACCTTCACAAATCATCAGAGGTGGAAATTGGAGCCAAATTGATCAAAAACGATTTTCAAAAAGTGTTGAAAATTCAAATTTCGAATATGGAGATTGAGGTCGTTTCAAGAGAAATTGTGAGTTGAGAAAGCTTTATTGGAGTTTGTGGAACGATTCTGGGCAATTATCCTCAAGCTTGAGCTCCATTTGAAGGCTTAGTGGAAGTTCTCCACTAGGTAATTGAAATTCAACTTTACACTCTTGATAAGCATCAATTCACTGCCAGTTTTGGATATTTGAGACGTAGAATCAATGTAGATCATTAAAATGTAAAACGAACTAGCATTGGTTGTGATTGTTGGATGATGCTTGAAATTGTTTGGATCTGTTTTGGCTTGTTTATGCATGATCTTGCTTGTTTAATGATGGATCTGTAACCTATGTGAGCTCTAGATGAGTTTTAGATCAAATTGAAGTTGTTTTCATGAACTTTGGATTTTGGTGTGTGATCTTGTTGTTTTCGGTTTGGTTTTATATTGCACGATAAGCAATTTTTGAGGCCAGAAATGAGATCCTCGTGATCTCTAGTTCAATTTTGGTATAAAATTCAGGTGATTTGGTTGAGTGTAGATGATACACGATTGTGGCTGGGCTGTTCACAGCGGAGGCTGGCCGGAGAAGACAATGAATACTGTCCTCCGACCGGTGACTGGTTTTCTGGTTGTTTTGGGGAAGAAGACGCTGAGGTTTCACGGTTACGCGCGTATGATTGAATTACTTTTGCATTCAATGGCGTTGATTAAGACACACAGTGGGGGTGAGTTAACTGAAACCATGAGATTACATTTGAATCCTCATTTATTCGCTGGCATGATTTCCACCCTCTAATTGATTAACTTTTAATCAAGCGTGCCGTATTGAGTGTCCATGATGCGCTAGGCTTGACTGTGCTGCACTCAATTCCCAGGTTTTATTTCATTTTTTTGAATTTTACTGATGGGCCTAGCGCATTGCTTTGTGCACCCCCCAGACTGGGCCCAATTTATTCTGAACTTGAATTCCTTGCTATTTTACTGATGAATCCTTGAAGACACTTTTGGTGTTTCTTTGTCTTTGATAAGTGATGCTTATGGTTGAGTACCTATTATGGGGTCCTTGCTACCCTCATTTGGTCTCCCATCCTCACTTGGCTTTGAGGTTTGTTTTACCTTTCATTTTGGTTTGATTTTATTGGTGTGGTTGATGTTGTTTGACTTAGGTCATTTCATCCCACTTTTTGGTGCATCTTTGTGTGGTTTACTTGTATTTGTTAAATTTCTTCTTATGCACTTCTCCTTCTTCTCTTTTCTTGAATTTCCATATGCATGTTTGGTTGAGATGAGCTTGTGGTGGCTACTACCCCACACTATTTTCCTCCCACTATCATCCTACTTGTGCATCTTATGTGTGTATTTTCATTTGCATATGCATTCTTCTTCTTCTTCTTCTTCTTCTTCTTCTTCTTTAGCTTTTCTTTGCCATGCTCCCCATAAGTTCTCTAACCTCTTGAGGTTATGATAGACATTAAGGTTCTACACATGCATGATAACATTAGGTAGTCCCCTTCTCAAACTCAACTTTAGGTCCACTTTGCATGATAAAGTTTAGGATTGATTAGTCTCCCATTAGTGTGCCTTCTTCTCTTCTCATCTTCAAACAAGTTTAACATACTTAATAAGGATAATGAATGTTGTGCCATAAGCCTTATAATTGGGAAATGGTGATTGAGGGGCCACCTCTCAATTACCTAGAGTGTTTAGTATACGTCCTTAGGACGATATGCGACGCATTCGATCCTAGGTTTTAGACTTTGTTACAACATACATTATGAACACTCTAATTCAAAACACTTCTTCTCTAAAAAACACAAAAACAATTAAAACCTTTTTCACCCTTTGGGGTTCTTAATCAGGAAAATCATTTTCACAAAAAGAGTGTCGTTAACTCCTAGTTCTACCGCAAACGGTAACGCCTAAGTCTCCAATGGTCGAGCTGCATACAGCAACTACTAGAACTATCTGCTAACCCTACTCGGACTAAAAATTGTTGAACCAGCCTGTGGTCCATTTAGCCCGAACTACGTTTGCTCTGAACTTTCGTACCAGACAAAAGCATGTAGGCACGAGACGCGACGTCTCGGCGATCAACCTTCCCCCCTTCTTTATCCGTAGTTAGGCGAACTACGTTGACTCTGACTTTTCCATTGCACGAGGGAGTACGTAGGCACAAAGCGGTGATGCTCTGCCGAGTCAGTTCTCTTTTCTTTTTCCTTTTGTCCTTAAGCCTTTAGCTAGATAGCTTCAACACACCCTTTTAGATAGACAACAACGCGTGGATCCCATCGATAACGACGGACGTGAGGGGTGCTAATACCTTCCCCTTGCGTAACTGATTCCCGAATCCAGACATGGTTGCGATGACCTTGTCTTTCCCTTTTTCTTTAGGTTTTTGCGATCGCTTCCTTTCCATCTCTTTGGTATAAATAACGAAAGTGGCGACTCTTCTGTTTTTTCGCCGGTGGTTTTTTCGCAGTTGTGATATGATTGGCAGCATTTTATGGAAAAACACTTGAGCATGTATGTATGTCATGACTGATGTTAGTGTATACATAATATGGTCCATGCAGGGTAAGTTGACTTAGCTAAAAGCAAGTTAAGCTGAATGTCATACCCAATGTTATGACTTGGGTCGTATGACATCAAGCGCAGGTTTGTTTTTCTAGTAGCTAGAAACCAGGAAACATAATAGGAGCTCAAGCTGGATATCAGGAGACTTTCTAGAAGCCCTAGGCGAACTAAAATATCCCTGAATTAAGTGGCAAGCGTGCAGATTATTAAAAATAGGTTTGTTATGAATAAAACCTAATTTATGCACCAAGGCCCAAAAGGACTGACAACTGCTATAAATATCATAACAAGCAATCCTGAACAGCAGCTCTTGACAGAAGAATAGAGAGTGCTAATTGAGAGTCCTTGTGAGTGAAGAAGGCTAGTCTTCACATGTGAATTAAGTCTTAGGAATACTTGTACTCAAAGAAATTGTCTGTTGGATGATTGCATTGGTTAGATAGATTCTAAGTTGTGTCTCACTCAAAGATGTGAAACAAAAGTGTGTGTACCTTGATCAAAGCTGTTAAGCAAGATCAAGGTGTGTATGAAGTGTCTCTTCATATTGTTTTTGTAATTGTGAGTTATAAATCACCGTGGTGTGATTGAGGGGGAGTGAGTGGGAATACTCAGGTCTAGAATGTCTCTAGGTTGAAGTGTCATTGGGTAGGTTTTAAGTGAGGAGTGCAAACTGTGTTGTTTGACTCTGAATTAATTCTGCTAATAGTGAAGTTCCTCCCTGGCTTGGTAGCCCCCAGATGTAGGTGTTATTGACACTGAACTGGGTGAACAATTGCTGTGTTATTTATTGCTTTTACTTACAGTGTTATTAGTTAGTACAGTAGTTAATGTCACAATGGATGTTATAACTTTGGGAATAACATCCATCGTGTGCTTGCCAGAATTTTCTGTTGCGATGACCTGTCTTTTCCTGTTTTCGTTAGGTTTTCTCTGATTGTTTCCTTTCCTTCTTTTGGGATAAATAACAAACGGTGGTGACTCTTCTGTCCTTGCCGGCCTCTCTTCGCAGCGATGCGACAGAAGGATATGGAGAAAACAACTTCTATCACACAGTGGGGGACTTTCTGTTATAAGGTAATGCCTTTTGGGTTAAAGAACATAGGGGAAACCTATCAGCGGGCAATGGTGATGCTCTTTCATGATATGATTCATCATGAGATCGAGGTCTATGTTTATGACATGATTGCGAAGTCACAAACGAAGGAGGAACATCTGGTGAACCTTTTGAAGCTGTTTGAGAGGTTAAGGAAATTCAGACTGAGGTTGAATCCGAACAAGTGCACTTTGGTGTACGGTCGGGAAAGTTGTTGGGGTTCATTGTCAGTTAAAAAGGAATCGAGGTCGATCCTGCAAAAATAAAAGCAATTCAAGAAATGCCAGCACCGAAAACAGAGAAAGAGGTTTGTGGTTTCTTGGGTAGGTTGAACTACATTTCTAGGTTCATATCTCATCTCATAGCCACGTATGAACCCATGTTCAAATTGTTAAAGAAAGATTAGGCGGTCGTCTGGAATGAAAATTGCCAAAGGGCATTTGAGAAAATAAAAGAGTATTTGCGGGAACCTCCGATACTGATACCTCTAGTAGCTGGAAGACCATTGATAATGTATCTAAAGGTTCTTGAGAGAAGCATGGGTTATGTTCTCGGTCAACATGACGAGATTGGAAGAAAAGAGCATGCCATATACTACTTGAGTAAAAAGTTCACAGATTGTGAGTCCAGGTACTCAATGTTGGAAAAGACGTGTTGCGCACTCGCTTGGGCTGCCAAACGCCTGAGACAGTATATGCTAAATCACACAACCATGTTGATTTCGAAGATGGATCCAATTAAGTACGTCTTTGAAAAGCAAGCACTTTCGGGAAGGACTGCTATGTGGCAGATGGTCTTGACTGAATATGACATTCAATATGTCTCCCATAAGGCCATTAAGGGGAGTGTTCTGTCAGAGTATCTTGCAGAGCAACCGATTGATGATTATCAACCGATGAAATTTGAATTTCCTGACGAAGACATCATGTTTCTGAAAATGAAAGATTGTGATGAGCCACTACCTGATGAAGGTCCCGAGAAAAGCTCCCAGTGGCAAATGATCTTTGACGGTGCTGTTAACTCCTGCGGTAGTGGAATTGGGGCAATCATTACGACTCCCCATGGTTCTCATATACCATTCACTACCAGGTTGACGTTTCCCTGCACCAACAATGAAGCTGAGCATGAAGCATGTATCACGGGCATTGAAGAAGTGATTGATTTGAGAATCAAAAACCTCAATATCTACGGTGATTCAGCTTTAGTTGTCAACCAGATTAAAGGAGAGTGGGAGACTCGGCAGCCCAATCTGATTCCTTATATGAACTACGCAAGGAGGCGGTTGTCATTCTTTGACCGGGTAGAGTTTCATCACGTACCAAGAGTGGAGAATCAGATGGCAGACGCTCTGGCAACGCTATCCTCAATGTACAAGGTGAACTACTGGAATGACGCTCCAAGAATAGTCATCTCGCGCCTGGATAGGCCGGCATTTTTATTTGCAATAGAGGAAGCTTCTTATGGCAAGCCATGGTATTACGATATCCATAATTTTCTCAAGAACCAAGAGTATCCGCCAGGGGCATCGACCCGGGATAAGAAGACCTTGAGGAGGTTGTCTTGAAATTTCTATCTAAACCAAGATGGTGTACTCCACCGGAGGAATTTTGACTTGGTACTGTTTAGATGCGTGGACAAGAAAGAAGCAAGTCTGCTTATGGAAGAGGTCAACGAAGGTGCCTTTGGCACGCACACCGGTGGGCATGCCATGTCTCGAAAGCTGTTATGAGCAGGGTATTATTGGTTGACTATGGAGTCCGATTGCTCCAAGTATGCAAAGAAATGCCATAAATGCCAGATTTATGCTAATAAGATTCATGTGCCGCCGAGTCCTCTGAACGTCATGGTGTCTCCTTGGCCCTTTTTCATGTGGGGCATTGATATGATTGGCAAGATTAGGCCAACCGCATCCAATGGACATCACTTCATCTTAGTGGCAATTGACTATTTCACTAAGTGGGTTGAAGCCGCTTCCTATATGAATGTCACCAAACAAGTTATAGCCCAATTTATCAAGAAGGACATCATCAGTCGTTACGAAGTGCTTGAGAGAATCATTATTGATAATGGTTCGAACTTGAATAACAAGATGATGAAGGAACTGTGCCAGAGTTTTAAAATTGAGCATCATAACTCTTCTCCCTATCGTCCGAAGATGAACCGCATTGTTGAGGCGGCCAACAAGAATATAAAGAAGATAGTGCAGAAGATGGTTGTAACTTATAAGGATTGGCATGAGATGTTGCCCTTTGCTTTGCATGGATATCGTACTACGGTGCGTACTTCAACTGGGGAAACTCCTTTCTCACTGGTGTATGGTATGGAAGTTGTCCTACCATTAGAAGTAGAGATTCCTTCTTTGAGAGTTCTGGTTGACGTCAAGCTTGATGAGGCAGAATGGGTGAGAAACATATTGAATCAGCTCAGCCTGATGGATGAGAAGAGGTTGGTGTCCATTGTGTATGGTCGTTTATACCAGAGCAGGATGAAGAAAGCTTTTGATAAGAAGGTGCGTCCTCGGAGCTTTCAGGCAGGCGAGTTAGTATTTAAGAAGATTCTCCCTCCACAGACAGATCACATGGGCAAATGGACTCCCAACTATGAAGGTCCATATGTCATGCGAAAGGTTTTCTCTAGAGGAGCCTTGCTGTTATCAACCATGGATGGTGAAGATTTTACATCACCTGTGAACGCAGACGCAGTTAAAAAATACTTTGCTTAAAGAGACCCACTGGAAAGAAAAAGAATATCCAGGCAAAAATGGGGCATCCCGACGAACCACAAAAAGAATGGGTTCGGGAAAAAGTTAGGGATAAAAAGAAAAGATGTAAACCCACAAAGTTGAAAACCTGAAAAGGTGACTTTGCCAAAAATGGGTATCCCGGTGAATTGAAAACCCGAAAGGGCGATTCAAGCAAAAGTTAGGGATTTTGAAAAGCAAATGACTGCGGTCTGCGTATTGATCTTCAGAGTATAGTGGATTGAGGGAGGACCTGAGGGCCGTTCATCCGAATCAATTTCTTCATAAGACGAAGCATTGGAGAAGCATCAAAGTCATGTGAGTCATAGATGGATCGATACATGGTGTTTGTCTGTGCCATATTGCCGACATTTTGTATATTTCTGTGCATTTCTGTAAATTTTTGCACAACTTCCTCTTTTCAGGGGTTGCATCTGTTGTAAAATCTTCCTATTTACAGGCCATTTGTCAATAAAGCATATACTATTCAGTAAATTGTTGTTCTTGCTTTGGCTTTACTATTTTGTTTGTGAAAAAACGCCTGATGTTTTGATAAAATTTTACGTACATAAACTTGCAGGCTTTGCCAATAATCATTAAAACATTGATTTATTTGAACAATGTCACGGAGGATGACCGAGATAGTTTCCATTGTGCAGGATATCTTGTTGTTTGTTCATTATGCAGGGTCGTTACCCTTGGGGCAAGTTTTTCAGAGGTGTGTCCCCGGTAGGATCGCCATCCCCACGGAAAGAAGGTGTGTAGTTACGACTCATTAATCCCCAGCAGGCGGAATTTGTGCATCTAGCCTCAGCAGTCCGAATGCACCTTATCCCTAATAAGAGTCTGTTTCCACAGGAAAGGATATGCAAGTTGAGTGTGCGGTTGAGTGTATACTTATTCCCAACAGTTTGTATGTATTCACTTTTTTCCTCAGCAGTTTGAGTTTGATTTATTCGGCTGAATAAACTCATCCCCAGAGGGTCGAGATTGATATCCCCCATGCAGGTCAAGTGTGTGCCCATATCCCCCGCAGATTATAGGTATACACTTACTCCCCAGAGAGTCAAGACTGGATTTCTTTCCACCAGGTACATGTGGAACGTTTTTCCAAGTAGCGGAGCAAAGTCAGAATTTTGTTTCCCCATAGAGTCCAAATATGTTTGACTTTGTATACCCTCAGAGTTTGATTGTTGACTCAATCCCCAAGTAGAGGTCGATGTCGTTTCCCTTATTGCTTATTCCCTAGCGAAGTCGGTAGAGTATATCGTTCCTCAGCAGAGTAGGTTCTGCCCCGTAGGCTGGAATCGTTTATTGAGAAAGTTTTTTGGTGAATCCTGTCGCTACTGCGAAAAAAGGTGCCGGCAATGACAGAAGAGTCGCCACTGTTCGTTACTTATCCCAACGAGGGAAAGGAAACAATCAAAGAAAACCTGACAAAAACGGGAGAAGACGGGTCATCATAACAAGATCTCGGGTTCGGGAGTCGGTTACGCAAGGGGAAGGTATGAGCACCCCTCACGTCTGTCGTACTCGACGGGATCCACGCTTGGTTTTCTATCTAAAGGGTGTGTTTACCTATCTACACTAAAGGTCTGGGACAAAAGAAAAGAATAGTGACTCGGCAGAGCATCGCCGCTCTGTGCCTACGTATTCCCTCGTGCAATGGGAAAGTCAGAGTCAACGTAGTTCGGCTGACTACAGGTGAAAGGGGGGAAAGGTTGCTCGCCAAGACATCGCCGTCTCGTGCCTACATATTCTCATCTGGTATGAGAAATCAGAGCAAAACGTAGTTCGGGCAATTAGAACACCGGTTGGTTTAACTGTTTTTACCCGAGTAGGGTTAACAATCAGTTCTAGTAGTTAGGTGTATGCAACTCGACCTTTGGAAAGTTAGGCGTTACCTGTTTGCAGTAGAACTAAGAGTTAACGAAATTCTTTTTACGAAAAGGTTTTCCACTATTAAGGGGTCCCAAGGGAGAAAATGAAGTTTTGATCATTTGTTTTTGTGTCTTTTAAGGAGAAGTGTTTTTGAATTGTTTGTAATTCATATTGCACTAAATACTATGACCTAGGAACGAATGCGTCGCACATCACCCAAAGGGTGAACACTAAACACTCTAGACCATCAAGAGGAAACCCCCTAATAACCACTTCCCAAGTACTTAAGGCTCATAGCGTACAATATTCGTTAGCCTTTATTAAGTATTTTGAAGTTGTTTTAAGATGAGAAAGAGAGAGGACAAACTAAAGGGAAACTAGTTCAAAACCTAGTAGTTGTCATGCAATATGAACCTATAATTGAGGTTAAAGGGAAATCCTACTTAATGTTCTCATACATGGTTTGAAACCTAGTGTCTGTCACAATTATCCTTAAACAAGGAGATTTGAAGTCCTAAGGGAGCATGGTAAGAAGAGAAAAGAAAAGAACAACATGAAATAGGAATGAATGAATGCATATGCAATGCAACACACAAGCATAGGGAGGAAATAGTGTAGGGTAAACACCTCCAAAAGCACATCTCAACCTTTATTAATGCTTGTAAGAAATGCACAAAGAGAAAATAACACATAAGCAAAAGGAGGAAATAGTGTGGGGTGAACACCTCTACAAGAACATCTCAACCTTTAATGCAAGTAAGAAATGAAAGATAAAAGCTTACAACATGCATACCTCAATCCTAATGCACAAAATCATACCACATGAAAGGGAAATAAGGAGAGGATTGAATGAGATGATGGGAGGCAAAGTGAGAACCTAAGTAACTCACAAGGGATACTCAACCAAACATACTACATCCAATATGCACATAAATCACACAAATGGTCCTCAAAGGCTCATTACTTATGGCATGCTTCAAGTTCCTCCAAAGGAGGGATTAAGCTTCCATAAATAGGATCCTAAAGTCCTAAGATAGAAGTATAGATGAGGGTAGAATATACGCCAATTAAATGAAAATAAATGCACCAAAATATTGCAAAGGAATCATGTATAAAGAGGGTAAACATTCACATACATGCACATATGGAACCCTAAAAGATAGGTCAAAAGAAGTGCAAACTTAAACAAGTTAGGAACACAATTAGAACCCAAAATTGAACATACAAACACCTTAACATGTATATGGTATGAATTCAAAAAAATTAGAGGCTCAAACATTGCACAAAACTCAATTAAGAAACACACTATTTCATGTATTGATGTGAAAACCATACAAGGGTAGGTTAGAATGAAAAATACACTAAAAATAGTACACATATTCAAAAAATGCCGAATAAAATCGTAGATGACCCTTAAGGTGTTATGAACCAGGAGTCAAAAGTGTGGGAAATAAATCCAAACACAACTATGCAAACAGAGGAGAAACTCTAAGGGATATCCTAAATGCAAGGGTGAATCGAGGGTCCTAAAAGTCACACTAAAACCCTAATGAAATCTACACATGCCAGGGGAAAAATGGTCTAGAAAAATCACATAACATGTCACGAATGTGAGAAACAAGAATCAGACATTGATATGAAGAAATCATCAAGAAATGAAATTAAAATCAACAAGGATGCATTTTTAATCCATTTAAAACACCTCAAGAATGAAAAATCAATTTTAATTGAAAAATGGCTCAAAAAAATTATTGGAAAATTTGTAAAATCTATTAACATGATAAAGTGTATAAAAACATTTTTCCAAGATTTTTAGAGTATTTGAGGTATTTTTAATGAATTAAAACTCAACTGAAATAAAATGGAAAAAATAAAGAAAATAAAGAAAAGAAATTGGAAAACATATGTGGCAAACAGCAAGTATATCCAATTCATTCTATGGGCTTGCACGCAGGGGAGGTGTAAATATGAAACAAGGCCCAGGCCCACATGACTCAGCCTAGGAGCAAAACGCTCTGTGTCATTAATCACTCGTGGCAGGTCAAAGCAAGTCAAAGCGCATCAGATTGAATCGTGGCCATTGGTTTGAGATAGGTCAAAGATTCAAAGGGGTGAAGTGGCTTCCACGTAGGCGCCTGAGGACCAAAACCAGACGATGGTCAATGCATCTCCGGTCATCTTCTCCGGCGAGCCTGGCCGGAGAAGGAAGGTCCAAACCTTATCAAACTACGTGATTTCTTACACCAATCTGATCCTCTCCTCACACAGGTCATGAATATAGGGTTCTTTTCCATTTCTTGTTCATAATTAGGGCAAAACGAAGCCAACAAGATTCAAGCTCAAATTACAAATTAACACGAACAAGTGCAAAACCAATCTAGAAATGATCTATGGTGCTAGGGGATCATGTATCTATGAAAATGTCATGTGATTATGGCTTAAACAGAGAGAATTTTGGAAAGATAAGTTACCTAACAGAGCACCTCCGTTGGGTATTGATTTTGTGTTGAAACTCTTGCAAACCCACCCATAATCGTTCTATGATCTTCAATGGAGCTAAAGGAATCCTTCAATTGGCATGAATTGGCTTGGATTTGGATTTCACTTCTTCACTTTTCTCTCAACTCGTGTAACTGAATTTCCCTCCAATTTTGCTCCAAAATCCAACTCTGAAGCTTTGTGAATGATCTGAGAATTATATACAATGGATCCAGATTGAATGAAAGCCCATATAAGGCCTGTTTGTGGCAATTGAAAAAAACCCATTTTTGATTTTGAAGCTTGCAATTCACGAGCCAAAATGATGCTAAAAGCCATGGTTTTCATTCACACAACTTGCTTGCAATGTACACTGATCCAATGGATGGAGATTGCCCCTTAATTTGATCTTATGGTGAGATTTGGATATGTTACTTCAATGTGAAGCAACCTTGAAATTAACCATGAAAATGACCTCAAAACTCCATTCTGATCTATGCATTGTGTTTAGTATATTCAAGGCACTCAAAAAATGCACAAACATGTCATGGTATGGTTTAAAATGAATTCAATTCAAAGTCATGGCTTTTACGTACTTTCTCATGGAAGTTCCTTCACCAATTCTCATATACAAGCCATATCCATGGCAAGTGATTGTCTGGAGATGTAATTGAGCTCATCTGGAGCAAGTTTGATGTTGGAAAAAGTTCCATTTGAAGTATGCAAAGTTGTGAAATTGACCTATAACCAAAATAACCTATAATCAAAGTTTCCCAAAATGCCTTTGTCTTGCAAGCTTCATATCTTGAGCTCTATAAATCAGACGAAGGACATCTAGTACTTTTTGGAAAGCTAAGATCATAAGGAAAAATTTTAATGTTTTGTTCAAACTGAGGAGAAACATCCTTCTAGGTCAAAAATGTCTTGGAAGTTGGTTGATTTTGGTTAACCAAAATCACATTCATCTGAGGACCCATAACTTGTCAGCATCATAACTTGAATTCTAGAAACCTAATGGATGAGTTCCAGTACTCAAAAGAAAGCTAGAAACATTCTCTACAAGTTTCATGTTTGAGTCAAGATGAGATGAAACTTTTATCTTGAGATATGTGGTCTTGATGTTAAACACTAAACAGGGGATTTTAAATTGACAAGCTTAGAAACCCTAGCTTAAAAACTTCTCACACTCTTGATTCTTTTTTATTTGATCTTGGAATAACATCTTAGATACCTCAACACAACATTCCATGATCATAAAGACTTAGAATTGAGTCTTAATCTCCCTGAATTCAACAGTTGACTTAGGGTTGACCAGATGGAAACCCTAGCTACACCACCTTTGACTGTGGCTTCTTGCACTTGATATAATGACTTGGACGAGCTCCTCATTGACCCTAAAGGCACTCAATGAGCTCCCACAATATTCTATATCCATAACCAAGGACTCACTATCATTTGATGATCTTCACATGGCCACCAAGATAGGAGAGGAACCATATTCATTCATCTGCTCTTTCAAAGAACTTTGGCTTTCTTCTGATGATGATAAGCACTTGATAGCTTGAATAAGACCTCTTGATTAGGCTTAGAAACTTTGGGTAATCTCCTCTTTCTAGGCACACCTCTCTCAATCCCCCTGTAAATGGACAATGGTATGCAAAATGCAAATGCTAATGCTATGAGAATGCAATGAAACATAAACCAGGTTAAAAAGGGTTGGGAAAATTTTGGGGTGCAACAGCTACCCCTATTCAAACAATGTGAACCTGACTTGGTGAAAAGCGAACGACTTTCATACAATCAAGGTAGAAGGCGGTTGAATACCAAAGAACCCGGAAACTTGCCAACCGCAGAAATAAGCTGCAAACCTTGATAGGATAAAAATCTCCGGCGAAAACTGAACTGATGGTCGCATCGGTGACAAGCTAACTAATTCCCAATCAAAGAGCCTCAACACACGGCCGAAAGAAACATCTGTTAACCCGCAGGCAACAACACTAAGTCGGAAAGATCATCTGATATCAACAGGCATCTGTTGAATAAAACAGGCATCGAACCCGAGGGCCGGATCAACACGCAGTTGATAACATTTGCTAACGTGCAGGCATTCACTAAATAAAAGCGAGCATCGAACCCATAGGCCGGATCAACATGCAGTTAAGAAGCTTCTAACCATAAGAAAACTCCGCTGGGGATAACTGGGTGTGCCAAGTACGATTGGACTTATACTGGGGAAAACAAACCCTGGATCTGCACTAGATAGATCAGGCGAGAACCGACAACTAAGAACGGGTTTCTTAAAAACAAGTCAGGCGAAAATTGACTACTAGGGATGAACTGGGTTCTTCAAAAAAAGTCAGACGAGGACTGACTACCAGGCGAGAACTGAATTCTTCAAAATAGGTCAGACGAGGAATGACTACCAGACAAGAACTGGGATCTTTGAAATTGGTCAGACGAGGACTGACTACCAAGCGAGAACTGAATTCTTCAAAATAGGTCAGACAAGGACATACTACCAAGCGAGAACTGGGATCTTCGAAATAGGTCAGACGAGGACTGACTACCAGGCGAGAACTAGATTCATCAAGAAAGGTCAGGCGAGAACTGACTACCAGGCGAGAACTGGAGTTTGCAAGGATGAGCCAAACGAGGCATGGATTTGCACTAGACAAGTCAGACAAGAATTGACTACCAGGCGAGAACTGGGTACAAAAACAAGGTCAGGCGAGAACTGACTACCAGCCGTGAACTGGGATCTACAAAACAAGTTAGGTGAGAACTGACTACCAGACGAGGATTGGGTTTATAAAGAAAGGTCAAGCGAGAACTGACTACCGTGCGAGAACTGGTGTTCAAAACAACAAGAACTGACTACCAGGCGAGAATGGGTTCTTCGAAAATAGGTCAGACGAGGACTGACTACCAGGTGAGAACTGGATTTACCAAACAAGTTCAGACGAGGACTGTCTACCAGACACCAACTGGTTTCTTCAAAGGCTGTCTACCAGATCAGAACTGGTTTGAACAGCTGGCGTTTACCAGGCGAGAACTGGATTCAAAGCATTGCTTACTAGACATGAACTGGTTTCTGGAGCAAGGTCAGACGAGGACTGACTACCAGGCGAGAACTGGTATCCTCAAAACAGTTCAGACGAGAACTAACTACCAGGCGAGAACTGGGGTCCTGAAAAAGGGTCAGACGAGAACCGACTACCAGGCGAGAACTGGGTCTACAAAGCGAGTCAGACGAGAACTGACTACCAGGCGAGAACTGGAGTTCAAAATAAGTCAGGTAGGAACTGACTACAAGGCGAGAACTGGAATCTTCACAACAGGTCAGACAAGGACCGACTACCAGGCGAGAATTGGAATCTTCAAGATAGGTCAGACGAGGACTGACTACCAGGCGAGAACTGGATTTACCAAAATGTGTCAGACAAGAACCGAATACCAGGCGAGAACTGGGATTCAAACAACACGGTCAGAAGAGAACTGATTACAAGACGAGAACTGGACTCAAGATAGGTCAGACAAGGACTGACTACCAGGCGAGAACTGGTGACGAAAGGTTAAGCTGTTAGACGAGAACTGACTCCCAATTCGGGTATCAGACGGGAACCGATTTCTGGTTTTCCAGACAAGAACTGGACTTTGGAACTGTGTTTGACAGGCGAGAACCGGTTAAACAGTGGGCTACAGAAAGAGTGACCAGACAAGAACTGGTGGAAAATCTGACATGTACCATACAGGAACTGGTGCTTACCATAGGATTGGCCAGGCGAGAACTGGGCTTTAGAGGTTTGCTAGACGAGAACTGGGAATTGTAAATGATTTCGGTTACAAAGTTTTGATATGTAACAGGTTTCAGGTTATTTGATGGGGTGATGACATGATTCCCCAACACTCAACTCTTGCTGACGAGAATAAGCTCGCTTGAGTAACTGCCTCGGGGTAATTCCACTTGCCCCAGTTTGATCTCTGGGATAGTTTATCTTAAAAAGAAAAGCTTGCCATGAGACGATCTCGAGATGGCTTGCCCTAGAATCTGTATCGTGAAAGGATTCGTCCTTGGTTGGCTAACTCCGATGAACTCTGAGGATGGGGAGAGGAACAGTTCCTTTGTTTCCAATTTTCCCCAGCCTGGGGGATCTCCGTGAAAACTTCCTTGAAAGGAACCCTGAAATTTTGTACCCTGAGGGTTAACATGCATTGCCTCAGCACTCCGAACCTCGAAGAGGCGCTTCAGATTAACTACCTTCTGGATAAGAATAGCTTCTGTGCTCTAGAGATGGCCTGCCCCCAGCCTTGCAATGACTTTGCCCCTGATTGGATGATTGGTGAAGCAGTATCCCTGGCTGCGAGAGATTTACCGAATCTCGACCTGATTTCCTCAGATTAACTGTCTTTTGGATGGCTGACTTTCATAATATGATCATTTGATATAGCCTGCCCCGGTTCAACAGAGTGGCGTTCTGCATCTTATCGCGATCAAACTTTCCATTGTGGAAACTTTCTTGCTGTCAAGCGCTTACTTGTAAGTAAAACAAATTTTTCTGCACAAAAGATATATTAATGCAATGCATATGACAGTTTCGATATCCAAGTCTGTTCATTGGAAAAATCATTAATACAACGATGTAAGAGGAATCCTTTTTAAGAGTCAGTTCCGACGCGATCTCTACCGAAGTATGCTTTCGAAACAATCCTGCTTCAATTAGGACTTTTAAAGGTTGTAACGTGGTTAGGTTCACGGTTAAGAAAGAAATGATAAAGGCTCAAAGTTTATTTTAACCCACCCATTCTCCTTGATGTTCTCCAATCCTATATTTAGCTAATTCAACACAAGCGCTTACCTTTCAAAGGTCGGATGATAGGAGTGATAGTTCGGGAAACCACAAGTGTTCGGAGTGACAGTCACTCGCTTTTCGTCTTTGGTGCCTAGGGTCACACGACTTGTTTGTTCGAGGATTTTTCTTTTGTAATCCTTTTCTCTTTTCTGCTTTTTTGTTTTTTTCCCTACCTTTTGCCTGGACTGGCTCTTTTTGAGCTTCTTTTGATTTCAAAGTCCAGCGGGACGCCCTAATTTTGCCTAAGTCGCTTGTTTTCGAGATTCGACTTAGCGGGCTTCTTCTTTTGATTCTTTTTTCTTTTTTTTTTGAACAAATCATGTGACACCGGCTTGTCTGACTTGTTAAAGGAATTGTGACTATTTCACCCCTTGGTCGGCGATGGATACCCATTGTAGGTTTTTTTTAGGCACGACCTATACAGGTGTGATTGACCCTCGAACGGGAACACTCCTTTTTTCAATTTGAACGCACGGTCAAATTAACTGACACCTACCCAGCCCCGGGTTAAGATGGAGGGTTTTTTCGTTTCAGAAAGAAACTCCTACTACTAGGCTCAAAGGGGTTGACAAGGGATTATCATCCTTATATCTCCGGTGTTTAGGAATTTGAAACAATGTTTGTACATCATCAACAGGTTTTATTCAAAAGCATACAATTAGAAGTTTTCGTCTTTCAATTTCGTCATCGTCCTCGGATTCCGCTTAAACAAGCGTTAGACATCAATTAAAAACATAAGTGAACACAAATGGATTTAATCAAAATATGCATATTTATTTCATTATCATTATTAATTGAAAACAATACAGTTTTACAAGTGAGATTTGCACTTAAACAGAAAAGAAACTACAAATACAAAGAAATGACATGATAAAAACAAAAGGTTGCCAGCTTCGGGGAACCGGGCTTTCAGATCTTGACTTGCTGCAGGATCAGCCATCTTCAAACTCAATCAGATGAGAGGTCGACATGCACAACCAAATTTCCTTCGGGAAAGGAAATCTACTCTTTGTCAATCAACTGCTGCACTTTGGCTTGAAAGACTTTGCATTCGTCAGTTGAGTGTCCCATGGATCCTCCGTGATATCCATATTGCACACTAGGATCATACCCAGGAGGGTATGGCTCTGGCACCGGCTTGAGAGCCTTGAGCTCCACCAATGAGTTCTAGATCAAATGTGGCAGAAGCTCATTGTACGGTATAGGAACTGGATGAAGAGGATCATTCCTCCTTTCCAAATTATTGTGAGGCCTATTCTGATTCTCACGCCGATAGTTTTGCTGTCGAGGAGCACGAGGTTGTTGGTACCGGGCTAACTGTTAAGCAACAGTTGGAGCAGACACAGCATTTGTTTCTCCTCCTTTCCCACCATAAGGCTTCTTTGTATCTTTAGAAGAATCAGGAGCAACTTGGATCTTTCCCAGTTTGATACCGCTTTCGACTCTTTCTCCTGCTATCACCAGATCTGAAAAACTTGCGGACATGCAACCTATCAGCTTCTCATAATACACTCTGGGAAGTGTAGCCATGAACATGTCAGTCACCTCTCTCTCCGCCATGGGAGGTTGCACCCTCGCTGCTATGTCTCGCCATCTCTGGGCGTATTCTTTGAAGCTCTCAGTACTCTTCTGTGACAAACTCTGCAGTTGTATCCTGTTTGGTGCCAGATTACTATTATAATGATAGTGACACACAAAAGCTTCGGCCAATTATCTCCAGATGCGGATATGAGTTCTCTCAAGCCCCATATACCATTCAAAAGATGCTCCTTCCAGGCTATCTTGGAAGCAATGCATCAACAGCTTTTCATCTTCGGAGTAAGCAGACATTTTCCTGAAATATGCTCGGATGTGTACTCAAGGATAAGTTTTCCCTTTGTACTTGTCAAACTCTGGTACCTTGAACTTGGGAGGAATCCTGACCCCAGGAACTAGACCAAGATCTGACATATCAAGACCCAGAAAGCTCTGATTCTCAAGAGACTTCATCTTCTCCTCAATCAGTTTAAACCTTCGGCCAGCTTCAGTTGGCAAGCCACCTTCCATATCCTTTATGGAAAAGATATCACTCTGGTGATCTTCCCACTGAGGGCAAGCATCCTGGTGCATAGCGCCCACACTTCCACCAGCAACATTACCATTTCCATTCGCAGCACCTCTGCCCGGAGGTATGACAACAATAGGAATACCCCGTGGAACAGATCCACCAACTAGAGGGAAGACACCAGCTCCAACTCCATTGTTATTGAATTGGGGAGCATCAATGAGAGGTTGAACTAGAGTCCTCAGATGTTCCTGCCCACCGGCAACATTCTGCATCAACTCCATGAACTGGGACATGCGAGCTCTGAATTCCTGCAATTCGGCTTGAACTTGATCCATTACTTTTCGCTGGTTCCTTCGAGTTGGATATCTATGGAAACTGAGCTGCTCAATCCTGTAACTAACGAACACCAAACAGGGATAAGAACACGAGGCCACCGAGAACAACCTGCAATGCAAATAAGAATGCAAGATGCAAAATGCAAGCATGTCTATGTGTTTACAAGGAGATCTCCCCCTTGATCCCAGTTTCAATGAACAAGAGCAACAGAGATGTATACCATAATAATCCTCTCATATATCAGGTAAGATCCTTCCTAAAGGTTTCAAAGACGCCAGGCTTAGCCGTGGAAATCAGACCAAATAAAGGTCCTAACTCAAGTATCGGGAACTTGTACACAACAATCATATTTCTGTCTACCTCCCTCTTTACAACAAATCAGTACCAGGATCAAAGGAAAGACGAGAACCTTTCAAACCCACAGACATGTGATGTTAAATGCAGGATGATTATGCAAATGCAAATGCAGCAGTGCTTCGCTTTGGCAAGAACATAACATAAATCTGCTAATACGAACCTTTGATATCGGGAACACATATTCACACTGCAAAGAAAACCGGGTAATCTGAAAGCCAAGGTTTCCTGCGTAACCCAATCCCTCTCACAAGCATGGACCTATCCACTGATAAGGTTCAGCATCCTATGCGTTCATCAGCGTCACAGACTTTCAAGAAATGATGATACATTCACCATTTTTGGTTTAGCATCATCATCTCCCGAAGAGGCCTCATTTAGCTGAATCACAAATGATCAGTCCCCAGAGTCGACAACTCTCAGATCCAAAATCCCCTCAAGCCCAAAGGGCTGGAAAGGAAATCATCAAAGAGAATCTCGTATGATCGCGAATTTCATGGGGAACAAGTACATGCAAAGCATGCACGCCTCCCACTAATCTCCACTACTAATGCTAGGTTTGCACTCAAGCCTAGGTCTAGCTTATCACTTAACAGAACCTCCCTCCCTACAACACAGCAATAATGATATATAATGCTGAAAATAAATGCAGGAAAGTAAAAAATAAAGTATAACATGTATGTACATACACCCCAAAGATAAACAAACAAGCGGTAGGATTGACTCAAATAGGGAACCGTTGGAGTCCCCAGCAGAGTCGCCAGCTGTCGCTACTGCGAAAAAAGGTGCCGACAATGACAGAAGAGTCGCCACTGTTCGTTACTTATCCCAACGAGGGAAAGGAAACAATCATAGAAAACCTGACGAAAACGGGAGAAGACAGGTCATCGCAACCAGATCTCGGGTTCGGAAGTCGGTTAAGCAGGAAAGGTATGAGCACCCCTCACGTCTGTCGTACTCGACGAGATCCACGCTTGGTTGTCTATCTAAATGGTGTGTTTATCTATCTACACTAAAGGTTTGGGACAAAAGAAAAGAAAAGTGACTCGGCAGAGCATCGCCGCTCTGTGCCTACCTATTCCCTCGTGCAATGGGAAAGTCAGAGTTAACGTAGTTTGGCTGACTACGGGTGAAAGGGGGGAAAGGTTGCTCGCCAAGACATCACCGTCTCGTGCCTATGTATTCTCATCTAGTATGAGAAATCAGAGCAAAACGTAGTTCGGGCAATTAGAACACCGGTTGGTTCAACTATTTTTACCCGAGTAGGGTTAACAATCAGTTCTAGTAGTTAGGTGTATGCAACTCGACCTTTGGAGACTTAGGCGTTACCTGTTTGCGGTAGAACTAAGAGTTAACAAAACTATTTTTATGAAAAGGTTTTCCATTATTAAGGAGTCCCAAGGGACAAAATGAAGTTTTGATCATTTGTTTTTGTTTCTTTTAAGGAGAAGTGTTTTTGAATTGTTTGTAATTCATATTGCACTAAATACTATGACCTAGGAACGAATGCGTCGCACATCACCCAAAAGGTGAACACTAAACACTCTAGGCCATCAAGAGGAAACCTCCCAATAACCATTTCCCAAGTACTTAAGGCTCGTAGCGTACAATATTCGTTAGCCTTTATTAAGTATTTTGAAGTTGTTTTGAGATGAGAAAGAAAGAGGACAAACTAAAGGGAAACTAGTTCAAAACATAGTAGTTGTCATGCAATATGAACCTATAGTTGAGGTTAAAGGGAAATCCAACTTAATGGTCTCATACATGGTTTGAAACCTAGTGTCTGTCACAATCATCCTTAAACAAGGAGATTGGAAGTCCTAAGGAAGCATGGTAAGAAGAGAGAAGAAAAGAACAACATGAAATAGGAATGAATGAATGCATATGCAATGCAACACACAAGCAATGGGAGGAAATAGTGTGGGGTAAACACCTCCACAAGCACATCTCAACCTTTATTAATGCTAGTAATAAATTCATAAAGAGAAAATAAAACACAAGCAAAGGGAGGAAATAGTGTGGGGTGAACACCTCCACAAGCACATCTCAACCTTTAGTGCAAGTAAGAAATGAAGGATAAAAGCTTACAACATGCATACCTCAATCCTAATGCACAAAATCATACCACATGAAAGGGAAAGAAGGAGAGGATTGAATGAGATGATGGGAGGCAAAGTGAGAACCTAATGAACTCACAAGGGCTACTCAACCAAACATACTACATCCAATATGCACATAAATCACACAAATGGTCCTCAAAGGCTCATTACTGTGGAGGCAAATCACCACATATCATACAAGTCTGTAAGACATTGATAAATGCAGGTTTCGATGATGACAAATTCCCAGGATAGACTGGAAAGTATGAATTCCAGATCCACTAAACCAGATGCAACGTATCACCCACCATATCCTTCTTTCGCTTATCTTAAAATTTCTAAAATGAATATACTTTGTGTTGACAAAATGCAATCATGACTAAAGGCATGAAAAACTTCAAACTAATAAACTTTTGCAGGCTTGCAAGACATGGGTCGACCATAGGGTCGGCATATTCATCAGAAAAAGGGGAAATCAGTCAGCGCACAAAGCATGCGTCGACCATAGGGTCAGCGCATGAAGGAATGACATTCCAGCGGGTCAACGCATAAAAGCATGGGTCGACCATAGGTCGGCGCACAAAGAAAATGGATTTCAACGGGTCAGCGCACGACGACTGTATGGTCGACGCACACTGGTGAAATTTCCAGAAATCCAAAACAGCACAGGCCATGCGTCGACGCACAGACCTATTATGGTCGACCGTTCGCGTGGAAAATCTGTTTTAAAATACTTCCCTCTCAATTTTGAAATACTGTTATGTCCTGAATTTTGTTGGCACTATATATACTTGCTTAAACACTTTTGTCTACCAACATTTTGATATTCTTTTGATTCATGTGTTCAAAAACAAGAAAGAGTGAAATAGGTGTCCAAGATTCTTCATCTTCATCTTCAACATCTCACAACATTTCAATTACACACAATCATTTTTGAAATGCAGAGATTCAAGGTGATAAGGTTTGAGGCTTAGATTGGAGAATCAAGCTCGGGTTGAAGATTGTGATAGGTTCTTTCTTGAATAAAACCATTTGGGTTTTGCCCTCCAAGATTGGTTCAAATTTTGGGGGGTTTTGGACGAGATTCTTCATCAACGATCAATCGAGCGAAGGTGATTGTGAAGAGGTGGTCTTCACAAGTCTAGTAGTGGATTCAGTGATTTTGAAGGGAAGATCTCGGGTTCGATTTGGTGCTGTTGAGATCAGCCGAAGCCAAAGGTTTGAACAACAACGTGTTCTTCAATAAGATGGCTGGAGTCGGAGGTCCATCAACACAAATCGAAGAACTTGATTCAACTTGAATCAAGGGGCAAGGAATGAAGGCAACTTTTAACACATTGAGATTTTTGTTGTAATTTTGTTGCTCAATCCTTGTATAAACTGTTCATTCAAACA
The DNA here is from genome assembly GCA_963859935.3 of Lathyrus sativus. Lineage (NCBI taxonomy): Eukaryota > Viridiplantae > Streptophyta > Magnoliopsida > Fabales > Fabaceae > Lathyrus > Lathyrus sativus. The sequence goes on from OZ012737.1 coordinate 360,180,475, forward strand.
GGTGATATCTATTCAATATATCTCAATTCTAGTTTTAGAATTGAGGGCAGACGTACCCCGAAGCGAGGACGACGGGGGAACTGCCTCACCAAATTACTTGTCTTCTTTATTTTCAGCATTTTCATTACAGCTCAAAAAAGTAATTTTTGTGTAAGCTCTATTGTCAAAATTGTGATATCAATTGAGTAAGAGATTAAAACTTTGTTTTTAACTCTAAACTACAACAATATGTTGTACTAGGCTGGTTGAAATCACTTACTCAACATAAACATCACTTGGAGTGTCTTTGCACACCAAGTGTTTGACATATTGCTTGAACCAAAATTATCTTACTTGTGTATCTAGTTTTGGTTTGATTTTGAATCATTGGAACTAGGAATCCTTACAACTAAAGTAAATAATTGATAAGCGTAGTTTGTGTTGTGATTCTATTTTTCCGCTTGAGCTAACTCACGCTTTACACCAGAAAACCAACATGCCTGCTATGCATGTCAGCTACCTGATGTCATACGCTTGATGTTATGACAACCAGCATGACATCCAATCTTCTGCAGGTTCTTCTTCACACAAGTCATGGCTTCTCCCAATCTTCTGCAGAATAAAAGTAGGAACACATATATTAAAGTTTCCTAAAAGGTCTCCAAGACCCTTTTATGAATATCAATACACTATGTACTTGTTCCTAATCAATCTCCTTGACCTATACTTACTGATGAGGTATATCCAACACAGTCTCATCAAACCAAACCAACTCTGTCAAGAGATATACACTAGCAGCTCCTTCTGTTGTCATGCTATTTCCCTTGAAAATCGGAAAACAACCGCTGATCTTCCAAATCTAACTTTGGTGACTCACAGGATCGATCAGATTGATCCTAGGACATGTGCTAAAAGGTCTTGTTTTTGTTTTAAGATTCGATTCAAGTTCCACACTCGAACAACATTGGGATAAAATAATCCTAAAGGAACATCTATTTGACTACAGGTTAATTTAAAGATAAAGTAAGGCTTTCAATAAAATAGAAGAAAGTTTGTAGGTAGAGGTGAAGTTAGATTGAGGACGAAGAGAAAAGAATTTCATAGGAAGGAGAGAAGTAAAGTAAGGAGAAAAGGGGTAAAGATAATAAAAGACTTTGTAAAACTTAAAGTAAAAACAAGTAAATTGCATTAAGTTAAAAGATGGTGTGTTTACATCACGTACATTCTCTTACAATACTCGCTTTCTCTACACTCGGATACTTGGAGTAATTTCAAGAGTAATTTGTGCAATAGTAAATTATAACACCCTTTGGATATGTCTAAGACACCCTATTTATAGTAGTAAAAAATAACCTCTAATATCCTCCATCATCATCTCCTTGTGCCATTTGTCACAAATGCATGGTTATACTGCTCCTAGGGTGACACGTGTCTCCCTTAATATTCAATCAGGAAAAACCGTTCCCTCCAATATTTGAATTTCAAAATCCTTCGATGAACCATCCCTCTCAGCAAGCGGTCGAACTCCTGGCTTCTGGGTGAGTCCTTCGACTTCTTCTTCTGACTGCTTTGCTTCTTTCGACCATTCTCTTGTACTCAACTTATTTTTTACCCTTTTGTCTTGGATACCTTCCTTCTACATGAGGTGTCGAATTTAGGAGCTAACAAATTGCCCCCCAAAAATGTCTTTTCGACTTCGACTATAGAAAAGCACATTTTTTGACAGCGTATGACCTTCGACGCTGCTTTGTCCTCATGCGTGTCGTATAATACTCTTTCCACCAATGCAAGTCTTGGAAGGTGAAAGGGAATGAAAGAGAAAGAAGAAAACTAACTAGGAACACGCAAGCTACTATTCTGCCACCTTGATGCACGTTTATGACGTCATTTTCATCATGGCTATTTTCTCGGGAATCAACAAAATCGTGGGCCATCATCACCCTTCCAACCTCGAGGACGTGAATTGCAACTACTGCCTCTGCCATCCCACATCCAAGCACACACGTGGCCCACTAACTCTAGCCCCTTAATGATGAAAACTTTCAGTATTCCATACACCATATAAGTTATTTCCCTTTGATGTTTTCATTTTTTCCAACTTCTCTAACTCTTCACAACTTCCTTGCTTTTCCTCTAATTTTCTGCTTCCCAACCAACAAACTCTTACTTTCTTCAAAAATGGCTGATCATCAAAAGAAGAAAATTCCATCTAAAGGACAGACTTCTACATCCACGTTTCCTCCCTTTGCTAGCTTGAGCGGCCCCCAGGTGGTAAAGAATCAACAGTTCATCCGCAAACCCTTGACGGAGGAGAAACGCCACATTTATGAATCTCAGGTAATCATTCATGTTACTGTTGCAGGGAGACCTTTAGCCATGTCTGAGCTCTTACCCCCTCCAGGTCTTGACTATTCCGCCTTTCTTCCCCTATTATAGAACCACTAAACCGCTAGAACCTCTGACGATCATAATAGCCTGAGCCTCTTCGACGTAGACTTTAGGTATCTTCATGATGGGGCCAGATTATTTAGGGCCACTCCCTACTTCAAAGATTCCGAACTTTATTTCAACTGGCTGACGAAAATAGAGAAAGTAAAAGCCCAGGAATGGAAGGACACTGGGATTTACGATCTGATTATGATGTCGAAGGTAGGTCCTTCGTACTGCCCCCTTATGTTGGCTTCTTCCTTATTCTTTTGGGATAGAACTCACAACACCTTCCACCTACCTTGCGGGATGATGACACCCACTCTACTTGATGTAGCTGCCATTGTAGGCCTAAAACCCTATGGCCTAGTTTATGATCCTGAGATTGACAGCCACGACACCATTGGTTTTGCTAATACTAAACATACTTATACAACTTTTGTCCAACATTACCACAATAAAACTAGCACCTCAGTTGACGACGAAGAACATATAGCCTTTTTGGCCATGTGGTTATCCCGTTGTGTATTTTGTACCAAATCCTTGCAGGTGGCGCAAAAGTATCTGGTTCTGGCCAACCAACTACATCTGAAGAGAATCATTTGCCTCAGTGAAATGATTTTGGCCAGTCTTTACGAGGCCTTAGGCGAAGGTGCGAATAAATTGAAAGATCCTGACAGCCATGGCAACTTGCTGTTGTCTGGCCCCTTTTGGCTTCTTCAGTTGTGGCTTAATGCCACTTTCGAACACAATCTTCCCAACAGAGGTGAAATTGATGAATGTTCGCCTTTAGTCACTGAGAGAAGAGTCAAATGGCCTCGCCTGGCTCAACTTACTCCTAGCGAGGAAGGCCATTCTCTTCGATCCAATTTATCCAGCTTCGTTCATATGTTCGCAAAACGGTATGATTTTACCGCGAAGATGGCTCCCTTCGCAGAACGAAGATGTGGTCCAGAGTGGTTTACCAGACCCTTCCCTACTCCCTTAAAGAAACAAGAAGAGGAGTCACAGCTGATTTGGGAGAGATTCCTCACTCCTCGACTACTGGTATACAAACTAAACCTTGTTAGAGGCCACTCCAACTTGCTAGCTTACCAACCGAACTCGGTGTCCAGGCAATTCGGGTTAATACAAACCTTGCCCAAAAGCACGTATGACAAGAAATCGCATATCATTCTTCCTTTCACTGTGCTATCTCCTCTGGACTGTTCGACACAACTAGCGCGCCATGCCCACAAGTCCTACCTCACACCTGTTCACTTTGAACCTTCTTACTTTTGCTCCCAAAACTTCTATGACTGGTGGTCGAAACATTACGCCTCAGAATTTCTTGACGCCCGCAGTTTTGCTCGCTAGATTGACCAAGCTTTCATTGATGTGCAGGAAAAGATCAAGAAAGGTACGTCCACCCATATCAAATAGATTCAAGACTTCTAGAAGTATTTCAAAACTGCCTATCGACCAGATGATGTTAGTCGAACCATCCGCGAGGCTGCTATCACTTTGAAAGAAAAATTTTCCAAAAAACTGGATAGTTTAAAGATTCCCTCTTCTGTTCCTCGTGAGAAACGGTATGAGGTTGCCTTTAAACGTTTTCCGCCAAAAGTCCCTCGACTACCAACCACTGGTTTTGGCGTGGCTCTTGCCCCTCCATTTCCAGATTGGTTTATTTGTGGAGACGCTATAAAAATTCTTCGACAGCAGTCTAAGCCCAAAGCACAGCGGGTGGTTCCGACTAAACACACACTCAATACGTTTAAAGGGCACCTTCGTGTCAGTATCGAAGATGTTCGCATCGAATCCGACATTCTTGAAGGTTCATCCCCCTTCGATTTGGAATTTCCTCTCTGAGCTTTATTGTTGCTAACTAGTTTTAGTATTATTTATTTTTCAGCTGCTCCAAAACGTGTTGCCCCAACAGCTAAAACTGAAGTCAATGACGAAGATCAAAAGGTAATCTTCCGCATCTTTTTTACTATCTCGATCTCCTTAATCACTTTCACCATTTTATATTGCTTTCAGGATAGTCGAAAACCACTTACCCCTTAAAGAAGATTAAAAAGGGCTTCTCCCCAGATTATTATTGATTCTGATGACGAAGATAGGTCTCCTCGTGAGAGTCTTCAAGTTAAAAGGAAACAAAAGCTCATCCATGATGTAGATGCTCCTGATGCTCCATCCGCTCCTGTTGTAACCAACACACCCCAGCCCACCATTCTTCCTCAAGACCCTACTCTAACTCCCATAGGGGAGGCTTCGATACAAGCTGCTGTCCCCATGGAAAGTGACAATTCCAGTCCTGCTGACGAAACTGTTAAGGTATATTGCGCATCCACCTTTCTTTGGGCCTTTGTACTGATTCTTTAGTCTTTATTCTTTCTAATGTCTACCCTCTCTAGGATGATGCTGGAGCTTCACAATCTAATCCCACCAAGGTTCCTCTATCGCTCTATCCCTTGAATAGCCAAGGTGAGCCTACCTATCATCCCACTTCTGATTTGGGTTCTGGTGTGAGTTCACTTGGTGAAATTAATAAACCTGATTTTTTCACAGCCCCTCCTTCTCCTGTAAAGACCACTACCCTGCAGTCTCAAACTGATGGTTCTGATCATGAAGACAACAATGCCCAGTTTAATCCCATTACCGCAGATGATGAAGTCAATGCTTTGGAGGGAAAAACAACTTTGGTTGATACGACCAGTTCTCCCTTGGGTCAGACAGTAGCTGTGGATGAAAAGGCTGTCGAGGGTGATCAAGCCATTGAGGATCAGGCTATGCCTCATCCTGATTTACATGAGTCCAGTGATAAAGGTACTGGGGATGAAATGGAGGAGGATGGCGAAAAGGCGAAAGAAAGCCAAGATAAAGAATTGAATACTATGGACATCTCTGTTAAAGGACCCACAACTGCTGAAGTAATGAAGACTCATGTTCCTTCTACCCCAAAGGATATTCCAACAAACCCCTTCCCAAGCAAAACTCAACTTACTTCCGCCGAACTGGATGCGTTGAAGGTTTCTAACCCTCGACAATACATCAGGCTTTTGTTGAGTAGGAGAAGTCATTCTTCTGGCCGCACCCCAGTATTTCGACCTCTGAAGGGCAAACCTCAAAGCCACCAGCTAACAGTGCCCTCGACAAGGTTAAGCAAAATATCTTCAAAGGGGATCTTTTCACCCTCCTGCAGATGGGCCCTGTCAGCCATCTTCCCCTCAAAGCCCTTCTTCAAAAGGTGGACATCAAATCTCTTACTCCTGAGGCCGCAACTGTTATTCAAGACGTTGGTACCCTGATCGACCAGGTTTATAAAGACTATCGACTATTTCCCCAGATTGAGGGTGATATTGAGACGAAGGCTGGCAGTGAAGCTGCCGCTTGGAGCGCTGTTGTCGACTCTAAGGAGAGGATTGCTAAATTTGAAGAAACCAAGAAGAAAAACAAGCAAGAGGTCCTGACTAACGAGGCAAACATTGCCTGCTGGGAGCGGAAGATTAAAAAACTCCGTAGTAAGATAGCGAAGGCTAAGAAGAAAAACGTTGAATTATCTTCCTTCGACGACTCCTCCCTAACAGCTGAGCTTGAACATGTCGTTACCTACGCTGAGGAAGCCTGTTGTTTGGAATCTGAAGTTGCCCAGCTCAGGACAGATAAGGCTCAATGCCAAAGCCGTCTAGAACTCCCGACTTATCTTAAGATGAAGGCGAATCTTCCTTTTTGATTTCCTTAAGTTTTGTAATAGAACATATTATACTGGCCTTTGTAAGCCATTTTTATTTTGTTTGTAAGACATTGGGCCATTTTGGCATATTTTAAATTACCATTTATGGCTTTGCTCTATCTTTTACTATTATTTTGTTGAAATTTTTACCTCTTGAAGTGCAGGCTTATACTTCTTTAAATATTTGCCATTTACTTTTAATATCCTCTCGTCCTTACTCAGTTCTGTCACTTCATATGCCCCGTTGAAGAATACCTTCGATACCTGGAATGGTCCTTCCCATTTTGGGGACCACTTGCCTAGGGACCTCCCCTTTCGATCCATAGGCAGGATTACCCTCCATACCAAATCTCCAACCAGGAAAGTCTTTGCTTTGACCTTCTTGTTATATGATTTCTCCATTCTTTTCTTTTGTCTTCTCAAGAGTTCTAGAGCTTTTAATCTCTCTTCGTCCAAATCAACTAACTCATCAAGCATCATATCCCAATAAATATCTCGAGGGATTTCATGATGTCTTTGAATTCTTACTGACTGTATATGTATCTCTACTGGCAATATTGCGTCATGGCCGAAGGTGAGTCGATAGGGGGAAGTGTTGGTTGCTTCCTTCGGGGATGTTCGACATGCCCATAGGACTTGATCCAACGTCTTATGCCAATTCCTAGGCTTGCTTCTAATCTGTTTCTTTATCATGCCAATTATCACCTTGTTTGCCGCTTCGACTTGGCCATTGGCCTGGGCGTAGTAAGGTGTCGAGGTAAGGAGTTTAAACCCCATTTCTTTGGCAAACTCCTGCATCTTTCTACCTGTAAATACTGACCCTTGGTCAGTCGTTATTGTCTCTGGTAGCCCAAATCTGTAGATGATATACTTCTAAATGAATTCAATAACATCTTCTTGGTCTACCTTCGGTAGAGGTATAGCTTCGATCCACTTGGTAAAATAGTCTATCCCTACCAAAATATACGTCTGGTTTTTGGAAGACGTAGGTCAAATCTCTCCTATTAGGTATAAAGCCCAACCTCTGAATGGCCATGGCTTGACTATGGAGTGCAACTCGCTTGCTGGGACATGTTGTATGCCAGCGTGGACTTGGCATTCCTGACAACCTTTGGCAAACTCAATGCAATCTTTCAGCATTGTAGGCCAGTATATCCCCTGGCGAAATAGCAACCATTTCATCTTGTGGCCTACTTGGTGTGTGTCGCTACTGCGAAATCGGCGCCGGCTGAACAGAAGAGTCGCCACCGTGCGTTATTTATCCCAAAGGAGGGAAAGGAAACGCTCGAGGTAAACCTACCGCAAAGACGGGGAAAGGAATGGTCATCGCAACCAAAACCTGGATTCGGGAGTCGGTTACGCAAGGGGAAGGTATTAGCACCCCTCACGTCCGTCGTACTCGACGGGATCCACGCTTGTTTTCTGGTATGGATTGTTATTCTATCTACTCTACAGGTCTGGGGTTAAAAGAAAAGAAAATGACTCGGCAAAGTATCGCACTTTATGCCTACGTATTCCCGTCTGGAACGAGAAATCAGAGTCAACGTAGTTCGCCTACCTACGGGAAAGGAGGGGAAGGTTGCTCTCTAGGATATTGCATCCTATGCCTACGTACTTTCATACGACATGAAAGATCAGAGCAAACGTAGTTCGGGCCACGGAAGACATAAGTCTGTCTTGATTGTTTTTATTCCTTCTGAAAAAGGTTTTTCTGATTAACAGGTCTCAGCGGACAAAAATGACATTTTGATGAGTTCACATTCTTTTACGGAAGAAGTGTCTTTTATTGTGTTTGAAATCTTTATGTATTTTTCTGTTTGTTTTGAGAAAGAAGAGACAGAACTCTAACCTATGGTTGAAAAGGGAATCAAACTAACCTAATGTTATCATGTATGGGTTAAGACCTAATGTCTATCATGCTCCTCTCTTGCACAGAGAGAAACAGAGATCCTAAGGGAATGGACGGAGACAGAAACAATAGCATATATATAATAAAGTAGTAAAATGCATGGATGCAACAATACAAGCGAGGCAAGGGAGTCCCACTCAACCTCGAACCTAGAAAACAACAGGCAAAAGTGAACAGAATTCACTTTCAACCTAACAGGTAAACAGCAAACAATACAGTCAGGGAAAACCAATCAATACATCAGAAATTAAACAGCAAAAAGAAATAGCCACAGCAGCTCATCAACATCTGTCTTCAAGTCATCTCCAAACAGCTACTAGCTTCAGGCAAGCCTCAATCTCCATCTTCATAGCCTCCAAGCAAGGTCTCTGTCATCAGTCTTCAGTCTGCAATGGCTTTTCTTCAAGTCTCAATCTCCAAGATGAATATCAGTCAGCAAGATAGAATGAATGTTAAACAGTCAATTACCTACCAAGGGTGGTTCATTAACTGTTAACATTATACAGACAATTTTCTCTCAAAAGTTCTATCTTTCAAATACATTCACTAATCCTTCCAAAGATAGGAGGTGGATATTTGAAAGAGACTTTGAATCATAGAGAAAGGATAGAGGCAGACAAGGCCTTCCATGTTTGTGAATCAAGCTTTCTACTCTAGAGCTCTGCCTAGCTCCTAAACCCTATACTCCTCAACAGCTGCCAGCAAAGGACTCTCCTCATCAACTCTGGAAGTTGGACTTCATTCATTTGATCTCCAATGGTCTTCATCATCAAAGTCTTCAGCTCTACCAATCCCCAAGCAAACCCAATACCCCACACAGACAAATGAAAATAACCCTAGAGAGGGCACACCACACAGTCAAGCAGATATAAGCAGTACTAATAGTAATAGTTGAATAGGGGAAACCTAGTAATTTCTAAGGGATTTATTAGCTACCCATAACCCCTATAGTCCCATACCCCAAAGATTCAAACTCATACTCCTAAGGGAAATGATTTAACACACCTATGTTATCTCCTAAACCCTAGTTTTGATCACACTAATCACACCTAAACAAATCATCTAAAACTAAGTCCTAAAATCATGAATTAAATTGTATATACAAGGTAAAGGTCTAAGCTAATCAACCTAAAAAGAATGGATCAAAAATGTAAAAGCATCTAATCAAACTAAAATCAACAAATTCATGCATTAAACTAAACATTATTTAATCCTATTTAAAAGAAAAATATACTAAAAATATGAAAATAAAATGAAATACCAATTTTTTTATATGATAATTTTCTTGACAGAATTAAGAAAAGGATGCAAAAACAACCATTAAAAAACATGCATTTTTCTATTTGTTATGGATTTTTGAAGAATTAAAAAAAATGAAAGAAATTAATATGGAATTAATTGGAAATGGGTGCAGAAAGTAATAATTCTAGTTAAAAGAATCAAATGGGCCCAGACTGGGGGGCGCGCATAGCAAGCGCGTCTGGGCCCAATGCATTCAGAAAACTTCAACAAAAAATAAAAAACAAAGAACGGTGCATATAGCAAGAATTCTAGTTATAATCTCATTGGGCCTTGCGTTTGGGGGTACGAATAGCAAGCTATTATTGAGCCCAGTCTGATAGAATTAGTGAAACGGTGCGTTCCGATGCGCAGAATCTCCCTCCAAATTCCAATTGAATTAAGGCCATTGGATCTAGTTCTGAGTCCAAGTCAACCTGATCATCCAACGACATCCATTCATCGTCTACCTCTAGAAACCCTAGGTTCTGAAATAACCTCCCCATGCACGAACTTTCAACAGCTCAGTTCTCCCTCAATCTTCCATGAAATTACACGATGTAAAAACCAAAAGTGATCTACTTCTTCCCCTCTATACAGCCATGCCATTAGTTCTCTCCAACACTCAGTCAATAACCAAACCCGATAGGTTGAACATTCTGACTCCATTACTTTGCACTGAGATCAAACATGAGGATTCTCACTAATTCTTACCCTAACCTAATCTACACTTCATGCTGATTATTCTAAGCTATTTAATGAATATTATCTTGCAATATTCTAGCTGTTATAAACCCTAACAGATTATGCACTCCAATGGCAACCTCCATGGATCATTCTCAAACTTTGTGAATTTCATCATCTAACCTATCCTAACAGTTCTAACCTAACAAAACTCTATGATTATAACTAAATCAAGCAATTCGAATGAGAAACCAACCTGGTGTAAATGATGAAAACAGGTGGGGAATTCTTCAAATACACTGCTTGCAATGCTTGGAGATTGATCAGTGAGCTTGATCTTGAGTTCTGTATGCAATGGATCTTGTGCAAACACCTTGAATCTTGCAATCCCAACTTTCTTGCACCTTGGATGATGGAATTGGATAGCACGAGTTCTCTTCAATTCAACCAAATTCTTGTGTGAATTTTGATCCTTGAATGATCTATATGATGATCAGATCAAAAAAATTGGAAATTGATAGAGATTTGAGGGAGTTTGAGAGGGTTTTGCAAAATGGAAGATTGAAGTGAAACTTGGTATCATGCATAAAATGAATCACCAACCATGGCATGAAGTCTCTCAATGCAATATATATATATATATATATAATAATAGAAACCTCTAGAACTTTGTAGAACCTTCCCATGCACACTTTCCCTTGGATTTGGATTATGTAACTTCCTTTGTAAGTAACCAAGCATAACTTCTAAATCTTGAACCAAACTCAAAAATCCACTTTTTCCAATGTTCTTAAAACATTTTTTCCAATCAAAATGACCTATAATTTCATCCCATTTGGCCAAATTATGAAAAATCTCAATTTTAGGTCATTTTTTATTCATTAAATTCACCAATTTTGAAACCTTGAGCTATGAGCCTTTCCAAACTTTCATGGTCACTTTTATAGACTCAAAATATCATTTGGAGCAAGTTTTATGTTGTGAAGTTTTTCATTTGAAGCTTCCTTGTATGAGTTTTGGGCATAGGCTTGAAATGACCTGTAATTCTCAGATGACCAAAATACCCTTTGCTTGCCAAGACCATAAGTAGAGTTCCACAAATCATATGAAGGAATACCATACCTTTCTAGAAAGCTAAGACAATGAGGAACAACTCTTATGTTGACCAGAAATTCATTTGAAATCTCCTTGAGGGGTAAAAGTTGCTTGGAAGACAAGTAACTTTCAAAGACAAAATTTCAGATACCTCAAATGACCTGTAACTTGCAAGGACCATAACTTGAGTTATATAAATCTCCTTGATGTCTTCCACCAATCAAATTAAAGGTCTTGAGATCCTCTACAAGTTTCATGAAGCTTGCATTTTGATTTATCTTTCTTGGAAGTTTGACCTAAATTAGGGGATTTTACACAGAAACCCTAATTTAGAAACTCCTCTTCTCCTTGATTTCTCTTGAATTCTTCTTGGCACATCACCACATCCTTCTCTATATGTCAAATGATGAACCCCACATCTCTCAGATAGACCTTGAAGCCTTTCAACCAATCCTTTGACCTAGAGTTGACCTAGGGTTGACCCAGATGAAACCCTAGTTGACTGTCTTCAATTGCAATTCTTGTGATCATATCAATGACTTGCCTCCTTCTCCAAATGACTTTCTAAGTATTCCATGATGGCTACATACTCTCCATGCTCAATTCACAGCTCACAACTTCTTTGATGATCTTCAGATACCCTTAGCTAGGAGATAGATTCACTGCTTGATCCACTGACTTCTCAGCTTTCAATTTCTTTATGATGACTTGGATAAGATTGAATTTGAACAATAACCTCTTGATAGGCTCATAGAGATGAGAATAGTGATTGGTCCCTTGTTGGATGACTTGCTATGCTATGTTGTGCAGATGATTAGACTATGTACATGACTCTATATGCAAATGCTAATGCAATTGAAACATAAACCAAGTGACATAGGTTGAGCAAATTTTAGGGTGCAACAGCTGCCCCTATTCAAGCGACTTGGACCCGATTGGGTGAAGAGCGAACGGCCTTCAAACATTCGAGGTACGAGGCAGTTGAATACTAAGAACCCGGAAATTTGCCAACCGCAGAAATAAACTGCAACACTGCTTAGGGAACGACATCCACCAACTGAATCTAACTGTTACGGCAACCAACTGATCCATTAGCGACCGTGCTGGGGATTACTTTCATCAGCCTGAAAAGGATTCTATCATCGAAGGAATAGAACTTTGCCCATGTCAGGACGCCTGTGTCGTCAATACGAATAAATCTCAACTGAACTGGTCCACGTCAGGACTCCACCCGCTGTCAACCCGGAAAACTCTCGGCAACTTCGCTGGGGATAATTCGTCTGCATTTCATCAAAAATAAACCGTCCACGTTAGGAATAAACTCTTCCACGTTAGGAATAATATTTCCACGTAAGGAATACATCGTCCACGTCAGGACCCACCTTTCCACGTAAGGAATACCTCTTTTTTCCACGTAAGGAATCACAATCTTTCCACGTCAGGAATAAAAATTTTCTTGATCTGTCCACGTAAGGACTAAACTTTCCACGTAAGGAATACAATCTTTCCACGTCAGGAATAAAAATTTTCTTGATCTGTCCATGTAAGGACTAAACTTTCCACGTAAGGAATACAATCTTTCCACGTAAGGAAACCCTCTTTCCACGTAAGGAATTAACTTCTTAAACTTCTTCTGGATCTGTCCACGTCAGGACTAAGCTTTCCACGTAAGGAATACCTCTTTTTTCCACGTAAGGAATCACATCTTTCCACGTAAGGAAACCAACTTCTTTCCACGTAAGGAATACATCGTCCACGTCAGGACCCACCATTCCACGTAGGGAAAACCTCTTTTTTCCACGTAAGGAACTAACTTGTCCACGTCAGGACTCACGTTTCGTCTTGATTTGTCCACGTAAGGACTCACATCTTCGACCCGCTGAGGAAATAAAACTTGTCCACGTCAGGACCCACGCTTCACTAACACGAAGAGAGATAACCTTGTCCACGTCAGGACTTGCGCCTCTTCGACTTGCTGAGGAAATAAAATTTGTCCACGTCAGGACACACACTTCGCCAACACGAAGGAAGATAAATCTGTCCACGTCAGGACTCGCGTATCTTGTCATCATGAAGAACTATAAACTTGTCCACGTCAGGACACCCCTTTCACCATTACGAAGAAAGATATCTGCTGGAAATAAATCGTCCACGCCAGGACACCAACACGAAGAGTAATCAACTTTGTCCACGTCAGGACTTCACATTCAATCAATACCAAGAAATCACATCTGTCCACGTTAGGACTAGCCCATCTCGTCAACCCGAGGAAATAAATATGTCCACGTCAGGATTTCACATCTCTAACACGGAGAAAACCTGTCGATAAAATTGTCCACGTCAGGAATCATTCCATTGGTCCCAACCCACAAACTTCTTAGCACTGACGTGACAGCGACTTTGGGGCGGACTCTACTGGGGATATTTTGGAAACCAAACTACCGGACACCTGTTCTGATAACCGGCGGCAGCCTCTGAAATTCTGATTCGTGAAACCCTTTGATGCTGAATAACTCTGCTTGGGGACAAGGAGAAATTCATCATGATAACTCTGTGGGGGATATTGCCGAAACTGACATTTTCGTTGAATGTCTCACGCCGAGATCTTTAATGTTAGGTAATTCACTTGAGCAAGAGCTCTTTCCACCTGCAAGAGACACAATACTGGAAATAAACGGTTAGCCAACCTGGCTTATGTTTCAAAATGCATATGTTTGACAATGATGCAATGCTCCATTCGACATGGAAATGCTACGCGTTTTTATTTGGTGGATGCAAGTATGACACTATATGCCAATGCAAATGCAGACTCGAACTGCTGGGATACAGAAACTGCTTCAGCAAAATAAATGTTGAAGACAATGCCGACTCCACTGGGGATAGCCAGGTGCTACAGAATCATCCCAGCAAAATAAATGCTGGAAGAGTGAAGTCAACCCTGCTAGGGAATATAACTTTGCTGGGGAATGGCAGATGCGCCCGGTATGATTGGGCTTATGCTGGAGAGTGAACGGATATCACACGGTATTCAGACAAAATAAATGCCAGAACACACAACCAACTCTGCCGGGGAGAGTCTTAATCTTCGATTTCCACTGGGAGGAAAGAAAACATTGGCCGGAAAGAGAACTCCGTCGGGGATGGGACGATTCTCCTGGGGAAAATCAACTGACTCCGTTGGGGGAGAGTAAATGACCCTACTGGGAAGGGTAGACTGCCTGACTACAGCTCACCAGTTGGAAATGTTAATCTTCTAAGGCTAAACCACTCTGCTTGCAATAAGGGAATCCTTCTGGGGGACACCACACTGTCTGAACACAGCCTTACAATCTTGGAATCGCCAAACTCTGCTAAGGATAAACGACTTTGCTGGAGAATGTCCTTTGGATAAGCTACGCCTAGCTGGGGAATTCGATCCTTCTTTGGTAAGGGATCTTGCTATCTTGGAAGCACGACCTGCGTGGGGATCAAGTCTTTCGTTACGAGCTTCTGATCCATACTGCAATCCTTTGATCGTTCTCTTCACACGGCTACGAACCCTGCAACAACACAAACAAGACAAGACAAGTCTATGCAACCAAATCTATTCAGGTTAGCGTTAGTGACATCGTTTTCAGTTAATTCAAAGTTTTAGCAATTGTTGGCAAGGGCCAGCGGTGTTATGCACATGCTAGTTTCATCAAACCTAGGCGTTTATCATGCACAAAACAGTAAAGAACCAGCATCACATACTGAATGACATATTTTATTGATTGGGCCCCTGAATGGGCGGAGTTTTGTACACGGGATGTAACTCCTGAAAAGAGGAAGCTACGCACAACAAATATACAAGTAAGAGGCATAAATATAATGACAAATTAAATTTGTACACATGTCGGCAACGGGATGCGGACGAACATCACGAACTGATCCTCCTATGACTCGCCCGACTCTAATGCTTTTCCCGGTACTCACACTTCCGAAGAGATTGTATCTGATAATCGACCCCTCAAGTGTATTCTCCCGCACCTATGCTCAATGCAGTATCAAATTCGGACCGCAGTCATTTGCTTTTCCAATCCCTAACTTTTGCGTGAACCGCCCTTTACGGGTTTTCAGTTCACTGGGATACCCTTTTTTGCCGAAGCCGCCCAGTGTAGGTTTTCAACTTCGCGGGTGTATATTTTTTCAATTTTATCCCTAAATTTTGCCCGAACCTTTCATTCTGTTTTTGGTTTGCCAGGATGCCCCATTTTTTCCTGGACTCTCTTTTTTTGTCCAGCGGGTCAATTTCAAGCAAAGTATTTTTTAACTGCGTCCGAATTCACAGGCGACATAAAGTCTTCACCGTCCATGGTGGACAACAATAAAGCTCCTCCTGAAAAGACTTTTCTGACAACGTATGGCCCTTCGTAATTGGGGGTCCACTTGCCCCTGTGATCTGCCTGCGGCGGGAGAATCCTTTTCAGCACAAGGTCGCCTGTCTGAAAGCTACGAGGATGTATCTTCTTATCATATGCTTTCTTCATTCGGCTCTGGTACAAACGACCGTATGCTAGAGAAGCTAGCCTCTTCTCATCCATTAAACTCAGCTGGTTCAACCTGTCCTTTACCCATTCTGCCTCGTCTAATTGCACATCTCGTAATACTCTCAGAGAAGGAATCTCAACTTCCAGTGGTAGCACTGCTTCCATTCCGTATACCAGCGAGAACGGGGTTGCCCCGGTTGATGTGCGTACCGTCGTACGATAACCGTGCAAAGCAAAAGGTAGCATCTCGTGCCAATCCTTATAGGTCACCACCATCTTCTGCACAATCTTCTTTATATTCTTATTGGCCGCTTCAACAGCGCCATTCATCTTGGGTCGGTAAGGGGAGGAGTTGTGATGTTCGATCTTAAAATTTTGACAGAGCTCCTTCATCATTTTGTTGTTCAGATTTGAGCCGTTGTCGGTGATTATCCGCTCGGGGATCCCATATCTGCAAATGATATCTCTCTTGATGAACCTGGCCACTACCTGCTTAGTTACATTTGCATAGGACACCGCTTCCACCCACTTGGTGAAATAATCGATTGCTACTAGAATGAACCGGTGCCCGTTAGAAGCCGTCGGCTCGATCTTTCCAATCATATTGATTCCCCACATCGAGAATGGCCATGGTGACGTCATCACATTCAGAGGACTCGGAGGCACATGGATCTTATCAGCATAGATTTGGCACTTGTGGCACTTCCTCGCAAACTTGAAACACTCAGTTTCCATAGTCAGCCAAAAATAACCTGCCCGCAGCAGCTTTCTTGTCATAGCATGCCCACCAGCATGCGTGCCAAATGTACCCTCATGTATTTCCTCCATGAGCAGCTTTGCCTCTTTCTCATCTACGCAACGTAACAGCACCAAATCGTGGCTTCTTCTGTATAAGACCCCATCCGGATTCAAGTAGAAATTACCCGCCAATCTCCTGAGAGTCTTCTGATCTTGACTGGATGCCCCAGCCGGATACTCTTTGTTCTTCAGGAAATTAAGGATATCAAAATACCATGGCTTGTCGTCAGAAGCTTCGTCAATAGCAAACACGAAGGCTGGTCTGTCAAGTCGAGAGATAACAATGCTGGGAGCCTCGTTCCAGAAGTTGACTTTGTACATGGAAGACAAAGTGGCCAGGGCGTCAGCCATTTGATTCTCTGCTCGCGGTACATGATGCAATTCTACCTTGTCAAAGAAAGGCAACAATCTCCTTGCGTAGTTCATGTACGGTATCAAATTAGGCTGACGTGTCTCCCATTCTCCTTTTATCTGATTCACCATCAGAGCTGAGTCTCCGTATACGTCCAGATTTTTGATTCGCAAATCAATGGCTTCTTCAAGCCCCATGATGCAAGCTTCATATTCGGCTTCGTTATTGGTAACCGGAAAGGTCAATCGGGCGGTAAACGGGATGTGCGACTCGTGTGGAGTAGTGATGATTGCCCCTATTCCGCTACCGTAAGCCTTCACAGCTCCGTCAAAGATCAACTTCCACTTGGAACCCAATTCTGGTCCTTCGTCTGGCAACGGCTCTTCACAATCCTTCATCTTTAGGTACATGATATCCTCGTCAGGAAAATCAAACCTCATCGATTGGTAATCCTCAATAGGCTGCTCTGCCAGATACTCAGACAACACACTCCCCTTTATAGCTTTCTGCGAGACATACTGGATGTCGTATTTAGTCAGAACCATCTGCCACCGGGCAATTCTCCCTGATAACGCCTGCTTTTCGAATACATATTTGATAGGATCCATCTTCGAGATGAGCTTGGTTGTATGACTCAGCATGTATTGCCTCAAATGCTTAGCGGCCCAGGCTAGCGCGCAACAAGTTTTCTCGAGCATTGAGTATCTGGACTCACAGTCGGTAAACTTCTTACTCAAATAATAGATCTCATGCTCTTTTCTTCCTGTCTCGTCGTGTTGACCGAGAACACAACCCATACTTCCCTCAAGAACTGTCAAATACATAATCAAGGGTCTCCCTGCCACTGGAGGTATCAAAATAGGAGGCTCCTGCAAATACTGCTTTATTTTATCGAACGCCTTTTGACAATTTTCGTTCCACGTCACAGCTTGATCTTTTTTCAACAGTTTGAATAATGGTTCACACGTAGCCGTTAGGTGAGATATGAACCGGGCGATGTAGTTCAACCTCCCTAAAAACCCGCGCACCTCTTTCTCTGTTTTAGGCGTCGGCATCTCTTGTATTGCTTTTATTTTAGCAGGATCAACCTCTATTCCTCTTTCACTTACGATAAACCCCAGCAGTTTACCCGATCTCACCCCGAAGGTGCACTTGTTAGGGTTCAGTCTCAGCCTGAACTTCCTAAGCCTTTTGAATAACTTCAGCAGATTCACCAAATGCTCTTCCTCCGTCTGGGATTTGGCAATCATATCATCAACATAAACTTCGATCTCTTTATGCATCATATCATGGAAAAGAGTCGTCATTGCACGCTGATACGTTGCCCCAGCATTCTTCAATCCGAAGGGCATCACTTTGTAACAAAATGTTCCCCGAGGCGTTATGAAAGTAGTCTTCTCCATGTCCTCTGGCGCCATTTTAATCTGATTATAGCCCGAGAAGCCATCCATGAAGGAGAATACGGAGTATTGAGCAGTGTTGTCAACTAGCACATCGATGTGAGGAAGCGGAAAATCATCTTTCGGGCTCGCTTTATTTAAATCACGGTAATCTACACACATTCTCACTTTACCGTCTTTCTTTGGCACTGGTACGATGTTAGCGACCCATGAGGGGTATTTTGTCACAGCCAGGAAACCAGCATCCCACTATTTTTGAACTTCCTCTTTAATCTTCACTTCCATATCGGGTCTAGTTCTGCGAAGTTTTTGCTTGACCGGTGGGCATTCTTCTTTCAACGGCAGATGGTGCACAACCATATCTGTATCGAGCCCAGGCATGTCTTCATACGACCAAGCGAACACATCACTATACTCTCTGAGCATTTCAACTAGTCTTCGCTTGACGTCGCTCTGCAGCGCGACTCTTATTCGGATATTCTTTTCAACCCCTTCCGACCCCAGGTTAATAATTTCGATGATCTCTTCATGAGGCAGAATGACACGCTCTTCTTGCTTCACCAACCAAGACAATTCTTCGGGAACGTCACCATCTTCAATAATCTCTTCTTCGGCCTGAAATACCGGGTGCTCAAAGTCGAGACGAGTCATAGGTGGTTCAAGGATGTCATCTGAAAATGTTATCCTGCAAAAGGAATGGTTAAATGCTTCAAAATGCGTATAAAGCGAATAACCACGTTGCCATTTTATTGTAAAATACAAAACAGGAAAAACAGAGATCGCAATATTTGCACATGAAAAACGCCTTTTATTTAATGATAAACACGCAATGTTCATAACAGCACAGCCCTAAGCAAACTCATGATGCCCCGGGCGAGACACCAGATTGTTCAACAATTAAAAAAACAAAGCATTACTGTTTAAGAGTCACAGGAACAATCTCCTGAATAGACCAGTTGCACAATCCCTGTCTTGGCACGCTGGGCTGAATCCAGGCGTCCATATCGCAATCGCTGTCTCCTTCGTCAGACTCTGAAGCAGCATTGATGGTTTCATGACATACTCCACCAGCGGTGATGGTTATTGGTCCTCTGAAACGGGGTGCCCCCACAGCAGGTGTTTATGACGACGGTTGATACCCAACCCAAACCGGTCCGTCTTCACGTGAATATCCAGCACTTTGCCCCAGCCCTTTGTCTCACCTGTCTCTACCAGAGCTTGAGCTTCCTTATACGACGAGACGGCTATCTCCGACGCTTTACTCGGCCCGGAACTTTTGTCCTTGATGCGCAACCCTTCAAATGCCTGACAGGGTGTCTCATGAATCTCTCCATCGACCTCCACATACTTAAATGACGACAGATGGCTGACCAGGATGTCTTCTTCCCCACATACAGTGACCACGCTGTCTCCCACCATATATTTCAACTTTTGATGCAAAGTCGACATGACTGCCCCAGCCCCATGGATCCAGGGCCGTCCGAGCAAGCAGCTGTATGCTGGCTGAATGTCCATGATATAAAACTCAGTCGCGAAAACCTCCGGCCCCACCTGTAGAGGTAATGTTATAGATCCAAAAACTGTTCTTCGCGTCCCATCAAATGCCCTGACTACCAAGTCGCTGGGCGTGCACAGGATTCCTCTGACATCTAGCTTCATCATCGCTTTCTTGGGCAGCACATTCAAAGACGATCCGGTATCGACCAGCACATGAGACATGACTGATCCTCTACATTCGACAGATACGTGCAGCGCCATATTATGCTCCCTCCCCTTCGGGGTCAAATCGAAGTCTGTAAAGCCCAAGCTATGGCCTGCATTCACATGCGGCAACACTCCCTCCAGCTGATTTACGGAAACATCTTGGGGTATGAAGGAAGTATCCATGACTTTCAGCAATGCATTTCTGTGAGCTTCAGAACATAATAGCAACGACAGTATAGATATCTTTGAGGGCGTCTGTTGCAGATGCTCAACAATCTTATAATCACTTTTACGGATCAAGCGCATGAACTCTTCTACATCCTTCGATGCCGCTTCTTTTTCATTCCCCTGCACTGGGGCATTCTCAATCATCTTTCCCTTTCCCTTCGCCAGTCTTTCAGCCTCTACCTCAGGCGATATGAATATTCTTCCACTCTTTGTCATACCTCCGGTACCAACAACGTTGTCTACAGTCTCGGCTGGCTGCTTGTTAACATCAATTTTTACTCCGTCGCAATACACTTCCAAACCATATGACCATGGGACTGCCTTTGTGCTCTCGTACGGGATTGGTCCGGCCTTAGTAATAGTGATCGGTGGTCGCTGGGCCGGTGCCGTTATAGTGATCGTTTTTCGAGGAATCGTTACAGTAGCCACATCACTTTGATTATCTGCTAATGCCCCTGCAGGTTCTTCAATTGCTGCTCGGTCAAACTGCAATGTGCCGCCATCTATTAAAGCCTGAATACCTTTCTTTAAGTCATCACAACCCCCAGCTAGGGTCCAGCACTCTAAACAATACTCGTCACATTATGGATAGACACCCCCTTGCAATAATCGGCTCTTTATTTCGCACAACGGTGTCTTGAGGTCATCCACATTCATAATCAAATTCAAACCCTCCTCAGTTAAAATGGCGTTTTCCCCATGGTTAGGCATGGGCTTCTGCACTATATTCGGACCCGCTGTTCCAAAATTGATAGCCTTACTATCCAATAGATCCTACACAACATGCTTGAATGCATGGCAACCCTCTACATCGTGGCCCGGGGCCCCAGAATGGAATTCACAGTGCCTGCTTGCATCATAACCATACGGAGGAGTGCCTGTTATTGGTGCCAGAGTTCTCTTCTCCACCAAGTTCAAACCTAATAACGTCTGTAACAGATCTGCATACGTTGAAGGAGGCTTCTCAAACACTCTCCTTGGTTTGCCCCCTGGAATCTGCGCTGAGCAGGCTGTGCCCCCTGCTGTGGCTGCTATTGCTGGTGTTGTTGCTGAAACGGTTGTTGTTGAAACGGAATAGTAACACTCGCCACCTGCTGCGGCTGATTATATTGGTTTCGACCTCTGCCCCGGCCTCGGCCCCCAAACACTGCGCTTGCATCGCCCTGACGGCGCCCACCAAAAGCCTTTCGGTTACTGCCAGATGCAGTAGATTCCTCCGCTTGGAATCTTCCCTGCTTAATGTTGCTTTCAATCTTTTCTCCCATCAGAATTAAGTCTGAGAAACTGCCCAAAGATGTGTGAAACAACTTGTCATAAAACATGCCGGTGAATGTTCCTATGAACATGTCATTCGTTTCCTTGTCCTCTAGCGGAGGATGGACCCTAGCAGCCATGTCGCGCCATCTTTGCGCATACTCTTTAAAGCTCTCACCCTTCTTCTGGGACAGCCCTTGCAATTGGACCCGGTTGGGTGCCAAGTCGCTGTTATACTTATAGTGAGCTACAAATGCTTCTACCAGCTGCTTCCATGTCTTTATATGCGTTGGTTCCAATCCCATATACCACTCGAGGGAAGGACCCGACAAGCTATCTTGAAAGAAATGCATTAGCATTCTCTCATCAGTTGAATACGCTGACATCCTTCTGTAATATGACCGCACATGCACTTTCGGACAGGTGTCCCCTTTATACTTATCAAATGTGGGAGCTTTGAATTTGATTGGCACCCTCAGGCTAGGCACCAGACCCATTGTTGACATATCTAGGCCCACAACACTTTGATTCACGACCCCCCTCATCTGCTCTTCTAGCATTCTAATCCTCTGGGAGTCATCCATAGGCCCCTCGAAACCTCCACCGGAGAAAGCGTCCTCTTGCTGATCTTCCTGCCAGTTACCATTCCCATCTCCATACCCATCGTATCCATTGTTACGGCCAGCTCTAATCTGATTCATGACCAGGCCTCGCCCCCTGTTGCCGTACCCCGGAGCAACTCCAGCAGGTCCAAAAGTCATCAACCCAGCGCCGTTTCCATTTCCGAATCCACCGTAACCCTGATTAGTCATACCATAACCGTCTTTCCCGAAGCCTTGAGTATTGAAACCATATTTCCCAGCATTGTCGAATCCCTGGTCATTGAACCCGAATCCAGTATTACTGAAACCATTGCCTCCCATATTATCACCCAGGTTGACATCACCAAGCCCAACGTTATGGACAGCAGTCTCGTTCCCAATTCCAACGTTACCGTTTCCAGCGGCAGTAGCGTTATTGACATTAACAGCCGGTATGTTGACTACAGGTGGAGCCACTGGTGTGGGAGTACCATCCCCATGAACAGTGTCGACTCGCATAGACTGATGATCCTCATTCCCATGCCCAGCATTTCTGACCAACAAAGGCTGCACCAAGGCTTGCAGATTCTCCTGACCTTTTGCAATAGTCTCCATTGTCTGCATGAAGAGCGCCAGCTTCTCACGCATATCTTGCATCTCATTCTGCATTTGATCCATGATTCTTCGGCAATTGGTGCGAGTGGAGTATCGGTGCGGACACTGATCTTCAATCCTGAAAAGACCTGGTACAGAGCCAGAAATAAGATATCATCCAATAATCGCCTATAATGCAATATGAATATGAATGCAATGCAATGTGTGTCTGTGCATTAGGGAATATCATTCCCCGGTTCTAGTGTGAAGGTGCCAGTGCAGTGACAGTGCTAGCAATAGGAAGATCGGAGCTGAATCATAGAAAGCCTCATATATTGCAGAGAAATCCAATAAGCCAAGAATACAACATCATTGAGTGTACAATAAGAAGGCGTGACCTCAACCAACAATCCTGGTGATGGTCAGCACTATGCAAATAAAGCATCAATACATGAAATGGTCAAATACACTCATAAGCCTGATACTCTTCTAGTAACTTCTTGGTCTCTGGATGACCTAGTCGGGTAAGCAGACCCTCAACAAGTTGGTTTCTTCTCTTGAGAACACGTCGCACGTCACCAGCGGTTTCTTTCCACGCCCCTTCTCCGAAGCGATCCTCTAGCTTCCGCTTCTGAGACACGACTTTGTTCCTGCCTTCGATGGCCTTGTTCAATGCATTCTGGAGACTATACCTGGTCATCACCTCTTCTTCATACTTCTTAATGCCAGCCTTCAACTGCTCTTCGAGGTCGGAAATTTGCTGCTTCAATTTATCTTCCCTCTTTTTATTATTGGTTAGCGTAGCATTCCAAGTCTTGTTACAAGAAGAGATTTCTCGGTGAGCGGCATCGAGTGCTTTCTTTTTGGACTCCAGCATGTCATGAGAGCTTCTGAACTCTTGACCCAGACGTCCGCGCTTCTTTTTCTCCTCAGTCAGCTCAGCACCTAGCCTGTTTACTAGTTCGATCTGCTGTTGGAAAGCATGCACAGCCTTGTTTTTCTCACTGCGTATCTGAGCCAGCTCTTGCTCTAACCCTTCATTGATCTTCATTAAGGCTTCTTTTTCTTTCACCACTTGCTCGTAGGCTTCCCTAGTAACAGTAGTTGGCTCTTCCACCGGAGTATGAACGGGGACTGGTGCAGCTGGAAATGGCATCCGCAACTGTCTTGCTCTCTCTTGGATCCAAACCTTGTAGGGTGCATAAGCCTGACAATCATTCTTCCCCAACAGCGGCTTCCCTCTTCTGTTGATACGCGTCCATGCGTGCTGAAGCTTAGCTAGTAACTCCCCCTTCAAATCCCCTGTGAAGTACAGAGATTCCTGTACTTCTTCCTCCTGAGGTGGGTTCTTCAACGCATATCCGAACTGGCGAATAAACAGGGAAGGGTTGTAATTGATACACCCTTTTCTTCCTATCAACGACACATTAGGATACCCAGAACAACTGAAGATAAGCTCAGACCCCAGCAAGTCTCGGCCAAACCACTCAATGTCTTCGGAAGATAGCCTCGTCAGACGCTCTGGCCAGTTAGCTGTAGTTGCACTATCCACAAAAGGTCCCTTCAGGGGAAGATGGCTCTTAAACCACATGTTCAACAGCGGCGCACAACAGTAAACAGTCTTTCCCCTTCTGTTTTCATTTTTGTAGTGCAATGAATGATAGAGATCCCCGATCAAAGTGGGCACCGGGTTGCCAGCAGCAAACAGATGGAAAGCGTCCAAGTCCACAAAATTGGGTAAGTTGGGAAACAACACTATTCCGTAAATGCATAAAGCCAAGATAGCATTGAAGACTATCCAGCACCCGTTCTTGGCATACTCTTGAGCTTTGCCGACCAGAAAATCAAGGGAGAAACCTGGAACCCCAAGCCAAGAAGTCACTAGTAATTCAGCAGCGTTCATGTGCAAGGCCTTAGCTAAGTCCTCCAACTTGGGCTCAGCGGCAGAGTGAATAAAGGGAACCTTGTTCTGTACTGGTAGCTCAGTAAACTCCACATACTCTTCAATGGTTGGCCCCAAAATAAAATCAGCAAACGTGAAACATCTCAAAGCCGGGTCATAGAATTGCATCAGCGTGTATAGCCCATTCATCTCAGCAGCAGTTGGCTTGCAGACTAATCTCAGCAATCTTCCATGACTCATTCTGAAACTTCTCCTAACCTCTTCATCAGCAAGAGAGATCAGACCAAGTAAGGGAGTAATGTCAGGTGTAGGTAGCTTATACGCAACTGTCTTCCTCAAACCATCCATGATCAATACTCAGAAGTCCGGGCACTAGAACCAGGGAATATGCAAATGCACCTGCAACACAGACACACGTTAATGGGATGCAATGATAATGGTTATGCAGACAATGCAATGCAAGTAACATGCAACAGGGACCAAATGCCATTGCTGAGAAGCCTGAACCATATCAAAAAGTCTCAGATTGACTCTCCAGAATTCCTCAAACCATGGTCTCGGATAGACCCAAAACAAAGCTCCAACATTGGTCTCTGATAGACCCCACAACATAACTCTGACTGGTCTCTGACAGACCTCATATCATAACTCCAACTGGTCTCTGACAGACCTCATATCATAACTCCAACTGGTCTCTGACAGACCTCATGACTCTCCATAAATACCCAGGATCTCAGATCAAGAAATAACCGGTATCTGAAGGTCTAGTTACCTGCATAACCCCAAACCCTCTCACAGGTGGATGTCCTAGTAACTGACAAAGGTACGGCATCCTATGCGATCGTCGGTGTCACAGACTTTCAGGGCTGATGATACGATTCCCAGAAGGAGTGGCATCATCAAATCCTGAAGAGGCCTCACTTAGCCAACTTCCAAATGATCGATTCCCGGAGTCGACAATTCAGCTGACCAACAACCCCTTCGACCCAAAGGGTAGAAAAAGAAGCCAACCAGAAGAACCTCGTCCGAGTGTAGATTTCGTGAGACACTAATGCAAGCAAAGCCGGCACGCGCCCACTACTTTCTACTCTAATTCTAGGTGCACTCAAGCCCAGGTCCGACTTATCTCTCAATCATAGAACACCCGTCACAACCCCAATACAGCAATAATAACAATAATATAATGCTGAAAGTAAATGACATAACGTAAATCAATACAAATTCCTCGACGGGAAAACAAGCGCTAGGATTGACTCGCTTAAGGGACGTTGGATCCCAAATGCATAAGGAACTATCACAGTCCTTAGTAGCCAGGGGACGTTGGATCCCCAGCAGAGTCGCCAGCTGTCGCTACTGCGAAATCGGCGCCGGCTGAATAGAAGAGTCGCCACCGTGCATTATTTATCCCAAAGGAGGGAAAGGAAACGCTCGAGGTAAACCTACCGTAAAGACGGGGAAAGGAATGGTCATCGCAACCAAAACCTGGATTCGGGAGTCGGTTACCCAAGGGGAAGGTATTAGCACCCCTCACGTCCGTCGTACTCGACGGGATCCACGCTTGTTTTCGGGTATGGATTGTTATTCTATCTACTCTACAGGTCTGGGGTTAAAAGAAAAGAAAATGACTCGGCAAAGTATCGCACTTTATGCCTACGTATTCCCGTCTGGAACGAGAAATCAGAGTCAACGTAGTTCGCCTACCTACGGGAAAGGAGGGGAAGGTTGCTCGCTAGGATATCGCATCCTATGCCTACGTACTTTCATACGGCATGAAAGATCAGAGCAAACGTAGTTCAGGCCACGGAAGACACAAGTCTGTCTTGATTGTTTTTATTCCTTCTGAAAAAGGTTTTTCTGATTAACAGGTCTCAGCGGACAAAAATGACGTTTTGATGAGTTCACATTCTTTTACGGAAGAAGTGTCTTTTATTGTGTTTGAAATCTTTATGTATTTTTCTGTTTGTTTTGAGAAAGAAGAGACAAAACTCTAACCTATGGTTGAAAAGGGAATCAAACTAACCTAATGTTATCATGCATGGGTTAAGACCTAATGTCTATCATGCTCCTCTCTTGCACAAAGAGAAACAGAGATCCTAAGGGAATGGACGGAGACATAAACAATAGCATATATATAATAAAGCAGTAAAATGCATGGATGCAACAATACAAGCGAGGCAAGGGAGTCCCACTCAACCTCGAACCTAGAAAACAACAGGCAAAAGTGAACAGAATTCACTTTCAACCTAACAGGTAAACAGCAAATAATACAGTCAGGGAAAACCAATCAATACATCAGAAATTAAACAGCAAAAAGAAATAGCCACAGCAGCTCATCAACATCTGTCTTCAAGTCATCTCCAAACAGCTACTAGCTTCAGGCAAGCCTCAATCTCCATCTTCATAGCCTCCAAGCAAGGTCTCTGTCATCAGTCTTCAGTCTGCAATAGCTTTTCTTCAAGTCTCAATCTCCAAGATGAATATCAGTCAGCAAGATAGAATGAATGTTAAACAGTCAATTACCTACCAAGGGTGGTTCATTAACTGTTAACATTATACGGACAATTTTCTCTCAAAAGTTCTATCTTTCAAATACATTCACTAATACTTCCAAAGGAAGGAGGTGGATATTTGAAAGAGACTTTGAATCATAGAGAAAGGATAGAGGCAGACAAGGCCTTCCATGTTTGTGAATCAAGCTTTCTACTCTAGAGATCTGCCTAGCTCCTAAACCCTATACTCCTCAACAGCTTCCAGCAAAGGACTCTCCTCATCAACTCTGGAAGTTGGACTTCATTCATTTGATCTCCAATGGCCTTCATCATCAAAGTCTTCAGCTCTACCAATCCCCAAGCAAACCCAATACCCCACACAGACAAATGAAAATAACCCTAGAGAGGGCACACCACACAGTCAAGCAGATATAAGCAGTAATGATAGTAATAGTTGAATAGGGGAAACCTAGTAATTTCTAAGGGATTTATTAGCTACCCATAACCCCTATAGTCCCATACCCCAAAGATTCAAACTCATACTCCTAAGGGAAATGATTTAACACACCTATGTTATCTCCTAAACCCTAGTTTTGATCACACTAATCACACCTAAACAAATCATCTAAAACTAAGTCCTAAAATCATGAATTAAATTGTATATACAAGGTAAAGGTCTAAGCTAATCAACCTAAAAAGAATGGATCAAAAATGTAAAAGCATCTAATCAAACTAAAATCAACAAATTCATGCATTAAACTAAGCATTATTTAATCCTATTTAAAAGAAAAATATACTAAAAATATGAAAATAAAATGAAATACCAATTTTTTATATGATAATTTTCTTGACAGAATTAAGAAAAGGATGCAAAAACAACCATTAAAAAACATGCATTTTTCTATTTGTTATGGATTTTTGAAGAATTAAAAAAAATGAAAGAAATTAATATGGAATTAATTGGAAATGGGTGCAGAAAGTAATAATTCTAGTTAAAAGAATCAGATGGGCCCAGACTGGGGGGCGCACATAGCAAGCGTGTCTGGGCCCAATGCATTCAGAAAACTTCAACAAAAAATAAAAAACAAAGAACGGTGCATATAGCAAGAATTCTAGTTATAATCTCATTGGGCCTTGCGTTTGGGGGTACGAATAGCAAGCTATTATTGAGCCCAGTCTGATAGAATTAGTGAAACGGTGTGTTCCGATGCGCAGAATCTCCCTCCAAATTCCAATTGAATTAAGGCCATTGGATCTAGTTCTGAGTCCAAGTCAACCTGATCATCCAACGGCATCCATTCATCGTCTACCTCTAGAAACCCTAGGTTCTGAAATAACCTCCCCATGCACGAACTTTCAACAGCTCAGTTCTCCCTCAATCTTCCATGAAATTACACGATGTAAAAACCAAAAGTGATCTACTTCTTCCCCTCTATACAGCCATGCCATTAGTTCTCTCCAACACTCAGTCAATAACCAAACCCGATAGGTTGAACATTCTGAGTCCATTACTTTGCCCTGAGATCAAACATGAGGATTCTCACTAATTCTTACCCTAACCTAATCTACACTTCATGCTGATTATTCTAAGCTATTTAATGAAGATTATCTTGCAATATTCTAGCTGTTATAAACCCTAACAGATTATGCACTCCAATGGCAACCTCCATGGATCATTCTCAAATTTTGTGAATTTCATCATCTAACCTATCCTAACAGTTCTAACCTAACAAAACTCTATGATTCTAACTAAATCAAGCAATTCGAATGAGAAACCAACCTGGTGTAAATGATGAAAACAGGTGGGGAATTCTTCAAATACACTGCTTGCAATGCTTGGAGATTAATCAGTGAGCTTGATCTTGAGTTCTGTATGCAATGGATCTTGTGCAAACTCCTTGAATCTTGCAATCCCAACTTTCTTGCACCTTGGATGATGGAATTGGATAGCACGAGTTCTCTTCAATTCAACCAAATTCTTGTGTGAATTTTGATCCTTGAATGATCTATATGATGATCAGATCAAAAAAATTGGAAATTGATAGAGATTTGAGGGAGTTTGAGAGGGTTTTGCAAAATGGAAGATTGAAGTGAAACTTGGTATCATGCACAAAATGAATCACCAACCATGGCATGAAGTCTCTCAATGCAATATATAGATAAGAATAGAAACCTCTAGAACTTTGTAGAACCTTCCCATGCACACTTTCCCTTGGATTTGGATTATGTAACTTCCTTTGTAAGTAACCAAGCATAACTTCTAAATCTTGAACCAAACTCAAAAATCCACTTTTTCCAATGTTCTTAAAACATTTTTTCCAATCAAAATGACCTATAATTTCATCCCATTTGGCCAAATTATGAAAAATCTCAATTTTAGGTCATTTTTTATTCATTAAATTCACCAATTTTTAAACCTTGAGCTATGAGCCTTTACAAACTTTAATGGTCACTTTTCTAGACTCAAAATGTCATTTGGAGCAAGTTTTATGTTGTGAAGTTTTTCATTTGAAGCTTCCTTGTATGAGTTTTGGGCATAGGCTTGAAATGACCTGTAATTCTCAGATGACCAAAATACCCTTTGCTTGCCAAGACCATAAGTAGAGTTCCACAAATCATATGAAGGCATACCATACCTTTCTAGAAAGCTAAGACAATGAGAAACAACTCTTATGTTGACCAGAAATTCATTTGAAATCTCATTGAGGGGTAAAAGTTGCTTGGAAGACAAGTAACTTTCACAGACAAAATTTCAGATACCTCAGATGACCTGTAACTTGCAAGGACCATAACTTGAGTTCTATAAATCTCCTTGATGTCTTCCACCACTCAAATTAAAGGTCTTGAGATCCTCTACAAGTTTCATGAAGCTTGCATTTTGATTTATCTTGCTTGGAAGTTTGACCTAAATTAGGGGATTTTACACAGAAACCCTAATTTAGAAACTCCTCTTCTCCTTGATTTCTCTTGAATTCTTCTTGGCACATCACCACATCCTTCTATATATGTCAAATGATGAACCCCACATCTCTCAGATAGACCTTGAAGCCTTTCAACCAATCCTTTGACCTAGAGTTGACCTAGGGTTGACCCAGATGAAACCCTAGTTGACTGTCTTCAATTGCAATTCTTGTGATCATATCAATGACTTTCCTCCTTCTCCAAATGACTTTCTAAGTCTTCCATGATGGCTACATACTCTCCATGATCAATTCACAGCTCACGACTTCTTTGATGATCTTCAGATACCCTCAGCTAGGAGATAGATTCACTGCTTGATCCACTGACTTCTCAGCTTTCAATTTCTTTCTGATGACTTGGATAAGATTGAATTTGAACAATAACCTCTTGATAGGCTCATAGAGATGAGAATAGTGATTGGTCCCTTGTTGGATGACTTGCTATGCTATGCTGTGCAGATGATTAGACTATGTACATGACTCTATATGCAAATGCTAATGCAATTGAAACATAAACCAAGTGAGATAGGTTGAGCAAATTTTAGGGTGCAACAGTGTGCTCCGCATGTCCCACCATGGACTGAAGACAACGCCATGTATGCTTCAGATTCACTGAGGCATTTAAGTAAAACTCCCTCAGAGGTTTTCTTAAATAACTCATTCCCCAACAGGACATAGCTTAGTGCTTGGTATTTTATCTTTCGTTCTGTAGTCGCTGAAGGGTTCTGAAGGTATTCGATCAGAGGTTTCCTCCAATCTTTGTCTGTCAGACCTTCTACTATAAAAATCTGAAAGGTTTCCTCATCAGCGTAGCCAAATTTTGTGACTTCCAAGTCTGATGGTCTCAAACCCACGGACACAACCTTACCTATGGCCTCGATTGCTTCTTGCAAGTTATCCTTCCAGACCTTGTATCCTGAGGCAACTTGTGCCAAGTCGTTGGCTATCTGATTGTATAGTTGTGGTATGTGTCGAATAGTGCAGACTTCAAATTTTTTGAGTAGTCTGTTGGCTATCACGAAATACATAATGAGATTTTCTTTAACGCATTTGTACTCCTTTATTAGCTGTTTTACAACCAACTCTGAATCTCCCATTATTTCGACTTGGGTTTCCCCCAATTCTAACAATTTCAAGTCCAGCAATCAACGCTTCATATTCAGCTTCGTTATTGGAACATAGGCCCTCGACTCTATACTTGAATTGTTTTGGAATTTTGTCAGGCGAAATGATCAGTAGACCTATGTATGTCCCATTCTTGTGACTAGACCCGTCGAAGTACAACTTCCAAGGCTCTAGCTCAACAAGGTTCAGGGCACTTTCGTTTATGGAGTGGTCGACAATAAAGTCTGCCACTATCTCCCCTTTGACCACTTTCAACGGTCTATACGTTAATGAATACTCAGTTAATGCTAATGCCCATTTACCAATTCGACTAGGCAGAACAGGTTTGGACAACATGTGCTTAATAATATCAAAATGTGACGAAACATAAACATCAACTGGTTTTATATATTGCTTCAACTTCATACATGAGAAATACAAACATAAGCATAATTTCTCTACCTCACTATACCTAGTTTCTGCATCATTTAAAACTATGCTAAGGTAGTAAATGGCTCTTTCGACGCCACTTCCATCCTCTTGAGCAAGCATGCTCCCTAGAGTTTTATCTGATGCTGCTATGTATAGTGTCATGTTTTTATTTCGACATGGAGGTGGAAGGACCGGAGGTTGAGTCAAGTAGTCTTTGATCTTGTCAAAAGCCTCTTGTTGATCTTTCATCCATTCGAACTTCTCCTTGGTGGCTCGAAGCAATGGCGAGAAGGCTTGTGTTTTTCCACTAAGAATTGATATGAACCTTCTCAGGAAATTTATTTGCCTAGCAAGGATTGAAGTTCCTTTTTGTTGGATGTCGCTTTCGCTTCCATGATGGCCTTTGTTTTGTTTTGGTTGATTTCGATCCCCTTCTTGTGCACCACGAAACCCAGAAAATCTCCTGCTTGTACGCAAAATGCACACTTGAGGGGATTCATCTTGAGGCCACACTTCCTCATTCTCATGAAGGATTTGCGCAGATGTTCCACATGAGCCTTTCCTGACACAGATTTTATCACAATGTCGTCAATGTATATTTGCATAAAGGACTCAATATAGTCATGGAAAATCGAATTCATCGCTCGCTGGTACGTTGCCCCAGCATTTTTTAGACCAAAAGGCATCACTACCCATTCGTAAGTGCCTAAGGCCCCTGGGCAACGGAACGCCGTTTTAGGAACATCATCCTTGGCAATGAAAATCTGGTTGTAACCAGAATATCCATCCAGCATGCTAAGGTATTCGTGGCCAGCGGCTGAATCGACTAGCATTTCTGCCACTGGCATCGAATACTCATCTTTAGGGGTTGCTGAGTTCAAATCCCTAAAGTCTATACAGACTCTTAAAGATCCGTTTTTCTTAATGACTGGTACAATATTTGCTAGCCATTCGACATACCTGGTCGTACGGATGAACTTGCATCGGAGGAGTCTTTCGATTTCCTCCTTTATCTTTGAGAGGATTTCAGGGGCGAAACGCCTTGGATTCTACTAGACTGGTTTTTTGCCAGGCTTTATTGGTAGCCTATGCTCGACTACATTAGACCTGGCATTTCGTCGTAGTCCTAAGCAAAACAATCCATGTACTCTCGTAGCAACTGAATGGCTTCGACCCTAAGTTGGGGGTCGAGGTTGGCGCTGATATAAGTTGTCCTTTTGATTACTCCATCTCCCAGGTCAACTTCCTCCAATGGATCTTGCGCAAACATTTTAACATCACTGGCCAAGGGATCTTTTTCAAAACCCAAAGACTCATCATCATATACGGCGTCGAGTCTTTGCCCTTCGTATTGAATCCTAGGGTCGAAATACCCAACTGGACCTATTTGTTTGGATTTTTCGTTGGCTTCCTCAGCCATTTCGTTATTAGCGGCCTCCAAGGTCGTTTGTAGCTTCGTTTCGGCCACGTAGGCCGAAATCCTTTGAAGCGTTGCGGCTTCAGTCATCGTCATCGAACTCACTTCCCCAACTAGTGGGATATATGGGAAGTTCGCCAAGGTATGGTAACCTTTCGCCTAGAACTTCCTTGTCTCATCGGAAACCTTCGACGGGAGGCAGATATAGTGAGCAATACACTTCGTCATCAGGTGTAAAGTCGAAATCTGCAGGTTCACATGGCCCTATACTGGCCAAATGTTTGTCAAACTTTCCTCTATCAATATGGTTTATAGGTGCTTTGAAGTATCCCTGATCTGCTTCGATGTTCTCGACAATGCCATCTGGCCTCCAGATGGCGATCCTCTGATGCATCGAAGATGCCACTGCCCCCACTCCATGGATCCATTCTCTTCCAAGTAGTAGATTATAGTTGGTTGTAGTCTCCACCACCATGAAGACAGTCGCACGTGTAACGGTTCCGACCGTGACATTCACCTGAATGACTCCCATGGTCGAACCCACTTTTCCTTCATAGTTTGATAACACCATGTTGTGTGGCTTGGTGTCTGTCTCACTTTTCCCAATTTTGTTTAACAGAAAATGCAGCATTAGGTTTACCGTAGCGCCGCAATCCACAAGTATTTTGTTAACTGGGACCTTCTCTATTTGCGCTGTAATATAAAGAGGCTTCAGATGATTTTTCATCGCCTCTGTTGGCCGTTCAAAGAATGCGTTTTGCTCCTCGATGCAGCCGTTGTTCATTACATAATAGTATATCGACTTATGAGCCGTTATTTCTCAGTCTGTATATGTGTCCGAGTTTTCAACTACAGAAATCCTATCAAATTCCCTGGGCATTACTGATACTACGTTGACTAAAATGTCTAACGTATCATCAGAGTCTTCGTCAAAGTTATCGGTCATTTCATCGTCGACCGATTTCCTTTGTTCTTCGACCTGCGTTGAAAATAACTTTCTTCCTATAGGTGCCTTCCTGAAGGCCTTTGTTCTACCCTCATGTTCAGTGGGGATGTTGGTACTGGATTGTGGTTGGTCCTTATGTGCACCTTCTCTGTGTGCTTTTCTTCTTCTATGCTCGCGTCTCCGTTGAGATCGAGACAAGGGATTCTTCCCTTTATAATTTTCTGACGCATGAGTAGCCCTTGAAGACTGAAATTCTTTTTGATAGCTTAACGAAAATACTCGTTGCACTTTGAAGTTCTCCCATCTCTTCTGCCCTTGCTGCCTGTTCTCATTGGGATTCGTCAACTTCCCATCAGTGGCCTTAGCATTGGGCTTAAAGCTAGTGGGTTTGTTCGTAGGAGGCCTTATGCGAGGGTCAGATCTTTGTTGAAGGCCTCTTCGAGGGTCGAATCTTGGCCTTTCTTTTTCTTGCCTCAGCCTTCGTGTTCCTTCCAATTTTTGTGCGGCCTTCTTGTCGAAGATGGCACTGCATCGGGGACAAAGCATCACATTAGAACCTTTCTCCTGGCAGTGGTGAAGGAAAGAAACGATGGATTCGTCCTGCTCTCGGTAGGCTTCCCTAGTGTATGTTTCCTGGTAATTCGACTCACTGTCCGCTACCTCCTCATATTGAGTGATTTGTACCATGTTAATTTCAATTTCTTTGGCCAGATTAAGCTTCTTCAGGCTCAACTCTACGCCTTTAGTGGCTTGATCAATTTTAACAAAGTCATCAGCCGTTTCTTTGGTCACTATCTCCTAACCCAGATTGTTCCTTTTGTTTGGGCTCTTGGTTTCATCCCTTTGGTCACAACTATCAACTTCCATTTCGACACATCTCTTTTGTCTGAAGCTGATGGTAACTTTCGCCATCACAGCTTCATCTATGGGATTGCCAGCAGCCTCTATTACTTCGATTGAAAAGTCATAGTCGTCGGCAACTTCGACCATATTAGCCTCGACTGACTCTGTGTAATTTGTGTCTGCCGTTTGCAGAGGATCTGAGTCGACCTTCATCTAGCCACCAGCTTTCTCTCCGAACTTTAGACGTCCTTCCTGGATCGCATTCTGAACAAGGTCCCTAAAAAGAAAACATTGAGACGTTTTATGACCCAAGAAATTATGATATTTACAAAACCCTCTTTTCTTCCTTTGTTCTATGGACGACATTTTGGCGCCAGAAGGCACTATCATTTGTCCGTCCTTAACCAAGAAGTCGAAGATTTCATCACATTTTGTGATGTCGAAAGTGTATGTTTTCTTTGGAAACCTATCATTCTTTTCAGATTTGACATAACTCTTCCCTTGTGGGGGAGCCAGTACTTTGCACAAGTAAGGCGGTCCTTGCTTAAGTTCAGCAAGGTCCACTTCACCATCGTCGAAACTTACAGGCTCATCGCACAGACCTTCGACGTCTCATTATATTCGACAAAAGCCACCTTTTTATTTTTATTAAACTTAGCCTTTTCGTCTTTGAGTCTTTCGAGTTATCGAACTCGATCGGCTAGTTGGGCCATGTCCCTTAGATACTGGGTATCCAACTTTTTCCTAATAGAGTAGTCGAGATCCCCAACAGCCATTTCGACCAACTCATGTTCAGGGACCTACGTGAAGCATCTGGCCTTAAGTAACCGGAACCTATTAAGGTATTCCTCTATTGGCTCAGAAAACTTACGCTTCGCACTAGCGAGTTCCTTTAAGCTAATTTTAGTCTGACCCATATAGAACTGTTCATGGAACAAATGCTCTAACTGGATCCAGTTACACACCGTGTTAGGGGGAAAGGTTGTGAACCAGGTAAAGGCGTTTTTAGTAAGGGAACTTGGGAAATATTTTATTCTAAGGCTTTCATCGTTCGCTATTTCTCCAGCCTCGATTAAGTAACGAGCCACATGTTCGACGGTAGATTCCGTCGTATCTCCTGAAAACTTAGTAAACTTGGGTACTTTCGTCCTAGGAGGTAACTCCGCCTGAAGGATATAGTCTACTATAGGCGAAGTGTAATTTGGCCTGGTGAACCCATTATTTAACCCATTTCTGGCCATAATTCTCTCGACCATGGCTGCTAGATTATTGTCGACGGCCACGTTGTTTTGTCGAACTTGCTGGATTACATTGTCCGCGTCTTGGTTCCTATTCACAATCACTACTCTTGGGTTTCTTTCTCCCACGACACGAGGCTGATTTCGCAATGGCTCTTCCCTAAGCTCTTCGACGACAGGAAGGGTCGTCCTTCCTTGGTTTCCTACGTCGACTTCTGCCATATTCGCCAGGTTGTCTCGTGGGGTATCCGCTACTTGTTAGCTCCTAAATTCGATGCCTCCGCTAGAAAGAAGGTATCTAAGACAAAAGGGTGGAGAATAACTTGAATACAAGAAAATGGTCGAAAGAAGCAAAAAGCTAAGTCGAAGGACTCACCCAGAGGCCAAGGGTTCGACCGCCTGCTAAGACGAATGGTTTGTCGAAGTATTTGAAATTTGAATATTGGAGGGAATGGTTTCGCTTGTGGAAAATTGAGGGAAACACGTGTCACCTTATGAATACTGGATTCATGCATTTGAGACAAGTGGCGGAAGGAGATTATGGTGGAGGTTATGAGAGGTTATTTTTTGTTACTATAAATAGAGTGTCTTAGACATATCCAAAGAGTGTTGTAATTTACTATTGTACAAATTACTCTTGAAATTACTCCACGTATCCGAGTGTAGAGAAAGCGAGTATTGTAAGAGAATGTACGTGATGTAAACACACCATCTTTTAACTTAATGCAATTTACTTTTTACTTTAAGTTTTACAAAGCCTTTTATTGTCTTTATTGTCTTTACCCCTCTTTCCCCTTTACCTTATTTCTCTCCTTCCTATGCAATTCTTTTCTCTTCGTCCTCAATCTAACTTCACCCTCACCAACAAACTTTCTTCTCTTTTATTAGAAGCCTTACTTTACCTTTAAATTAACCAGTAGTCGAATAGATGTTCTTTAGGATTCTGTTTATCCCAATACTGTTCGAGTGTGAAACTTGAATAAATTCTTAAAACCAAAAATAGATCTTTTAGCACATGTCCTAGGATCAATCTGATCGATCCTGTGAGTCACCAAAGTTAGATTTGGAAGATCAGCGGTTGTTTTCCGATTTTCAAGGGAAACAAAATGGCACGCCCAATGGGACAGTGCTAGATAATCCATTTTACAAAACTAAATTTATATAAAGATTGTAGTCAAACTGGTCCTCTTTGTGAAAAGTATATTTTTTTTATGTTACTAAGAAGTGGTAAAATTACCGCTATAAACGAATAAACGCGATCAAGACGAAGCAGTAAGAACATGGCTACGGATACAAACCAGTCAGATAACTCCAACCAACAAGGAGACGGTTCTATCGAAGGAATAAGAGGCGAGGGAGTTCCCCCTCCGATACCATCGACTGGAGAACAAACGGTGCTTCCTATGAGGCCAGTGCCGACGCCTTCAGTACTTGGGGTAGGATCGACAGTGATAAGGCCTTATACTCAGCCAGTGTTGGAATACATCGGTCACCAAACGTCGAATCCTTAGATTTTGTTAGGAAGAAGTTCGACGTCCAGGCAGTTTGTGCCTCCTGGTTTTTCACAGTCACCAAGAAACCCCTCATATGGGATGCTCACTGCTATG
The DNA here is from genome assembly GCA_963859935.3 of Lathyrus sativus. Classification (NCBI taxonomy): domain Eukaryota; kingdom Viridiplantae; phylum Streptophyta; class Magnoliopsida; order Fabales; family Fabaceae; genus Lathyrus; species Lathyrus sativus. Next base: position 360,217,923 of record OZ012737.1, read on the forward strand.
ATGCAAGGGCTCCAAAGTGCACCCCCTGTATTCTCAGATCAGGCGATGGCTTCGCCACTACAAGGGTCAGGGTCGGTTGTGAACATGGGTCGAAACCCACAGAGTTTAGGGTATTCAACACAAGGCCCTAATTTGACCAGCACCTCAGTTGCTTGTTTGAGACAGTAGATGGATGAAAGTAACCTACAGATGGTTCATACTTTGTTACAAACCATGGGCAAAATATTTCAACCATTAATCCAAAATACAACCCAGACCAATCAACAATTGGCGGTACAATTGACAAGATTGGCTGAATTCATGGGGGTACCTCTCTTAACCAGAAACCAAGCCGCAGTAGTAGATGTCCCACGAGACCACTTAGCGAATATAGTAGAAGTTGACGTAGGAAACCAAGGAAGGATAGTCCCTCCGGTAGTCGAAGGGCTTAGGGAAGAGCCTTTACAAAACCAACCCCGTGGCTTGGGAGAAAGAAATCCAGGAGTAGCGGTTGTGAACCGAAACCAAGACGCAGATAATGTAGTCCAACATGTTCGTCGAAATAACATAGCCGTAGACAATAATCTGACGGCCATGGTCGAGAGAATTATGGCCAGAAATGGGCTAAACACTGGTTTTACCAGGCCAAACTACATTTCACCTATAGTAGATTATATCCTTCAGGCGGAGTTACCTCCTAGGACGAAAGTACCTAAATTCACTAAGTTTTCAGGAGATACGACGGAATCCACCGTCGAACATGTGGCTCGTTACTTAATCGAGGCTGGAGAGATAGCGAACGATGAAAGCCTTAGGATAAAATATTTCCCAAGTTCTCTTAATAAGAACGCCTTCACCTGATTCACGACGCTTCCCCCTAACACGATATGTAACTGGACCTAGTTAGAGCGTTTGTTTCATGAGCAGTTCTATATGGGTCAGACTAAAATTAGCTTAAAGGAACTAGCTAGTGTGAAGCGTAAGTTCTCTGAACCAATAGAGGAGTACCTTAATAGGTTTCGTTTGCTCAAGGCCAGATGCTTCACGCAGGTCCCTGAACATGAGTTGGTCGAAATGGCCGCTGGTGGTCTCGACTACTCTATTAGGAAAAAGTTGGACACCCAGTACCTAAGGGACATGGCCCAATTAGCCGATCGGGTTCGACAACTCAAAAGACTCAAAGACGAGAAGGCTAAGTTTAATAAAAATAAAAAGGTAGCTTTTGTCAAATTTAATGATAATGTCGAAGGTCTGTGTGACGAGTCTATGAGTTTCGACGATGGTGAAGTAGACCTTGCTAAACTCAAGCAGGGACCACCTTACTTATGCAAAGTATTAGCTCCCCCACAAGGGAAGAGTTATGTCGAATCTGAAAAGAATGATAGGTTCCCAAAGAAAACATATACCTTCGACATCACAAAATGTGATGAAATCTTCGATTTGTTAGTTAAGGATGGACAAATGATAGTGCCTCCTGGCGCCAAAATGTCGTCCCTAGAGCAAAGGAAGAAAATAGGGTTTTGTAAATATCATAACTTCTTGGGTCATAAAACATCTCAATGTTTTCTTTTCAGGTACCTCGTTCAGAATGCGATCCAAGAAGGACGTCTAAAGTTCAGAGAGAAAGCTGGTGGCCAAATGAAGGTCGACTCAGATCCTCTGCAAACGGCAGACGCAAATTACACAGAGCCGGTCGAGGCTAATATGATCGAAGTTGTCAACGGTTACGAATTCTCAATCGAAATAACTGAGGCTGCTGGCAATCCTATATACGAGGCTGTAATGGGGAAAGTTACCATCAGCTTCGGACAAGAAAGTTGTGTCGAAATGGAAGTTTATAGTTGTGACCAGAGGGATGAAACCAAAGGCCCAAGCGACAGGAACAACCAGGTTTGGGAGATAGTGACCAAGGAGACAGCTGATGACTTCGTTAAGATTGATGAAGCCACCAAAGGCATGGATTTAAGCTTGAAAAAGCTTAATCTGGCCTAAGAAATTGAGATTAACATGGTTCAAATCACACAACATGAGGAGGTAGCGGATAGTGAGTCAAACTACCAGGAAACACACACAAGGGAAGCCTACCCAGAGCAGGAGGAATCCATTGTTTCTTTTCTTCATCGCTGCCAGGAGAAAGGTTCTAGTGTGATGCTCTGTCCCCGATGTAGCACCATATTCGACAAGAAGGTTGCTCAAAAACTGGAAGGGACACAAAGGCTGAAGCAAGAAAGCAAAAGGCCAAGATTCGACCCTCGAAGAGGCTTTCAGCAGAGATCTGACCCTCGCATAAGGCCTCCGATGAACAAGCCTAATAACTTTAAGCCCAATGCTGAGGCCACTGATAGAAAGTGGACGAAGCCCAATGAGAACAAGAAGCAAGGTCAGAAGAGATGGAAAAGTTTCGAAGTACAACGGGGATCTTCGTTAAGCTATCAAAAAGAATTTCAGTCTTCGAAGGCTGCTCATGTGTCAGAAAATTACAAAGGGAAGAATCCCATGTCTCTTCCCAATGGAGACGTGAGCAGAGAAGAAGGAAAGCACATAGAGAAGGTGCACATAAAGACCAACCACAATCCAGCACCAATATTCCTGTTGAACAGGAGGATCGAACAAGGGCTTTCGGGAAGACACCTGTAGGAAGAAAGTTGTTTCCAACGTCGGTCGAGGACCAAAGGAAATCGGTCGATGATGAAATGGCCGACAATTTTGATGAATATTCTGATGATACGTTGGATATTTTGGTCAACGTAGTGTCAGTAATGCCCAGAGAATTCGACAGGGTTTCAGTAGTTGAGAACTCGGACGCATATATGGACTGGGAAATAACGGCTCATAAGCCGGTATGCTATTATGTGATGAACAACGGTTGCATTGAAGAGAAAAATGATTTCTTTGAACGGCCAACGAAGGCGATGAAAAACCATCTGAAACCTCTTTATATTACAACATAAATAGAAAAAGTCCCAGTTAACAAAATACTGGTGGATTGCGGCGCAACGGTAAACTTGATGCCGCATTTTCTGCTGAACAAAATTGGGAAAAGTGAGACAGACACCAAGCCACACAACATGGTGCTATCAAACTATGAAGGGAAGTTGGGTTCGACTATGGGGGTCATTCAGGTGAATGTCACGGTCAGAACCATCACCCGTCCGACTATCTTCATGGTGGCGGAGACCACTGCCAATTATAATCTATTACTTGGAAGAGAATGGATCCATGGACTGAGGGCAGTACCATCGTCGATGCATCAGAGGATCGTTATCTGGAGACCAGATGGTATTGTCGAAAACATCGAAGCGGATCAGGGATACTTTAAAGCACCTATAAACCAGATTGATAAAGGATAGTTTGACAAACATTTTTCCAGTATAGGGCCATGTGAACCTGCAGACTTTGACTTTACACCTAATGACGAAGTGTATTGTTCCTTATACCTGCATCCCGTCGAGGGTTTCCGATGGGACAAGGAAGTTCCAGGTGAAAGGTTACCATACCTTGGCGAACTTCCCGTAGGCCCCACTGACTGGGGAAGTGAGTTCGATGATGATAACTGGAGCCGCAACGCTTCAAAGGATTTCGGCCTATGTAGCCGAGACTAAACTACAAACGGCCTTGGAGGCCGCTAATAATGAAATGGCTGAAGGAGCCAATGAAAAATCCAAACAAGCAGGTCCAGTTGGGTATTTTGACCCTAAGATTCAATACGAGGGGCAGAGACTCGACGCCATATATGACGATGAGCCTTTGGGTTTTGAAAAGGATCCTTTGGCCAGCGATGTCAAAATGTTGGCGCAAGATCCACTGGAGGAAGTTGACCTGGGAGATGGAGTAATCAAAAGGCCAACTTATATCAGCGCCATCCTCGACCCCTAACTTAGGGTCGAAACCATTCAGTTGCTACGAGAGTACAGGGATTGTTTTGCTTGGGACTACGACGAAATGTCAGGTCTAAAGAGAGATCTAGTCGAGCATAAGCTACCAATCAAGCCTGGTAAGAAACCAGTCAAGCAGAATCCAAGACGCTTTGCCCCTGAGATCCTCTCAAAAATAAAGGAGGAAATCGAAAGACTCCTCCGATGCAAATTCATCCATACGACCAGGTATGTCAAATGGCTAGCAAATATTGTACCAGTCATAAAGAAAAACAGATCGTTAAGGGTCTGTGTAGACTTTAGGGATTTGAATTCATCAACCCCTAAAGATGAGTATTCGATGCCAGTGGCAGAAATATTAGTCGATTCAGCTGCTGACCATGAATACCTTAGCATGCTGGATGGATATTCTGGTTACAACCAGATTTTCATTGCTGAGGATGACGTTCCTAAAACAGTGTTCCGTTGCCCAGGGGCCTTAGGCACTTACGAATGCGTAGTGATGCCTTTTGGCCTAAAGAATGTTGGGGCAACGTACCAGTGGGCGATGAATTCGATTTTCCATGACTACATTGAGTCCTTTATGCAAATTTACATTGATGACATTGTGATAAAATCTGTCAGGAAAGGCTCATGTGGAACACCTGCGCAAATCCTTCATGATAATGAGGAAATTTGGAGTCAAGATGAATCCCCACAAGTGTGCATTCTATGTGCAAGCAGGAGATTTTTTGGGTTTCGTAGTCCACAAGAAGGGGATCAAAATCAACCAAAACAAAACGAAGGCCATCATGGAAGCGAAAGCGCCATCCAACAAGAAGGAACTTCAGTCCTTGCTGGGCAAAATAAATTTCCTAAGAACGTTCATATCGAATCTCAGCGGAAAAACACAAGCCTTCTCGCCATTTCTTCGAGCCACTAAGGAGAAGTTCTAATGGCCGAAAGATCAGCAAGAGGCCTTCGACAAGATCAAAGACTACTTGACTCATCCTCCAGTCCTTGCACCTCCATGTAGAAACAAAAACATGAGATTGTACATAGCAGCATCAGACAAAACTCTAGGGAGCATGCTTGCTCAAGAGGATGAGAGTGGCGTCGAAAGAGCCGTTTACTACCTTAGTAGAGTTTTAAATGATGCAGAAACTAGGTATAGTGAGATAGAGAAATTATGCTTATGTTTGTATTTCTCATGTATGAAGTTGAAGCAATATATAAAACCAGTTGATGTTTACGTGTCTTCACACTTTGATGTATTTAAGCACATGTTTTCCAAACCTATTTTGCATAGTTGAATTGGTAAATGGGCATTAGCATTAACTGAGTATTCATTGACTTATAGACCGTTGAAAGTGGTCAAAGGGAAAATAGTGGCAGACTTTATTGTTGACCACTCAATAAATGAAAGTGCCCTAAACTTTGTTGAACTAGAGCCTTGGAAGCTATACTTTGATAGGTCTAGTCACAAGAATGGGACAGGCATAAGTCTATTGATCATTTTGCCTGACAACATTCCAACAAAATTCAAGTATAGGGTCGAGGGCCTATGTTCTAATAATGAGGCGGAATATGAAGCTTTGATCGCCGGACTTGAAATTTTGTTAGAATTGGGGGCAACCCGAGTCGAAATAATGGGAGATTCAGAGTTGGTTGTAAAACAACTAACAAAGGAATACAAATGCGTTAAAGAAAATCTCATCATGTATTTTGTAGTAGCTAATAGACTACTCAAAAAATTTGAAGTTTGTACTATTCGACACATGCCACGAATACACAATCAGATAGCCAATGACCTGGCGCAAGTTGCCTCAAGATACAGGGTCTCGAAGGAGAACTTACAAGAGGCAATCGAGGCCAGAGGTAAGGTGGTGTCAGTGGGCTTGAGACCATCAGACTTGGAAGTCACGAAATTTGGCTACGCCGACGAGGAAACCTTTAAGATTTTCACAGTCGAAGGTGTGACAGACAAAGATTGGAGGAAACCTCTGGTTGAATATCTTCAGAACCCTTCATCGACTACAGAACGAAAGATAAAATACCAAGCACTAAGCTACGTCCTGTTGGGGAATGAGTTATTTAAGAAAACTTCTGAGGGAGTTTTACTTAAATGCCTCAGTGAATCTGAAGCATACTTGGCATTGTCCTCAGTCCATGGTGGGACATGCGGAGCACACCAAGTAGGCCATAAGATGAAATGGTTGTTGTTTCGCCAGGGGATGTACTGGCCTACGATGCTGAAAGATTGCATCGAGTTTGCCAAAGGTTGTCAGGAATGCCAAATTCATGCCGGCATACAGCATGTCCCAGCAAGTGAGTTGCATTCCATAGTCAAGCCATGGCCATTCAGAGGTTGGGCTTTAGAACTTATAGGAAAGATTCGACCAGCGTCAAAAACCAGAAGTACATTTTGGTAGGGATAGACTACTTTACCAAGTGGATCGAGGCTATACCTCTACCGAAGGTAGACCAAGAAGATGTTATCGAATTCATTCAGAAGTATATCATCTACAGGTTTGGCCTACCAGAGACAATAACGACAGATCAAGGGTGAGTATTTACGGGTAGGAAGATGCGGGAGTTTGCTAAAGAAATGGGATTTAAACTCCTTACCTCGACACCTTACTATGCCCAGGCCAATGGCCAGGTCGAAGCGGCAAACAAAGTAATAATTGGCATGATAAAGAAACAGATTGGAAGCAAGCCTAGGAATTGGCATAAGACATTGGATCAAGTCCTATGGGCATGTCGAACATCCCCGAAGGAAGCAACCAACACTTCCCCCTATTGGATCAAGTCCTATGGGCCAGTCGAGATACACATACAGTCAGTAAGAATTCAAAGACATCATGAAATCCCTCGAGAGATTTATTGGGACATGATGCTTGATGAGTTAGTCGACTTAGACGAAGAGAGATTAAAAGCTCTAGAACTCTTGAGAAGACAAAAGAGAAGAGTGGAGAAATCATATAACAAGAAGGTCAAAGCGAAGACTTTCCTGGTTGGAGATTTGGTATGGAGGGTAATCCTGCCGATGGATCGAAAGGTGAGATCCCTAGGTAAGTGGTCTCCAAAGTGGGAAGTACCATTCCAGGTATTGAAGGTATTCTTCAACGGGGCATATGAAGTGACAGAGCTGAGTAAGGATGAGAGAGTATTAAAAGTAAATGGCAAATATTTAAAGAAGTATACGCCTGCACTTCGAGAAGTAAAAATATCAACAGAATAATTGCCAAAGATAAAGCGAAGCCATAATGGTAATTTAAAATATGCCAAAATGGCCCAATATCTTACAAACAAAAAATGGCTCATAAAGGTCAGTATAGTCTACTCTATTACAAAAACCCAACATATCAAAAAGGAAGATTCGCCTTCATCTTAAGGTAAGTCAATTTTTGAAGTTCGAGACGGCTTTGGCATTGAGTCGTATCTTCCCTCAGCTGGGCAACTTCAGATTCCAAACGACGGGCTTCCTTAGCATAGGTGACGGCATGATCAAGCTCAGTTGTTAAGGAGGTGTCGTCGAAGGAAGATAATTCAGCATTCTTTTTCTTGGCCTTCGCTATCTTACTACGGAGCCTTTTAATCTTCTGTTCCCAACAGGCGATGTTCGCCTCGTTAGTCAGGACCTCTTGTCTATTTTTCTCCTTTGTTTCTTCCAACTCAGCAATCTTCTCCTCAGAGTCGACAACAGCGCTCCAAGCGGCAGCCTCGCTGCCAGCCTTCGTCTCAATCTCACCCTCAATCTGGGGCAACAGTCGATAGTCTTTATACACCTGGTCGATCAGGGCACCTACTTCTTGAATAACATTCGCAGCCTCAAGAGCAAGGGATTTAATGTCCACTTTTTGAAGGAGAGCTTTGAGGGGAAGATGGCTGGCAGGGCCCATCTGCAGGAGGGTAAAAAGATCCCCTTTGAAGATTTTTTGCTTGACCTTGTCGAGGGCACTGTCAGTTGGTGGCTTTGAGGTTTCCCCTTCGGAAGTCGAAGTACTGGGAGTACGTCTAGAAGAACGACTTCTCCTACTCAACAAAAGCCTGATATATTATCGAGGGTTGGAAACCTTCAACGCATCCAGTTCGGCGGGAGTAAGTTGAGTTTCTCCTGGGAAGAAGTTTGTTGGAATATCCTTTGGGGTAGGAGGAACGGGAGTCTTTGTCGTTTCAGCAGTTTCAGGTTCTTTGACGGAAGTGTCCACAATTTTCAATTCTTTATCTTGGTTGTCCTTTGTCTTGTCGACATCCTCCTCCATGGCTAGAGCTTAGCCTCGACATCCTCCTCCATGGCTAGAGCTTCTCCTTCAGGCTAGAGCTTAGCCTGATCCTCAATGGCTTGATTACCCTCGACAGCTGTTTCATCCACAGCTACTGTCTGACCCAAAGGGGAGTTGGTTGTATCAGCCAGAGTTGTTTTCTCCTCCGAAGCGTTAACTTCATCATCCACTGTAATAGGATTAACCTGAGGATTGTCATCTTCATGATCAGAACCGTCAGTCTGAGACTGTTGGGTAGTGGTCTTTGCAGGAGATGGAGGGGCTGTGAAAGAATCAGGTTTATTAATTTCACCAAGTGAACTCACACCAGAACCCAAATCAGAAGTGGGATGATAGGTAGGCTCACCTTGGCTATTCAAGGAGTATAGCGACAGAGGAATCACGGTGGGATTAGATCTTGAAGTTCCAGCATCATCCTAGAAAAGGTGGACATTAGAAAGAATGAAGACTAAAGAATCAGTGCAAAGAACCAAGGAAAGGTGGATGTATAACATGCCTTGACAGTTTCGTCAGCGGGACTCGAATTATCACTTTCCATGGGGACAGCCTCTTGGATTGAAGCATCCCCTACAGGAGTGGGAGTAGGTTCTGGAGGAGGATTGGTAGGTTGAGGTGTGTTGGTCACAACAAGAGCGGGTGGAGCATCAGGAGCATCCACGTCATGAATAATCTTTCTTTTCCTTTTCACTTGAAGACTCTCATGAGGAGACTCGTCTTCGTCATCAGAATCAAGAATAACTTGGGGAGAAGCCCTTTTTAATCTTCTTTGAGGAGTAGGCGATTTTCTACTAGCCTGAAAACAACATGAAATGGTGAGATTTGGGTAAGGAGATTGAGATAGTAAAAGCTGCGGAAGGCTACCTTTTGACCTTCGTCATTGACTTCAGTCCTGGCTGTTGGGGCAGCACGTTTCGGGGCAGCTGAAAAATAGATGATACTTAAAACAGTTAGCAACAATAAAGCTCAGAGAGGGAAGTCCAAATCGAAGGGGGATGAACCTTCAAGAATGTCGGATTCGATGCGAACATCTTCGATACTGACATGAAGGTGTCCTTTAAACGTATCGAGTGTATGTTTAGTCAGAACCACTCGACGTGCATTGGGCTTAGACTGCTGTCGAAGAATTTTTATAGCGTCTCCACAAATAAACCAATCTCGAAATGGAGAGGCAAGAGCCACGCCAAAACCAGCGGTTGGTAGTCGAGGGATTTTTGGGGGAAAAAGTTTAAAGGCAACCTCATATCGTTTCTCACGAGGAACAGAAGAGGGAATCTTTAAACTATCTAGTTTTTTGGAAAAGTTTTCTTTTAAGGTAACAGCAGCCTCGCGGATGGTTCGACTAACATCATCTGGTCGATAGGCAGTTTCGAAATACTTTTGGAAGGCTTGGATCTCTTTGATATGAGTAGACGTACCTTTCTTGACCTTCTCCTTCACATCAATGAAAGCTTGGTCAATCAAGCGAGTAAAACTAGGAGCATCGAGAAATTCTGAAGCGTAATGCTTCGACCACCAGTCATAGAAGTTTTGGGAGCAAAAGTAAGAAGGTTCAAAGTGAACAGGTGTGAGGTAGGACTTGTGAGCGTGGCGTGCCAGTTGCGTCGAACAATCCAGAGGAGATAGCATAGTAAAAGGAAGGATGATATGTGACTTCTTATTGTACAAGCATTTGGGCAAGGTTTGAATTAACCCGAATTGCCTGGAGACCAAGTTAGGTTGATAGGCTAGCAGGCTGGAGTGACCATTTACAAGGTTTAGTTTGTGGATCAGTAGGCGGGGAATGAGGAATCTCTCCCAGATCAGCTTTGACTCCTCCTCGTGTTTCTTCAAGGGAGCAGGGAAGGGTCTAATAAACCATTCTAGCTCACATTTTCGTTCTACGAAGGGAGCCATGTTCGCGGTAAACTCATGCCGTTTTGCAAACATATGAAAAAAGTTGGACAAATTGGATCGAAGGGAATGGCCTTCCTCGCTATGAGTAAGTTGAGCCAGGCGAGGCCATTCGACTCTTCTCTCAGCAACTGCAGGCGAATGTTCATCAACTTCACCTTTGTTGGGGAGACTGTGCTCAAAAGTGGCATTAAGCCACAACTGAAGAAGCCATAAGGGGCCTGACAACATCAAATTGCCATGACTGTTAGGATCTTTCAGTTTACCTGCACCTTCGCCTAAGGCTTCGTAAAGACTAGCCAGGATCATTTCACTGAGGCAAACCACATGGCCAAGAAGGCTATGTGTTCTTCATCATCAACATGGATTTGGTACAAAATACACAGCAAAGATTTGGTACAAAATACACAGCGGGATAACCACATGGCCAAGAAGGCTATGTGTTCTTCATCATCAACAGAGGTACTAGTTTTATTGTGGTAGTGTTGGACAAAAGTTGTATAAGTGTGTTTAGTATTGGCAAAACCAATGTTGTCATGACTATCGATCTCGGGATCATAAACAAGGCCGTAGGGTTTTAGACCTATAATGGCAACTACGTCGAGTAAAGTGGGTGTCATCATCCCACAAGGAAGGTGAAAAGTGTTGTGATTCCTGCGAACATCGCAGCAATTCCTGCGATATTTTCAGAGAATTTTGTGGTTCCAACGGATACCAAATTCCTGCGAAACTTATCGCAGTAAATTCCGAAGGAAATTTATATTTTAATTTTAAATCTAAATTCGCAGCAAAAGTCTCAGGAATTCCTGCAAAATTTGCTGCTACATTAATTTTCGTAGGAAATAATATTTCACAATATAAAGGCGTAGGTGATATCGCAGGTATAGCTGCAGAACTCTTTCCGCAGGAAAATCTGTTATTTTTAGTAGTGGTTCATGCAAAAAAGAGATATACAGCAGAATAAGGTTTACATTGTTGCTGGGTGGTATGAGTTCAAGAAACAATGCAATATGAAAAATAGAAGACAATTTTTTTAAGTAACCAAATCATCCCACTTTATCAATGTTCAAATCTTTACACCAGTTAAGAAGTAACTATTTCAATGTATGTCTTTTTGGGTGTTTTATTTGTACTTTTTGAAGGGGGAGAAAAACACAAGAAAAATGGAGTTTGAATTGGATTTTTACAAAAGTAAACTTTTTCGACCTTTTACACAAAAGTTACCAAGATAATGAAGATAAAAGGATACAAGTATTTTTATCCTGATTCACTGTTAACAAAGTTACTCCAATCCACCCGCCAAGGTGATTTCGCCTTAAAAAAGGACTTAATTCACTAATCTTGAAAGATTAGAACAAGTTCACCTAAGTGTTTAGAAAAACACCTTAATCCTCTCAAGTCTACAGACTAACACTTAGTCACTTAAGGAAAAATAACTTCAGAGAAGATATAGAAAGATGTTTATAATAATGCTTCTGTAAAGCAAATGAAACAATGTTAAGAACAAGGTTTTTACACAAAAATGAGCAGAAACTCTTGTGTATGAGAAATAGATTTTAAACTGTGCATATTTCTCTTTTTTTTGGTGTTGACCATTGTATGTTGCAAGATAGAGTGATCTCTTTATATAGCTGGATATTTGAACCTTGAGGGGGTACAAGCATAACTATTCAATCCAGTTGTTGCAACGGTAACATTGGACCCGTGAGAGACAATAGTAGCAAAGTCTCACCATATTACATACAACATTACTGACTGAAAATCAGTTTATACCAATATAGGGATGTCTACATGTACGGATACTTTCATCACACGTTTCTGTCTTGTCAATATCTTTTGATAAGCTTTATTTGATAAGACCAAAGAATAAAAGGTTTAGTGATATCAGTGTCTTCAGTGTCTTTAAAATCTTTACAAGTGTTGTCTTCAGAGTCTTTAGAACACATTCAACAGAACCTTGTCTTCAGGGTCTTTAAAACAGTTTATCAGAGCTAAAAGCAAAGCTTTTTCTTAGAAGCACAAATATTTCTTTTTCTTCAAATGAATTCAACATTCATTAGAACTGTTGATGTTTCTTTAGAAAAGTACGAAGTAGATTTCTTGAGGCATGCAAGAGATTATGATTTACAATACTTGAGAGTTATCCAAAATAAATTTTCACTAAACAACTGCATCTTTAAGAAATACATTAAATTACACAATTGTTACATAAAAATTATATGTATTGTTATCAACAAAACTAGATATTATAAGCAGAACCAAAATCTTGTTCTGACACTTTTTTATGTTAATGTCAACTTTAATACTCTCCTCTCTCTCTCACTCACACACACACACGCGCGCTCACACATACACACACACACACACAAGCACACACACACACAAATACACACACACACACACACACACACACCGACACCCGCACACACACACACACGCGCGCGCGCACATACACTTAAACGCACATGCGCACACACACTCAAGCATGCACGCGCGCATGCACAGACACACACACACGCACGCAAGCGCACTTCCTCGCGCATGCACCCACACACGCATGCACGCACGCTCACACAAAAACACACACACTCACGCATGCACTCACGCACTCACACGCACAAACACACACACTCACGCACGCATTCACACACACACACACACACGCACGCACGCACGCACTCACACACGCACGCACACACACACACACACACACACACACACACGCACACACACACCTGCATGCACACAGACACACACACACCCACACACGCACACACATACACACACATACACCCATTCACGCACAACACACACACGCACACGCACACACACACACCCACACGCACGCACGCACATACACACACCCACCCACACGCACACACTCACGCACTCACACACTCACACACACACGCACGCACGCTCGCATGCACTCACACAAACACACACACACACAGGCACGCACGCCCGCACTCACGCACACACACGCACACACAAACACCCACACACACACGCACACACACACACACGCACACACGCATGCACGCACGCAAACACACACACACGCGCAACACATCCACATGCAGACAGACACACACACACACACACACACACACACACACACACG